>CM030360.1:290823813-291229596 GCA_017893485.1 Hemerocallis citrina | reverse complement strand
TCAAAACATTAGCATTTCTCCATAGTATAATAAAAATTAAACCAAAGTATAATTAAAACACTAAAAAATTAAACCCAATTCAAAATATCCCAATTTTTTAATAGCCAATTTGATATAGCTTCATGTCCTCCTAAGTAGCATTTCTCCACATATCTAAAGCTATGCTAGCCCTCTATGCATTAACATCTTCTCGTTCCTGCTCTTAGGTTTGAGCAATAGGTTCAAAATTATTGTCTTCATTAACTGTTAACGATGAAGATGGAGATTCTTCTATTGGTTCAATTAGAAATTCATTAGCGACATTCTTTGCGAAGACAGTTATGTAGTGCTGCACATACTAACACAAATTCTGCTTGTGTCTTAAATAGAAAAGGAGGCGCTGACTTAAAAATTGTGATTTGCGATTTAAAAATACCAAATATCCTCCCAATCACGTTCCTCAAGGATGCATGGTGAAGATTGAACAATCCATTTCCATTTTGAAGGTTATTACCATGACCTGCAAAATCTTGTAGATGATATCACACACCTCGAAGTGAATATGATGTCAATGAGTATTCATGATCGAATTACAAGTTATGAGATCAACAATAATCCAGTGGCACGGTAATCAACACGTGAAGGGTGAAAAACTAGATTATCTCACGGCGGATCAATAAAAGGTCTACTTACGGGATTCAAAACAAAGCTTGTACGGGAACAAAAAAGATGTACAAGAGAATACTTGCCTTAATATGATGACGATGATTCCAATAATATTCAGAATAACGGGACGAGCGTCCCGACGGCAACACGTGCAAAGTACGTGCACCGAAGCACGTGCAAGATACGTGTACCGCGATAAGAGACAACAACAACAGCAAAAAGTGACAACAACACCAACAATAAGACCGAAAGCAACAACGGCGAGCGGCAATGGCGACAGCGGCAAGATGACGACGGTGTTGGACAGCAGTGGGGTTCTTTCGACCGTGGTGGTTGCTCGAGATGGTTGTAGAGGAGGATGAGAGGCGCTGGAGAAAGTGGGCCGTCGAGGACTGGTGATGAGGGAAGGGCCGGTAGGAGAGTCGAGAGGTGATGGCGATGAGGGTGGTGAGGTGAAGGAGGCGCGAGCGGTGGAGGAGCCGGTGAGGGGGCTTGCAAGGGCGACACTCGAGCGGGATGAAGATGGCGACGAGGAGGCTGGGGCTCCGGAGTGGTGGAGGATGGGGACGACGATTTTGGTGGTGGTGCAGACGACGAGGCACGACGAGGGGGAGAAGGGCGTCGAGACTGTTGGCGGAGGGATAGCGGGGTAGTCGACGAGGGTGCTGTGGTGGGCGGAGCGGCAAGGAGGCAAGGTGAAGGTCGAACAGAGGAGGGGTGATGGGTTCCTTGAAGTCGAGCGGGGAAGAAGAGAAAAGACGGGGGTGAGGATGACGGCTGAGGGATATGAAATGAAAGAGTAGGGAATAGTCTCATGGTTTTGGGTGGGATTTTGAGATTGATTTGATATTTATACATCTCACAAAAAAGTCTCACAGAATCCACTCTACAAAACAATCCATGGAAAGTAGTGACTTTTGAATATCAGAAGACTTTTTTTAAGTTATAGAAAGTCTTGATTGAATACCACTAGATTTGGATACAAACTTTAAAATATCATGATAGTCTTGATTGAATACCAAAAGATTTTTTAGATTATTTAAAAGTCTTGATTGAATACCACAAGACTTTTTTATCACACAAAAGTCTTTAAAAATCTCATCAAATCCTAAACCCTCCCCTCATTTAAATTGACAATTACTCCTGGAAGTGTAATATTCTTAGTTAAAACATGCACTTTAATCTATTTTTTCAAAAATATTAGTTTCTTTAATTGAACCAGATGACTTTGATTGAGTTAATTTTGTTTAATAAAGTAAAAAAAAAACTTAATTGAATTATATAACATCTATAGATTTTTCAAATTAATTTAGAAAATGAGATTTTAATTTAAATTGTATAGAAAAATAGCTAATCTATCTCTAATCTCTAATCTCTAATCTCTAATCTCTAATCTTTTAATGGAAGAGTTTGGATTGTGTAACCAAACAAACACGTGTAATGTATGTGCATTATAATATAAATGAGATCTTAGGTTCGATGTCAAACAACATCGACATTTTTACTTGAAAATATATATATTTATAAAGACGTGCATCACATGTATAAATTACTAGTAATTATTATAATGAAAGAGTTGAAGTTGTCGTTTGTAAATCTATCAGCGCGTGCATCACACGTACAAAGTAACTCTCCAATACAAATTCAAGAAACCCATAATGTACACGTACATACGAATTAATTTTTCAATCAGCAAAACTATTTTACGTGTATCGCGCGTATATAACTAATAAGTAGGAGGTCTTAGGTTTGAGTTCTCACTACACCAGAATTTTTAATATTTTTAATATATATAAATATATATATATATATTAAGATGTGCAGTGCACGTGTAAATTAATAATGGAAATTCGTGATCAAATGAAGCTAATAAGTATAATGGAAAATCATGATCAAATGAAGACCTTGAACAATTTCCTCCGAGCATAATCCAGCCTGACCATATGAGATATGCTTGTCAAATTTGTACAGGAGAGGTAACAGTTTAATGGACCTATCAGAATATGGCCACGTTACATAGCATTTGGATAGATATGAGGACTGAAGATTCGATGAATGACTCTAATCAACTCTACTGTCCACTGAGAATAAAAGTTATATTTTCTGGTTTTACAAATAACGAACTTTTTAAAAGAGACTTCAGAGCTTCACATATTGATATGAGTAGAAATTGAAGCTATCCGATCTCAACACGCACTTAAAGACAACAGGGGAGCACAATAATTTTGCAGTCAAAATATGAACCAACTTCAGGCTCATTAGACCAACCAGATCCACAATTATAGCTTACTTGCATCCCAAAAAGAAGATAAATTTCAACTAATTACAGCTACTAGTCAAATCCCTTAAATCGGGCATTAGTTGCTAATTATATCTCTTTACTATGAGAATCTCTAACCGAATATTAAAATGTTACATTTCTTGTCTATCTTATATAGCTAATTCCTAGCCTATACATACCCTCCACCATCATCCATCAAATGCAATCAATATTTCTCCACTAAAAAACCCTAATCCTTATTCTGGGTTACTGACTTGAGCGACGGAGGATCTTACGCCGGAACAACCTCCGGTGTAGGACTTTTTTCAGGTTTACAGGCGTTTTCAGCCATCCAGATGCAGATCGACGGTCCAGATGAGTGCTTTTCTCTCAATAAAAGAACTCATAGTTTGATTGCTTCCACATCAAAATTAGCAGCAACATAATTGGAGCCGACTGTGGGAAAGCTATAGATTCGCTGCTCCGATCAGATCCATCCACCAAAAATACTTTCAACCATGCATTCGAGAATAAAGCTGACAGTGATTGCCGCCAGCTGCAAGGCAATCCTCCTCCTCCGTCATAGCCTCTTTTCAATGAGGCTGCTGCAGGGTTCGAACACCTTCGTCCTAAACCTCGTCTGGTTGAGAACGAAGGGTCGGTCAACACATCTACCCCCTCCTCAGCACATTCTAGACAGTCGGACCTCCATGGTGTCATCAACTATTGTCTTGAAAGGACGGGCCTTCGTCGGTGCTTGGACGAGAAGCGCACCCGAGATGATGGTTCTTGCTCGGAACACCATAGGAGTCAGATGAGTCCTTCGGCCTCCCGATAGAGGTCTCGTCGAATGCACTTGCCATGGGGAAGAAGATGGGAGAGGAGCCTGAATTCAGTCAACCGACAAGCTCACAGGAACAACAGAGAAGATGGGGTACTCGTGACCCAAGCAGAATTTTGAAACATCACCGATGAAGTCCTTTTGGCCCTCCAAGGTGCCCTAAAAAGTGACTGCTTGACGAGTGGTCCATTCCCCAAGACTAAGCAAGAAGAGCCTCCCACCTTAAAGTCATACGGTGGTGTAGCCGACCTCGCCAATCACAACGAGAGTTTCAAAACTCTCATGTTAATCTACAGAGCCTTCAACGCGCTCCTTTGCATAACTTTTCCGACTACCCTAATGGGATCAACTCGAGAGTGGTATTCTCGTCTCCCTATAGGGTTCGTTTCCTTATTTGATTAGCTCGAAGAGCACTTGCTTATGCACTTCGTCAGTAGCTGAAAAACCGAGAAGATGAGTGTTTCCCTGCTAAAATTGAAACAGGGGGCAGGGGAGCTCCTTAAGGATTCCATTAGATGCTTCACGGCCGAATTTAGGCCTATCCTCACCCTTGACCCGGCGGTCGCGGCTACCGACACAACGTACTTACGTCAAAGTGTCACTAGCTGAGAAGCCTCCTCGAGACTTCTCCGAGCTATTGCAAAGGTGTCAGTAGTACATCAGGGTTGAGGAGGTTCTTCATCCCCAAGAACAAGGTGACCCTTTGTCCGAAAACAAGCGAAGAAGTGTGAATGGGGAAGGGCCTAAAAATTCTCAGAAGGATAGGTCAGGTCAGTGTCGCCCTACTCCGATCCTTTACTTCAAAAAATTTACTTTGCTTAATATCAACGTATCAACAGTCTTCATGGAAATCGAGGAAGACATGCTACTCCTCCCTCTCCTAAGATGAACCTAGCAAACAGAAGGAGAGATACGAGCCGATGGTGCTAATTCTATAAGAACCATGGCCATGGCACAGAGGAATGTCAGACCCTCAAAGATGAGATCGAAACTCTTATTCGCAGTGGTCACCTCACCAAGTACACCCAGAAGGACAAAGTTGAGCCCGCACTGGCCCGAGGGACCAACAAGCGAATGGAGAAATAACTCGAGACCCAAGACTCTGAACTTTTGGTCATTCTTCATTCTATCCATGGAGGTCCAATGGGAGAAATAACTGAGATATTGTTCAACTAGAGAAGATACAAGAATTACAATAACATTCAAAAGATTATGTTTATTTTTCAAGCTTGAGTAGAGGATACTATGTAGTTTATAATGGAAATTTCTCAGATGAAGTACTCGATGGTTTTGGCATACCTTTTAATGGAGGCCATTACAATATTATATAAAGATCTAGAGAAATCCTAGGTTGTAGACTTGATACAATCACCGTTCGATATACCCTGAAATGAAAAGTCACACATAGGAACCGTAAGATCTAACTTGGATGAGAAGTTTGGCTCAAATAGATTCACCAAGAATCGGCCCAAAACTGCTAACGCGCCGTTGTGGGTCGAGAGCAATCGACTGCACCTGCACGTCGAGCCCCCAACCTCATGTAGCAATCGACTTCAAATACTGCAATCGACGGTCAACCTGCTAATAGTCAGGAACAACGCATCCCTTCGTCTCCCGTCTTTGCTTCGAACCTCTTCTTGCTTCACCCATTTTTTTTACATTGAACCTAGTATGCAAGACGTAAATCCTATAGGGGTTGGGAGTTCTCTTTATTTTTCACCATAAGGAACAGTGAAATATATTTCTTCACTATTTTGAAAGAAAAATAGCCTTAATTTAGGGAAGTGGGTTTGGATCTGACATGGTAATCTCTCTGTCTACCAAATTCATTTGCATGCTGTCATGCTGATGGGTACAGTGAGGGAGAAATAGGCATATACAACGAAGATTACTCGGTTAGTCAATTCTTATCACCTCGCTCGGACCATAGTTTTCATTATCTTTTTTAATATTTTTTTTTTTTATGTTTTGTAAATTTGCTCGGAGCTGTCGGAAGACTCGGAACAACACTAGCACTGATCCTGAGTAAAAATTGAAATTGCCATTGTGTTACATAACATTTCTGTTTTACTCTTCTTATTTTACTTAATGGAACATAAGATAACATGTTTAATTAGTAACTTCCTTTTCTACTATATAGTAGAGATATATAGACTAATAATGTACAACTCTTTTGAAGACCAAATTCGGTGCTGACAAAATTTTTATATATGATCATTTTCACTTTTCTGTTAATGTTAACTCTCAAGAGTCTAGCTTTGTTAATGTCATTATGGAGCTTCAACTTATTTTGTTTTATTATTTGAAGTATTTATCTTATATATGTAATATGTGAGAAACTTTTATGTAAAAGAAATTTCTTCCGGGAAAAAATAGATGGAGACAAATCTAAAGAATCTATCAAACCTCTAATTAGTTAGCACAAATAGATCCGGTTTGGCAAGTGGGGGCAAAGGAGATATGTAGGTGATGATAAGAGAGGGACATGAGAGTGGATATAAGGGAATGAATCCATCTTGTACATGATGTGCCTACTCTTCCTTATCTTGCTTGTCTACTCATTCATATTGTCTACTCATTCATAGTTCACAGTATCTCATGTTCAGTGGCGGAGCCAGAATTTTTATCCACAGGAAGCGAAATCATAAAAATTTTAAAAAAATTCTATAGTTGTTTAAAAACAGAACTAAAATTAAAATTGTAACAAATAAACCCCTAATTTAGTATCAATAATCAATCAATCAACAACATAAGAAACATAATTTATAAACTCCTAATTTAGTATCAATAGTCAAACAACAACATCAGAAACTAATTTATAAACCCCCTAATTTAGTATGAAAACCTAATTTATAAACCCCTATGCTATAAACCCCCAATTTATAGACATAAACCTAATTTATATTTCCATTGATTTATGATGTCTCTAACCTCCAAACAGAAACCTAGTTTTTGACGTGTCTATCCCCTAATTCATACAATTCAACAAAATATCATAAACTATGTTTTATGAAATTAATGAAAATATAAATACCTCAAATTTGTGCCAAGGTGGAGAAAGCTCAGGGAGGTGGACGAAGCTCAGAAAATTTAGTTTAATAAACTAATACTAATTTTGAGTAAGATCCACTATAAAGTAATGAGAGATCTTTATGGATTTTTGTTCATTCCTCCACGAGTACATTAAAATCATATACTCCGAAAAACATCTGCTTATGCATTTTTTATTCTTCTAATTCTTTCACTCTCTCTCTCTGTGAAAGTCTCTGCCACTATGCTAAAACTTCGAAGTTGTAGAAGGGTTAAGGGAAATTGCACTTGTATTCTAACACGCCCCCTCAGGTCGAGCGCCCACAAATTGTGGGCCGAGACCTGGACAATACGCAGCGATATTTTTTTTTTAATCCGCATTTAAATTACGTAGCCAGTGGGATTCGAACCTGGGTTGCTCTGATACCATGTGAAAGTCCCTGCCACTATGCTAAAACTTCGAAGTTGTAGAAGGGTTAA
The DNA here is from genome assembly GCA_017893485.1 of Hemerocallis citrina. NCBI lineage: Eukaryota > Viridiplantae > Streptophyta > Magnoliopsida > Asparagales > Asphodelaceae > Hemerocallis > Hemerocallis citrina. The sequence continues at coordinate 291,222,340 of CM030360.1, read as the reverse complement.
GGGAAATTGCACTTGTATTCTAACACTCTCTTTCCACTTCTGAACTTTCTTTATCTTCTATATATTTTACAAAAAGTATATTTAAACCACCTAACTCTTCCTCGCCTTTCTAATGTGGGACTAAAGTCTCACATATGAGCTTTCGGGTTTTATTTTTGGCTCGGTTTTTTTGCATTGGTTTTTTTGTGTTGATTTTTAACATCTTTTTTGGGGTTTCAATTTTATTTGGTTTCATTTTTTTTTTTAGTTTCAGTTTTTTTTTTGTTTTGTTTTGGTTTAATTTAATTAATATCAATTTAATTAAGATTAAGCAGCTGTTAATTGGGTTTTGGTTTAATTTAATTAAGATTAATTTAGTTTAATTAGTTTAAATCCTAATTAACTTGAATTATTTTTAAATTACGGTCGCTACAGTATTCTTACAACTCAAATAAAAATAGTCTTTCATGAAAACCTATTCCAGCTATAGTAAATCTTCATTTAACCTAAGCTATTTCAAGAAATCAGATACAATGATTTATTTTCTCTACAGTGTTTTTTTCTTCTCTTGATTTCTTTTACAACCAACAAAATCACCCCTTTGTGTGGATGATCACGGACAAGAAAGTTAGAAGGTGACTAGAAAGCGTGATGGAAGATGTGTTGAAGACTAGTATATTAATGTCACGCCCCGCTTCCCAAAAATATGGAATACGAGCACGTGACGAAGCCCAGCGAATGATTTTTACATCATCCATAAGCTGTAGGATCGACCCAGCATCATAACAAGAATATACAAAAGAAATATATATAACCAAGCATGCATGAGTAATTTATAAAGCAACAGAAAACAATTTAAACCAATAATGATATTCAAATAGTTCTCATGTCTAGATCAAGTATAAACTCGGGAACAAGTCTTAAGCAGTAGAAGAAGTGAATACCTTAAGAGAAGCAATTATTTAAACAAATCCTTGCTCCAAGCAAAGCCTGAAATGTCTGCTCGCCAATTACAGCAGGTAGCTTGTCCCAAAGTCTGTTTAATAAATATAAACAGGGGAAACCAAGGGAAAACAAAGAGAATGCCCTTAGTGCAAGCTAGGGCCACAAATAGTGAAAGCAAGTACAAGTAAGTGAAAAACAAGAATTGGAATCAAGAATAAGCATAGTTATAAGAAGTAGTAGGCAAATTCAAAGACTAGCTAGCAAGAGGGAACATCTTAATAACTAGGTTGGGTAACAACTGCTAGTGGTGAAACACATGTCAGGTACACCTATAAGGGTAATTAATGTCAAGTGTCAACTCAAGTCTAGTGTCATATGTTATCTTAAATGTTAGGTCTCAAATGTCAAGTTGCCAAGTCCAAGTGTCAAGTTATCTAGCTCAAGTTTCTCAAGTCCAAGTCTAGTTCAAGTTATCGAGTCCAAGTCATCAAGTTCAAGTCTAGTGGTGAGTTACTAGCTAGGTAGCACGACATGCATCCATTATACTACATGGTTGCTACAGTCAAACACTTTCGTTTAGATCTAGTAATGGATTTTATAGGGCGGCGTACTCAGGTATCAAGTATCAAGCAAGCCATGGTTCATGAATCGAAAATTAAATAACAAGTTCACGAAGCAAGTTCGCGAATCCACAAGCAAGTTCAAGAACCACACAATGGGTTCAAGAATCAAACAAGTTCATGAGCCGAGTAACCGACTCCATGAATCAAACAAGATACAACAAGTTCATGAACCAAGTATTGGGAAACACGGGCCCCCTTCCGAGTACACGTATCTATATTGTCCACTCTATAATCTTTCCCAAAACCCCGGCTTGTTATTGTTATTAACTCTTATCAAGCAAGCACACCTAAGTAAATGTTGTAAATTAATTCTAGAAAAATTTAGGGATGTCCTAGATGATGTCCAGCAGCTACACACAAAATTTGGGGTCAAACGCACGCTGTTTGTACAGCTAAAATAATTCGCAAAGTCAATATATACAGCAGTTTTTACAGAACTGCGCCTACTGACACAGCTGCCGTATAACAGCCATATCTCCTAGACCGTAACTCCAAATTCAATCATTCTGGAGTCTATCGACATCTACACATCCTGATCTATGTTTCATATTCAGGGCTCGGGTCCAAATTCCAATGTTAAAAGGGTCGAAACCTCAAAAGAAAATCCAGACAGCAACATAGGGAAATAATTCACTAATGTAGATTTCATAGAATTATGTAATTTGGTGTCTAAAATCATTATGTGGCACAAATACATGGTAATGGGAATCAAACAGCGAATAATAATATTTTTCAAGTCATAATAATCACAAATTTGCCAAAACACTAAATTTATATGCGTCTACAATTTCTAGGGGTCCTTAATTCATATGTCCAAGTGGTTCACAAGTTCAAGGGGTAAAAGAGTCCAATTGAATTATTATTTAATACGAGGAAATTTTGTGACTCTTAGATTGGTGAGTTTGAAGGTTCAAATTGATTTACAAATGATATTCAAAGGGAGTCACAAACTAACTACATGTGGTATTTCAAGGAGACTTGTACTAGAACGATAAGATGTACAAGGTTACTTGCCTTAAATCGACGGTTGAAATCTTCGCTTGTTGAAGCAAAAAGAGTAGAAAAATCCCCGGAAATATCCTCGAAATGCACGTGCAAAATTTGATCGAAGAGTGAATTTCTCCCACACCGGATCTGCCCAGAACAGCGTTCAGCAAGTGCGGATCGGCTGCGCCCAGAACAGCGAACAGCAAAACGCACCAATAGGAGTTCTCCTGTGCACCGGATCCAATCCCAGAACAGCGAACACGGGCCCAGGATTTGCTGTGGCGAAACACGGAACGGCGATCACGGCGCGAATCTTGATGCGATCCGACGCCTGAGATTAAATCCCGCCCACTACTGTTCCTCTTCTTCTTCTTCGTTCACTTCCTCGACGAACCGGCGAGCGAGGGAGAGGGAAGGTGCGGTGGCGACCGGCAGCGTCTTCGACGGCGACGCGACGGCATGGCTGCAACAACCACGAAAAGGCGGCGACGACTGTGGTGGAGCGACGCGGCGCTGCTCTGCTTTTCGCTCGGAAAACAGGGGCGACGATGATTGGGCTGAACGGCGACGAGGGCGCTAGGAGGGGACTCCGGAGGGTGAGGGAAGTACACGGCGAGGGGATCAGTTGCGGCTGTGATGGTGCTGGCATTGGAGGCGAGCGGGGAAGGGCAATGGTGATGGAGGGTGCGGTGGCGAGGCGAGATGGGTTCGGGAGTTGAGGGAGACGATGGGTTCAGGAGCGTTGGGTACGGTGGTGGATGATGGCGGTGGAGGCGAGGGTGTGGCTGGCGATCGGAGGGGATCAGAGTGGGTTGGCGAACGAACGAGAGATCTGGACGAAGGTGAAGAAGATGATTAGCGGCGGTGGGGGTGATTAAGGTTAAAACAGTAGATTAGGGTTGGGATTAGGGTTTATATAGGAGGGTTTGTGGGTATTGGGTTTTGGTGATCCGTTTCAAAAAGAGCCCAACAGAAGAAATGGTCAAAATGCACAATAATGGGGATTAGAGAGATAAACGAGAAGAATCGGTCTATTTCTCATGAAGAACGGTGCAAGATGGCACACAATCGAATTTGATAAAAAGATCCAAAATTGAGTCGAGACAAAAATAACGATTTTATTCGAATAGAAATAAAATACGGATCTCAAATAGATGAAAGAATACAATATGGCAAAATACAGTATAAAATACAAATACGGGGAAACAGTAGTTACAATTAATATAGTATAGCCCCAGTAAAAGAAAACTAAAGAAACTCATATGGACAACGAACTGCTAAATAACGAAAATTTAGGTCGCTTGAGCATCCACTATAGTCGCTCCCATAATATAAGAATTTGGCAATTGAAAATAGCAATGAAAAATTTTCGTTGCTATCGTTTTGAGCTAAATTGGCTTAAAAATTTAATAAAATATTCGGACGGAAGAACACCCTCGGTCTCACAACTTTGTATTTTTATTATTATTATAAATATGTTGGACAGAAGATCAACTTACGTTTGGATGATTTTTTTTTTAATAATAAAATTGCAGACAGAAGATGATATACCATCTACCACAAATATTTTATTTAAAAAAATCATTTGAGTCCAGACAGAAGATGTTGTTCCATCTGGTATTTTTATTTTTATTTTTAATTTCCTCAAACGGGAGATGATCCTCCGTCGGAGACAAAAAAAAATTTATTATTATTTTAAATTTGTCCTCATACGGAAGAACATCTTCCGCTCGGGCCAAATTCTTTTTTAAAAAAAAAATTTGTCCCAGACTTTTTTTTTATTTCTAAAACTTCAACTTATAATTGGAAATGTTTTTTTTAATTTCTAAAACTTCAACTTATAATTGGAAATGAAAATTTTGCCCCCCCCCCCCCCCCCCCCGCTCCTCTTCCGATACTGCCTATTTAAGTGAATGAACCTCTATCTAATTTTCATCTCTTCTCTCATCCAAATTTGTGACACTCTCATATTTTCATCTCTTCTCTCTAATCCACAATTCAGCCATAATCACAAAGAGTCATCCCAATACTATATTTCATCTTCTTCCCTACAAAAAGATGTCGATCTGAAGATAAATTGGCAAAATAAAATCTAATCTTCGAGGTGGGTTGGATCATGGCAACACAAGTGCGGAGGTCGAACCGATATCAGAATCTCGTGATTTTGCCGACCCAAGTTTGTGGAAGAGGTTGGTTGATGACCGCCAACATGTGCATCAGTTTATTACCGAGCACCCTGCATGTGGATTTTGTACTTTTAGGGAAAATTGGAATGGTCCAATCAAAGCATACAAGCGATGTTCCCGTATTCCACTAGTGAAGCAATTAATCGATCATACGGGGTGGCGGCATTTTTTCACTAGTAATACAGATAAATCATCCATGAAGCTTGTGGTGGCATTGGTTGAGAGATGGTGGGATAGTACACACACTTTTCACCTACTGTGCGGTGAGTTGGGATTCACCCCCTTAGATTGGATAATGCTAACGGGGTTATCTATCGGATCCGGTGAAGTACCTCTATGTAACGACGATGCTTACCCCTTCGAAGTTGTACAAGCTCGCATTTTCCGTGAGATTACTGAAGCTTATTGGAAATCTCAAGGAATATGCTCTTCCTTCCTGAAGAAGTATTTTGAAATTAGTGTAATCGATGCAGCTCAAGAGGATAATAACCTAGCATTGAAGATTGCAAGAGCATCTTCATGTTCTTCCTTTGTGAGTTTTTTTCTCCAACGCTGCTTGCGTTATAAGATCTGGTTGGCTTGCAGCACTAGAAGATCTTCAAAAAGTGGGTACATATGATTGGGGTGGTCAACCAATGACACTGCTATATATGTCTCTAGATTCTTGTAGCAAAGTTAAAGTGAAGTCTTTCAACGGGCCATGACAAGTACTAGAGGTAACAGAAAATGTTTCAATCGATATTTATTAAACTAATAGATACATGAGTGGTTATATGTACTTGGAAACTAGTAGAAATCTTTGATTTGTAGTATTGGGCTTATGAATACACACATATATGTGCTCCAATAACTGCAAGGACGGAACATGTCGCATATAAATGACCCAAAATTACATTTGGAATAAAGATGAATTGGAGACAAATATAACAGACCGAGTTAGATATAATATTTCTATCGCAAGACATTAGTTGGAGATGCGTTCGTCTGCATCTATCATTTGGCAGCCTTATTCGGGATCATCCCACGAGTTCAAGGGTGATATTGGGCTTGCGAATATTTTGTCTCGTCATCGAGTTATCTTTCAGTATTGCTCGCAGGTATTATTTTCCATATTTCTTACTGTGTTCGTGAAAAATATTTCGTTACGCTTAACGTAAAACAACTTTTCTATTTTGTTATAAACATGTTTACATTATAGGGTGTATGGTATGTTGGTGATCGTTGTTATCTCCAAATTACGGGGATTATTACTATCACAGTTGATCCCCCACCTTTTGTGCCTCGTATATCGCCACAAGATTTCTATCCGCCTATTGACGAATCAGTATTGGTCCGGCCTGTACCACAAAACTTATACGATTAGTATTGGGCTAAGGTATCAATAGGTGCTATAATGCCGACTCTTTCGCATGCTACAAATATCGATTTTATAGGTCCAGCTAGCATCAGTGATCCTACCACTCAATTTCCATTTCCATCTCCCCCGTTTTGGGCCCTTACGGAGTACACTGCACAACCTCCAACGTCGAATCTTCCAGAACGCCTCGAATGCATAGTTGAGGCTCCACTTTATTCAGGTGGTACAGTTACGAGGAATATTAAAGAAGGACCTGTCAATTTTCTACCTCGCGGTGTAATGTCACATGTGAGCATATAATTATCATTTTGTGCTTCTATATTTCAAATTAATTTAGTATATAAGTAAAACACTACGCTTTACAGGAGGAGTTATACCAACGTTATTTGGAGTTGACTTATAACGATGCTCAATTAAGGCGATTCATTATGAAAGACACAATTTGAAAGAATCAATACCTCAGGTTTTTCCTGGCAGGAGAAGTCTTTCTAGGGATCGACCTTCATCTTCACGTTTGATTTCGACACCTGAATTTGTTCCATGCACCCAGTTTGATAACGAGGAGTAGATTTTATTTTTTGTTGTTTTACAAAGACTTGTATGCAATAATCTCTGTTATTCCAAGAATTGTATATGAATAATCTCTACTAAGGAAATTTCAATCTGTGATCATTTTGCTTGTCGATATTGTTTTGTCTAATGATTAAATCAGTTGCTTGTTTCATCTGATTATTAGTCTTATTTGAATGTTTTAACGACAAATTTATAATCAATCAATATTTTTTCATTCTCAGCTTTAATTTGTGTCCCGACATGAACCTCACTTTATTTATGTAATTTGATCACACTTTGTTTTATTTGACTTTGTTTTATTATGCAATATCACTTATTAACCTAAAGCTAAATGCTAGTGATGTGATATATCACTTAATAATTTCTTTAACTTATTATGCAATATCATTTATTAACCTAAATGCTAGTGGTAGTGGGATGATGTCAGACATATTTTTTTAACTTATTGCAATATCACTTATTAACCTATGACACTTTAGACTAGACCCTAGAGATGTGATTGACAAGAAAATTCAATACTTTTGGTATATACTTTAGACTAGACTTCTTATTACACGTTCTATTTAATTTCTATATGGCTAGTAAGGCTGCTTCTATTCATGAAGCTATATGGCTAGTCAGGCTTTTTGTGACTTATCCTGGTGGATGAAGAGGCTGCACTCATTTATGAAAACATCAATTAAAAAAATGTATATAAACCCAAGTGAACATCAGAATCAAAATATTATCTAATAGTGAAAAAAAAACTACACCAACTTATATCCACTACAAAGTTAGCAATGGCACATCTGACATCATCTTCATCGTCTACTTCTTCTAAAGAAGAATCAGAGGAACAAGGTATGATTGCGAGACGTGTTAACAACAACATGCTAATAATTTCGTCCGTGGCTGCTCAACAAACCCAACAAGTTATTCGCCAGAGATATACTCATCGTGAAAGACAAGAAGGGGATAGTCGACTTTGTAAAGATTATTCTCTGCTTTTATTCTTTGCTTTTCGGCCGGGTGGTCAGGGGAGGGGTGTAGGCGAATCCATGTCAGTCGGGATATCGATATTCCAGTCTTTCATAGATGGCAAACGTAATGTGCTACCGGCTACACCAGATTGGGAGCATGGTCCTGAGTCGAATACATGGGTTGTACGCAGCGAAAATGCCGGCTGATCTTTAAGGAACTCATAACATTCATCAAAATTGAATGCTTTCCCGGAAGATTGCATATATTCCATTCTTGCTTCACGTAAATAAAAAATAAAATTACCAAATCACGAGTTATAAATTTTTATAAACATTAACTTTCAATTCAATATCCTAAATTTACATACCATATCCGCCTCAGTTGTTCCACTTGCAACTCTATTTTTGACACTACCCAACTTTGCAATAAACAATGCAACAAATTTTGAAATTGCACAAAAAAGACTAGAAAGAGAGCAAACCGTTCGATCGGTCGGAGTGCCTAGTAGAGATACAAATGAGGCAAGTACTTGATCCCAAAACTGTGTTCCAGATTGATCGGTACCGACTAATGGAACTTGCGTAATAGTAAGCCAGCTTTGAAAAAGAATAACATCTTCAACAGATGTGTATGCCCTGCCTCTGTTACCACGGTTCGCTATCGTTTAAATTTTACCACCTTATTGAGAAAAGAAGCAAAATTAGTTTTTAAGAAAGAATAGAAGAGAAGATAGATAAAAAGAGGGAGAAGACAGAGAAGTTGAATGCGGAGTGTGTGTGTGTGTGTGTGTGTGTGTGTGTGTGTGTGTGTGTGTGTGTGTGTGTGTATATATATATATATATATATATATATATATATGAGAAAAGTGAGCCTCATATAGAGTATGAGAAAATTTTCCTCATACAAAGTGATTATACTCACTTGGTGTGATCATTATGGAAGATCTACTCCGTTCATCATGTTTATCATGCTAATAGATGTATATGTAGAAAAAATCAAGTGGTTTGGAGATCATTCACCCATGCATCATGAGGTTGAAAAATGAACGATTTCAACAGTAATATAAATCGAACCACAAATTGGACCCACATGATTTACGGATGAATGACCTCCAAACCACTTGATTTTTTATACACATACATCCATTGATATGGTAAACATGATGGATGGAGTGGATCTTCCATGAGGGCCCCACCAAGTGAATATAATCACTTTATATGAGAAAAATTTTCTCATACTTTCGCTGTTTTCCAACCCGTTGAAAATGAACCCATTTTCAACTGAGCATAACTCATATATATATATATATATATATATATATATATATATATATATATATATATATAAGGTTTTGCTCCATTGAAAACAGGTCTGTTTTCAATGGGTTGGAAAACACCCATCTCCACCCTCCGATCTAGCGTGATCTTGATCAACGGCTGTGATCAAGATCCGCTAAGGTCTCCTACTAACGCTCCAAAAAGTGGAGGGGTATTTTCGTCACTTCACGCCAAAAAACTTTTCAAACTTAGCATTTTTTTGGCGTGGAGTTTTTTTTGGTCGAAAAAATCACTTAGGCCGTTGTTTCCAACAACGGCCTAGGTTGTTTTTTTTATTAAAAAAAAATATACCTTGGCCGTTGTTGCCAACAACGGCCTAGGTATGTACAAGTGTTTTTCCAAACACTTGTACATACCCAAATCTCCCTCACTCTGTCTTCGTCACAAACTCTCTCTCTCTTTCTCTTGAGCTCCCGAAACCCATCCCCAAACCCTAGTTCACTCTCCGAACTCCTTGGCATCGATTTCTTTGCCTTCTCGATTTCCCCCTCTTGTGGAAAGCTCTTTATCTCTCTCTCCCTCTCCCGAATACGGCAAACCCTAACTTCACATCCAAACTCCCAAATCATCTGAACCCTAGCACAAATTTCCTTCCTTTCTCTACAACAGCGTGCAGCAACTTCTCACATCTTTGCCAACTCTCTATCTCTCTCTTTGGACCAGGTATTTACTTAATCCCAATTTACTATAACGAAATATGTTAATTTATTGATTTTTTTTTCAATTTTGGAGTTGGGTTTTTTTGTATTATGCGTAGTAGTCTATAATTTAGAGAGCATACAATTAGCTCTGATCATGTATGTTGTATATATTTTGTTGACATTTTCGTAGATGTAGTGTTAGTTGTAGTGGTGGAATATAGGAGAAGCAAATAAACGAGATCCAAAAATTCAATTTGTACGAGTAGGTCGGACTCGCCGCGTAGAAGGTAACGGAACTTGTAGAGGCGATTTCCGTCTCACGATTTGTGAGATACGTCTGTTTATCAGTTTTATTCAATACAACAGATATAAAGTGAGACACGGTCGTATCTTTCAAACCGAGAGTCGGAACTCACCTCTGCAAGTTCCGCTGGATTGTGTTTGGTGTGCCAGACTCGACAGCCAAATTTAGGAAATTTTCCCTCTCGTTTTTGTTGTTTTGACGCGGATATGAAACATCTTTAATCCACCTCGGAATTTGTGGAATACATTATGAATAGAAAATTGCTTAAACGAAGTCCAAATAATACGAAACTGTGCGAATAGGTTGGTCTCGCCACTCACAAGTCATACCAACCTGTACATGCGAGTTCCGACCCACGGTTTGCGAGATACGTCAATGTATCGCTTCCTGCTCAGTTTTCAAGAGTGAAAACGATACACGGCCGTATCTTTCAAACCGTGGGTCGAAACTCGCATGTACAAGTTGCGTTGGCTTGTGTGCGGGGTGCCCGACCCAACGGCCAAATTTTGGAATTTTTGCATCTCGTTTGGGCTATTTTGACGCGTATATGAAAAAACTTCAATCTACCTCGAAACTTTTTTAGTACAGTCTCAATACAAAAATGCTTAAACGAAGTCCAAAAAATACGAAACGGTGCGAGTAGGTTGGGCTAACCATTCACAACGCAACGCAACTTGTATTTGCGAGTTCCGACCTATGGTTTGCGAGATACGTCAATATATCGCTTCCCGCTTTTTTTAAAGAGTGAAAGTGATACACGGCCGTATATTTCAAACCGTGGGTCGGAACTCACTTCTACAAGTTGCGTTGGCTTGTGTTTGGTGTGCCCTAGTTGACGGAAAAATTTAGGAATTTTTGCATCTCGTTTGTGTTATTTTGACGCGTATAAGCGAACTTTAGAAATTTTTACAGCTCGTTGATTTGTGTTTGCTATTTTTCGGAGAATAATTAATTTTATATATGCGAACTTTGTTACAAAGAAATGGCTAGAACGAGGGGAACCGGAAGGATAACCCGGCAAGGTCGGGGGGAACTTTCCACAGAGAATGTGAGAACTATTAATTTGTATTATCCATAATTTTGTATTTAGTGATATTGATATTAGACTAATAATAATTATGTTTTTTGTTCGTGTAGGTTGGTGCATCCTCTTCGATGGCACCACGTCGTGGTCCAAGACCAATATATACCGGTCAACTGACCTTGCAAGACCGCCACAGATCCACGGCAGTGTGGGGTGGGACGATGCGGAGGTGTAATTTCCGCACCCACGAGACCCTGAAGGTACACCCACGTATTGTCGAGTACCTAGTAGCGGCCGATTTCTACGGAATCAGCATGAAGGTTAAACTCAACCGAGCACTTCTCTCGGCACTCGTGGAGAGCTGGAGGCCAGAGTCGTACACGTTCTATCTACCGGTCGGAGAGATGATGGTATCGCTACAGGATATAGCGATGATATCCGGTCTTCCAATAGATGGATTGGCCGTGACGGGTAATATAAACTTTGATAAAATAGAGCTGTGCAATGAACTGCTCGGTACAGAGTATGATGAGGTGGCCGCGGAATATGCTTTCATTTTTCAAGGACAATCAATCCGACTATCTTGGTTGAAGGAACGTTTTGATGGGACGTTGACCAATGCATCGCCTGACGACTATGTACAGTCCTACACCATAGCTTACATTCTAACGGTGATCGGAGGGGTTCTCTTGCCTAACTCATCCGGGGATACGGTGCATCTCATGTACCTACGATTGCTCGCCTAGGGATGACAAGTGAGCCGGGTCAACCGGCGACCCGCCCGTTGAACCCGGCCCGTTTAAGGGTTTGGCGGGTTCGGGTCGAACCCGTGTACAGTAACGGGTCGACCCGGGTCAATGAAAATGCGAATGCAACCCGTACAACCCGGCCCACAAACCCGTTACTGTTCACCCAACCTGTATGCCAACCCGCGGGCGACCCGTGGGTCGTGTACCGTTGGACCCATGCGGGTCGAACATTCGACCCGTCCCGGGTCGACCGTTGACCTGCGAGTCAAACGATCCGTTAGGGGCGGCACTATAGCACAGAGAGTGCAAAACGGCTATTATAGCCGTTTTGCTTGGATTATTTGGTTTTTTTTGGGTTTTTTTGTTTATTTTGAGCCTATAAATACCCCCCAAAACCCCCTAAAAAAATCGCACCTTACTCTCTTACTCTCTCTACTATTATAAATCATTTCTAAGAAATTTTTCAACAATTGAAGTATTCAACAAGCAAGTCTTCAACAAGGCATATACACGATCAATTTTTGATCGTATCCAAATCAAAATTCAACATCTTCAACGTCTTCAACTCACTTCAACTCTCGTCAATTCTCCTTCAAGCTCTGCTCAACTCTTCAATTCCGGAATCCCTTATTTCTAGTTCTACTTCTATTCTTATTTTCACGGTTTATTTTACATACGCGTATTCCACGGTGAACGGTATCAAAATTTCATACCTCTCTCGTTATTTTTTTTGGTGTTGTAGTTAAAATTATTGTTGGTTTTTTGATCTTCTCTATCTCAACCCTCTTGTTTTTTAGATTTTTTTTATAGTTCACAGTTCCTACAATGTGTATTTTTTTTTACATACATTAGTACATTACTACGTTATGTCTAGATCACGCGGTAGCGGTCGTAGCGGGCAAGATTCCTCCTCTTCCCGTAGGCCACCAATTGTCCCAATTAGTGAGCCCGCCTAAGAGTACCATGATCCTCCTACCCAACAATGGGGTGCACCCGACGAGTTTGTAGGTGACATACAACTAGAAGAAGAAGAACAACAACAACAACCAACCGAAACCACACAACCCCGTACTAGTAGGAAAAGTAGAGGAGAAACTAGTGATTGGCATAAGTTTTACGATTATATCCCGGACGAACAAACTCCGGGTATAGGTTTGAAAGTTTGTAAAACATGTGGTAAAACATACAAATTCAAGAGGGGTGACGGCACCGGTACAATTAGTAGACACATCCAACATAACCATAAAGAACTTCTTGCTGACCTACAAGGCTAACAAAAAATCAACCCTAGGACCGGTCTAGTTGATAGCCACCCTTATGATCCCGATCTTGTTCGTCGGGAAATGACCCGATTAGTCATAAAGGAAGAGTTACCATTTTCCTATTCCAAGAGTAGGAACTTGGAAAATTTTAACCAAACGGCCTTAAACCCTCATTTTAGAAGAATTCCGAGAAATACTTGCAAATCGGATTATTTTAAAATGTACATCGAAATGAAGGACGCTTTGATTGCAATTTTATGGAGTTTAACTTGTAGAGTTAGTTTAACTTCGGATTGTTGAACGGGTGTCAATAATATTCCAATGATGGGAATAACCTGTCATTGGATCGACAATGATTGGATTCTTCAAAAAAGAATCATATCACTTGCGGCGTTGCCGTATCCCCATAGTGGCGCTGAAATAGCAAATCATATTTTAAAAATTTGTGATGTTTTTCATATTCGCGATAAAATTATGTGTATTAGTTTTAATAATGCATCTAACAACAATGTAGCAATTACTACTTTAAAATCCATATTAAACCCTCCATCTTACAATATTTTTCATGTTAGATGTGCATGCCATATTATAAATTTATGTGTTCAAGATGCATTAAAAATAGCCGATCCATATATAGTTAAAATTAGAAATTGTGTACATTTCATTGCATTAAGTCCAAGCGTATTATAAGAATGGAAAGCTTGGTGTAGGCTTAAAAATGTACCTTTTAGAAGATTTCCAAAGAATGCTAGACACCGATGGAATTCTACTTCTGATTTACTACATGTTGTTACCGAATATAAAGTAGTTGTAAATGATTTTTGTATCACATTTCATATGCCAAATTTTGAAATGACTCCCACCGATTGGTATTATGCCGAAGCTTTGTTGAAATTTTTAGAACCGTTTAAAACCGCAACTTTAAAATTTTCAAAAACATATGAATTTACTTCTAGTAGCATTTTTATTTCATTAGTTAGCATGATGCAAACATTTAACGAAATGTTAAATGATACCAATATTGTGAGATTGTAAAACCTGCATACAAATTTTTTTGAAGTATTATTTTCCTCCTCCTATGTTGATTTGTGTTGCTACCGTTATGGATCCTCGTATCAAATTAGAAGGTACGAAGAGTTTGATTGAAATATTTTTTGCATTACTTGAGGAAAATGTAGAATTAGTAATTGATTGCGCTACTTTTTTAGTACAGTTTGAATCTACATTAAATAACTTGTATGATTATTATAATAGACGTTTTTCTTCTAGTAGTACAACTTCTGTAGTTAGTTCTTTTTCTGGTACTTCTAAAGGTAAGGGTAAGAGTAAATTTGATGATAGAACATTTAATTTACTTGAACAAATTCAATCAAAAAAAACCTAGGACTAATCAACCAAATGAATTAAATTGGTATAACCAACAAGATTCTGAGCCTTCTGCTTCTCCACTAGATATTTTACAATGGTGGAAAGACCATGAACACACTTTTAGTATTCTGTCAATTATGGCTAAAGATTTACTAACTCCTCTTGTCTCTACAGTTGCTTCTGAGAGTGCATTTTCTTCAAGTGGCAGACGCTTGAAGCCCGATACGTTAGAGATGCTCGTTTGCACAGAAGACTGGCTGAAGGCTGAAGATAGAACACAAGGAAAAGCACTATCAACGTCCACAAGTGGGAGCAACTCGCCGGAAGAACAACAACAACAACAACAACAACAACAACAACAACAACAATAGCTTTGCTTGTAATAGCAACTCGACCAACGAAATAGAAATTGTGTTATATCTTTGCTTGTTATGTTAAATTAGAAAAATTAGAGTCAATTAAAATTGTATATAAGAAATATGTTAGTGTATAAAACATATTTGTGAATTGAATTCTTCATTTCATTAGAAATTGTGAAAATTGTATAACTTAAATTCATATGAATAATATTTCCATATTTTTTGCCAATTTCACTCTTTCAATCTTATTATTATTATTACGATTTTTAATATTTATTAGTATTATTAGTTACTTAGTATTATTATTATTATTATTATTTTAAGCTAAAAATATTAATAAAAAAAACTATCTATCTAAACCGGCCAACCCGCGGTTCTACCCGACCCGACCCGGGTTGGACCCTAAAGGGTTCACGGGTTGGGCGGGTCGCCTAAATCAACTTTGGGCCCGGCCCGGGCCGGTTAAGTCGCCAAACCGGCCAGAGCCCGCCCAAGTCACGGGCCAACCCGGGCGGGTTCGGCCCGGCCCGGCCCGTTCGACCCGAATGCCATCCCTATGCTCGCCGACCTAGACTTAGCTGGCCGGTACAGCTGGGGAAGCTGCGCGTTGGCAATTCTATACAGGTCGTTGTGTTCTGTAGCACCAGATGGGACGGAGATGACCGGACTGATGGTTTTGTTACAGATTTGGTCATGGGAGCGACTGCACTTGGGTCATCCCCGCATTAGGAGACCGACGGACGGTTGGATGGCACAACCAGAAAATCCTGCTATGTTAGCATCCTTAGGGGTATATTGGGCTGGTAGTCGGAGTTACAAAGACAACCCCAAAGGTGTATTAACGTACTACAGAGACGAGCTCGACCAACTACGAGAAGAGTTCGTATTTGGGTGCCGTATACACTCGAGCGAGTGGGAAGATTACCACCGATGTGCACCACCGGGTCACAGTTGTGGCTGACGACGGCTCCACTCATCAACTTCGGTATAGTGGAGCATCCACGACCGGAGAGAGTCCTTCGTCAGTTCGGTCTTCAACAAGATAGTCCCCCAAGCTGCGCAAACCTATACGATCATGAGTTACACGCCGTGAGGGATACCGGTCGCATGCCTACTCATGATTGGGCAGATTTCCATCGTGTTCACGTTGCAGAATGGAACGAGCGACGGTTTGAACTTGTACTCGTTAATGTTCCAGAGTACGATGGAAGAGTGCAAGGGAAGTACATGCAATGGTTCAGATCATACACACGTTTGTACATCTCTCCCGATACAGAACTACCTACTGGTGTTCAACGAGAAATTGAAGAGAGGGAGATTGAACCACCACCGGCCTATTCTACCCCACAGCCCATGTTCCAACCGAAGGCATCAGCTATACGTACAGTGGTAAGTATAATCTTCAAATTTTTTTCAATGTTTGTTAATTTTAAAATTACTGAATTGTTTACTTTTCCCAATCTGTATAATTGTTTTTTTTGCGTTGTTTTTTGTTTTAGATTGATAATACAATGGACATGGCAAAAGAATGCACGGACGTACTAAAAAGTAATGCGGGCACGGTTATGAAGAGGTTCGCTTCGAGGATGCTCGCTTCATGCCGTACCAATTTGGATGTTTTGGGAGAGGCTCAATGTTTGGATCGAGCAATGGTGTTACCGAGGAATCAACGTAAAAGCGTGAGGGGTAGGCCAGCTGGATTGATGGGACAACAACGGGAACATGAGCTGAGAGAACAACAAGCTTCAACTTCACATCCATCTCAAGAACAAGAGCAGGAAGAAGAGAGTGAGGAGAGGGTTGTTGGAGACGTACAACAAGAGGAGGGAGGAGAAGAAGAAATCCCCGAGACGTCAACCCCGTTCCGGTGTCGAAATCCTTCTCAGAAGAGGCGAGCACCACAGCCATACACGCCCGGTACTTAGCCAATACCGTAAACAATTTGTTTGTTGTAGTTATGTGTTTTTTTTGTTTGGTTTTATCCCTGTTGTAACTTAACTAGTGGAAATTGTGGTTCGTAAGTTTAAGTGTATTTGATGTTGTTGTTATTAATTGCTAATAGTCAATTATGGTTGGTGATTTTGGCGGGTGTACGCGTAAATTTATTCGGAGAGTGTAGGTGATGGGAAAGTGTTTAGAATTTGGGTAAAATAATCAAGTGTAGCAGTTGCAGCAGCTATGTCGAATTGAAGATTTTTTTTCTTTTAACCTAGGCCGTTGTTGGAGATAACGGCCTACGTATTAGGACTAAGGTGATCCAATTTGTCTTGCTCTCTGACTTGTTGTTGGAGTTAAAAATAACAACAAGTCAGAGAGCAACTCCCCTATATTGTGTATACCCTAGGCCGTTGTCTCCAACAACGGCCTAAGTAGTAGACCAAAAAAATGGACATTTTGGGGTGCACTCTGACTTGTTGGAGTTAAAAATAGCAACAAGTCAGAGAGCAACTCCCCTATATTGTGTATACCCTAGGTCGTTGTCTCCAACAACGGCCTAAGTAGTAGACCAAAAAGATGGACATTTTGGGGTGCTCTCTGACTTGTTGGAGTTAAAAATAGCAACAAGTCACCGAGCACCCCAAAATGTTGTTTATACCCAAGGCCGTTGTTAGGAATTAGGCCAAATGTTACACATTGTTTGCTTTTTTCAATTTTCTTTTCACTCTTTACGAACAATCTCTGTGAAACTTTAAACAAAAGATAGATGATAACTTGGCTTGTATATCATTTATAAGTTTTTTTATTTTTTAATTTAACTACACTTAACTAACCACTACATAATCACGATGTTTTAATATCTACAGAACACCCCAGAAAATATAACATAATATTTTCATTCGTTAGGGTTAGGGTTAGGGTTAGTGTATTAAGTTGGGTTAATGTTAACGGGGGTTAAGGGTATGATAAGGGTTAGCGGGGGTTAGGGGTTTGGTTAGGGTTATTGTAGGGTTAGGGTTATTGCATGGAAGACATTTGCGGTAAGAGCTTGTTTTGGTTTATCATTAATTACGTTAATATTTGTAGTTGGGAGTTGATAGGTAATAAGTTTCCAGTAAAGAGTTTATAAATATTTAAGTTCTATGAATTCTCTTTATGACCAATATATAACCACTTTTTTGTGTTATGAATGGAGCATTAAACTCTTTTCAGTTAGTACCACTCAGAACATTCAGAATTACTGAAAATTAGAGGAAAAACAAAATAGTCACATGTGTCTCTTCACTCTTTACGAACATTGTCTTCTGAACTCTACAAAATAGACATTCATATGTATGTTTTTTTGTTTATATTTTTTGTTTAATTCCATTCATAGCCACCTAACTAACTAATATAAAATCGTTACCGTCAAACGATTAAAAAAATTAACAAAAATTAATTGGTATTTTGTTTCATAAAAATCAATAAAATATGATATGTAGGGTAGGGTTAGGGTTATTGTAGGGTTAGGAGAGTAGGGTTATGGGTTAGAGTTAGGGTTAATGTAGGGTTAGGATCTCCACTCTTATTCTCTTCGTAGCATCCAAAACACTATTCATCTAAAACACTTCACATGCCAAAACATTGAAGGAAGATGCTATCCAACTTAACCTAATAAAAAAGTGATGGACAAGAAGAAACCAAAAATAAAAAAGATTCGGTTCGCTTTAGAGCGGAGAGCAATCAGATGCAATTACTTGGCCATCAAGAACTGGATCTGATTATTTTCGAAAAATTGTACAAAATGAAACGATGCAAAAAAAACGGTCTAAATAGGGACCATCATGTATTGGGAAACCATAACAGAAAACCACATGTAGATCCCCAAATGTAGATCATATATTGGGAAAACCAACATGTAGATCCCCTCATGTAGGTCACATGTTGGGAAAACCACATGTAAATCCCAACAAGGTTAAAGACTCACATGTACAACAAGTCCAATATGGAAAAAAGAACACGTAGAAACCCACATGTACATCCCCACATGTATAACCCAATAAGAGAAGAGATTAAGTCTTCTATATTTGACACGAGAAAGAAGGGGTTGTTGCAAAACCCATCGGGGACGTGATTTTCCAAGACTCATAAGGAGACGCAGTATGGTTCTTTTGAATTTGAAGAGTATCCCAAAAAATTTCAAAGATTACTCTAAAACACTTCCTACAACTGTTGATTCTGTGGAAATTTTGGATGTGGAATCTCGTCGTGAAGTAATTGTGTGCAGTTCTTCGAGCAGCTGTGATGATGATGATATCCCTATTGCTTCACGTAATAACATAGTTTGCTAACAGAAAACCCATCTAACAAAAAAACCCTAACCCTAACCTTACCCAAACTGTAATAACATAGTTCTTTATATTTTTTGGAAATTTTTTTAAGCATATTATCTTCATAATTTTATATTGGTTAGATAGAGCGAAAAAATTGGAATGTAATAAAAAATTATAAACGGTATATACGCGTATATCATCTGTCTTTGGCATGTTGTTGCAGAGAGACTGTGCGTAAAGATAGATAAATGTGAGAGTTTTTTCTTCCAAAATGGATGATTATGAATTATTTTATATTATTTTTTGTACATATTTAACCACCATGATTATATATTGGTTTGAAAGGTGGTAGTAATGGGCATATAAAAAAATATAGATAAACGATATATCAAGTGTAGATCATCTGTCTTTGGTATAAATTTCCACAGAGACTGTACGTAAAGAATAAAGAGAAAATTGTAAAAACACCAAAAACTACATACCTAGGCCGTTATTAGAGACAACGGCTTAAGGTATTCATATAAAGGGGTGCTCCATCACTTTTTGCTTTTTTCAAGTATTAAGCTACAACCTAGGCCGTTGTTGGAGACAACGGCCTAAGATATTTATAAGAAATGGTGTTGCTCTCTGACTTATTGTTCCTTTTGTCTACTCCAATTCAGAGAGCACCGCCCAAAATCACAACTTTTTGACTATAACCTAGGCCGTTGTCGTTGTCTAAGGTATTTATAAGAAATGGTGTTGCTCTCTGACTTGTTGCTCCTTTTGTCTACTCCAAGTCAGAGAGCACTCCCAAAATCAAAACTTTTTTACTACAACCTAGGTTGTTGTTGGAGACAACGGCCTAAGGTATTTATAAGAAATGGTGTTGCTCTCTGACTTATTGCTCCTATTGTCTACTCCAAGTCAGAGAGCACCCCCCAAAATCACAACTTTTTGACTATAACCTAGGCCGTTGTTGGAGACAACGGCCTAAGGTATTTATAAGAAATGGTGTTTCTCTCTGACTTGTTGCTCCTTTTGTCTACTCCAAGTCAGAGAGCACTCCCAAAATCATATTGTTTTTTACTATAACCTTAGGGCGTTGGAGACAACGGCCTAAGGTATTTATAAAAAATTGTGTTGCTCTCTGACTTATTGCTCCTTTTGTCTACTCCAAGTCAGATAGCACCCCCCAAAATCACAACTTTTTGACTATAACCTAGACCGTTGTTGGAGACAACGGCCTAAGGTATTTATAAGAAATGGTGTTGCTCTCTGACTTGTTGCTCCTTTTGTCTACTCCAAGTCAGAGAGCACTCCCAAAATCATATTGTTTTTTACTATAACCTAGGCTATTGTCTCCAACAACGGCCTAAGGTATTTATAAAAAATTGTGTTGCTCTCTGACTTATTGCTCCTTTTGTCTACTCCAAGTCAGATAGCACCCCCCAAAATCACAACTTTTTTACTATAACCTAGACCGTTGTTGGAGACAACGGCCTAAGGTATTTATAAGAAATGGTGTTTCTCTCTGACTTGTTGCTCCTTTTTGTCTACTCCAAGTCAGAGAGCACTCCCAAAATATATTTTTTTTACTACATCCTAGGCCGTTGTTAGAGACAACGGTCTAGGTTATCAAAAACATATTGTTTTGCTCTATAACTTGATGCACTTTTTAACTAGTAATATTGAATACCAAACAAAATTCAACAAATAACTGAGGCCGTTGTCTAGAACAACGGCCTAGGTTTAAAAAAAAATATTTACATCTGCAAGTACACCTACAGCTGATACAAATGAGTTACAAACCAACATTTACGTACAACAACAATATCAACAAACGACACTTAAGTCTCAAGAATATTTACAGTTACCAATCAAAGGTAATTAAACAAGTTGCACAAAGAGTTAAAAATATACCGAACAATTACAATTTATAAATTACAATTCACAGTGGATCATCATATCTCGACTCAGAACTGTCTTCATCGGAAGGAATTACTTCTTGTCTTCATTGAAAGATTAGGTTTAGTTAGTAAGAAACTCATTTACCACAAATAAAGTATAATAAATTTAAACGAGGGACAAACAAATAAAGTACGAGTCTTACCCCTCAAATAAAGTTGGACAATTTCTTGAATCATGATTCATTTGCACAATGCCGCATCTTCGGCACTTTCTCGGTTTTTTTATGTAGAGTTGCTCTCTTATCGGCCTCAATCTTTTGGCACGATGCCTTCCCTTTGTCGTGCATTGCTGTGGGTCACTAATGCGTGTAGGTATGTGTCCACTCCCTTGATCATGAGGTTGTGCACTACCATGCGGTTGTGAACTGCCTCCGGGTTCAATGCTGTCATGTGGTTGTGAGGCCTGTTCAGGTTGTTCACCTAATCCGGGTTATAGCCGAGAAACCCCGTCAATGATCTTCTGCAAATTCTCCAACGTGTATTTGTAACTCTCATTGGAGGAACAACCGAGATCGACAATCTGTTTTGCATGGTAGCTCAACTCACAATATCGAGAAGCAAAATTCTCAGTATTGGGTTCGGTTGGAACGGATGTATAACTTCTTCTCATCACATCCCTGGTCCATCTTCTTTTAATATATATATCCAGGAGGGAAGTGTGATGGTAGAAACGAAGTGCAGCTAAAATATGCCTGCAAAGAATGGCAACGAATTCGAACAAGTGACATGCACATGTAATAATTCCATTGATTTTGTATAATTGAAGAAGGCGAGCCGGTTCTGATTCTCCACAGAGTATCACATGGAAGGTTGAACTATCCGGTGTCTCAAGATCGGCAACGAATGTCACATTGTACATGAAGCTTTTTGTGACTTCATCTTGGAATTTGTAAAAGATTTTCAAAGTATATGTTTTTGCCATTTGTGCCTCCAAAGCCCATTCGCTCTTCAACTTCGGTCTCTTCTCACGGTTACGATGATTTTCTTTCAATTCATCGTGTCTTTGCCTTCCCAAAAAACGGTCGAAGATGACTGCAAATTCATGCAAGGAATATTTTTTTTCTGTATGATGCTTCAGGGCAGAATGTGCAGACTCAACCCGTTGTCTACTCAACATGCCGGCCCAAAAAGAATCTTTAGCGTAGATTGGTGCCCAACTTTCACGGATATCAAATATATCGTTCAACCATTTGTTACTCTCTAATTCGTATTGCGAAATCAACATGTTCTATTTTTCTACAAATTCGTATACATATTCGGAATTGTAGATGACATTCTTCAAGGACTCCCTAAACTTGTCGACATCATTCGAAAGACGCACCTCCTAGGGTAACTTATCTAGAATGTGCCAAGGGTAACTTATCTAGAATGTGCCAAATACAAAAACGATGCCGAGTCTTGGGGAAAACTTTCTTAACTGCGGTGGCGATCCCACGGTCTTGATCGGTGACGATACCGGATGGAGCACGATTCATAACCTCTAACCACTTTTCAAAGAACCATTCAAACGAAGAGGCCGTCTCATTTGGAATGAACCCACCTCCTAAGAAAGTCGATTGCCAATATTGATTCACTCCAACAAAGGGAACAAATAACATTCCGTAACGGTTCGTATTGTACGTGGCATCGAAGCAAATTACATCGCCAAATTCTTCATAATTCATCCTACAAATACTATCTACCCACATACAATGTGACAACCGCCCTTCGGGATCTACTTGAATGTCATAAAAAAATGAAGGATCCGTCTGTTTCTTAGATTCGAAAAAATCAATTAGCATTGTAGAATCATGTCCTTTCAATGCTTCTTGCGAATCTCTAAGTAAATTTCTAACATCCTTTTCTGTGAATCCTACTTGATCGTGACCACCACTAGCACTTTCGAAGAAGAGCATTTGTCGACATGTCTGGATATTAGCTTGGTTCATTTGATCTATTATCCTTTTATCCGTATTTGACACGGACATGTTCCGGGGCAAAAGATGCCTTCTACCGAGTGAGGTGAATTCGTGATTGTGTTCTTCGTGAAATGAATACACCACCCACGTATTACTTGCTTCGTTCAATTTTACACGAACGCAAGCCTTGCAACCCGATCCACAGGTTGTTCCCCGTCTACCATCACTATGTTGAGTCGGCGACGACCCAGCTTTATTATAAAGATATGACTTATCTACTTCCATTACTCCCTTTAATTTATTCCCACCCTTACGCATTGCAAAACCCCCACAACGGGCATATGAAGAACAACTAAAGTGGAGAATGTCATACCTAACTTTGGTTTTAGATGGTCTTCGACTAACGGCATGGAATCAATGATTGGTTCTATCCGCACAAAATTATCGCCGGCAGCAGAACTCTCCGTATCGTTATTCATCTGGGGTAAAAATATATTATTGCTCAATTAATATACACATTATATATAAAATATCTTGTTAACAAACGATTGCGATATATATACATATGAAACAAAATAAGTGACAAAACGTCGAAAACGACGTCATATAAATACAAAACTATTCTATTGGGTCCGACTTGCCGCGCACAAGGTAACAGAACTTCTACAAGTAAGTTCTGATCCACGGTTTGCAAGATAAGGCGATGTCTCGCTCGCATTCCCCTCATTCTTGAACTGAGGTTTTTGTTTGATATACGGTACAAATCCGCACAAACGAGATCAAAAAAATTCAATACTTTGGGAGTGGGACGGCGGGAAAATACAAGAGCCAATAAAATTTGTAGAGGTGAGTTTCGACTCACGGTTTGCAAAATACGCCGATGTATCGCTTTCACTCACGGGAATGAATTGAAAGTGATACACGGCCGTACACTTCAAACTGTGAATCCAAACACACTTCTACGAATTGCGTTGGCTTGTGTATGGCGAGACCGACGTACTCGCAAAGTTGCATAATTTTTTTTTCGCTTTGTGCGCGATTACTAACATCGAACAACAACCAACAACAACTAATACTACATCTACTTCCCCAATTAAACTATAATTACCTACTCTATAAATACCTATGCATAATATAGCAATTGTACACTCAAACATTGGAGAAAAATTTCCAATCAATTAGCCTAGTTAGAACTACTCAAGTAAGAACAAATTAGTACCTTCAACAATGAGGGTGTTCGGGAGGCCGCAAAGTTGCTGCTGTAGAGAAAGGAAGGGGAGTAGGGCGTTGACTAATTTAGGGGGGATTAGGGTTTTAGGGTTGGGTATATTTCGTATGGGTTATGATTTTTTTGTAGTTGGGATCTTCAAAGGAAGAGGGCTAGAGACTGAGAATAGGGAGAGATTCGGTGAAAAACAACGATCAAGAGAGAGGTAGGGTTTTCGGTTCGATAGAGAGAGAGCTACGATTTGGGGAATTGGGTTTATCGAGCTCCACTAGCGAGAGAGAGAGAGTTGTGAGGGAGATGAAGATCAAAGTATGTACAAGTGTTTGGAAAAATACTTGTACATACTTAGGCCGTTATTCCCAACAACGGCCTAAGTTGATTTAAAAAATAAAAAAAAAACAATCTAAGTCGTTGTTCCAGACAACGGCCTGAGTACAATTTTTTTCAAAAAAAAAAAATTCAAACAACCTAGGTCGTTGTTTCCAACAACGGCCTAAGTGATTTTTCCGACCAAAAAAAACTCCACGCCAAAAAAACACTAAGTCTGAAACGTTTTTTGGCGTGAAGTGACGAAAATACCCCTCCGCTTTTTGCAGCGTTAGTGGGAGACCTTAGCGGATCTTGATCACAGCCGCTGATCAAGATCACGCTAGATCGGAGGGTGTAGATGGGTGTTTTCCAACCCATTGAAAACGGGTCTGTTTTCACAGACCCGCTTTGGTTGTATGAACCTAGGCCGTTGTTTGAAACAGTGGCCTAGGTTATAAAAAATTGAATGAACCCAACAGTCTTTTATAACCTAGGCCGTTGTTAGGCTATAAAATTTTATAGCCTAGTTTGTTTGAAACAACGAAATTTTATAGCCTAGGCTGTTGTTGGGAATAACGGCCTAGGTTATAAAAGGTCGTTGTTCCAAACAACGGCCTAGGTTCATTCAATTTTTTATAACCTAGGTCGTTGTTTGAAAAAACGGCCTAGGCTCATTCAATTTTTTTTATAGCGAATGAGGCGAAGAGTTATTTGGGACGAAATTCCCAAATTACCCCTCCGCCATTTAAGTGAGATGGGTGATGGGCGGGCTCGATCTGATCCGTTGATCACGATCAAGTGCGATCCAACGGCCAGAATCACTGTTTTCACGGGGCTGTGAAAACAGACCGGTTTTCAATGGAGCATTTCTCTTTCGCTCACTCACACTATATATATATATATATATATATATATATATATATATATATATATATATATATATATGTCTAATATTATAATCGGAGAATGCCTTAGTGTCATTTGTAAATGTTTTGTCATTCTATCATCCCGTGCAACGCACGTGCATAACTATTATAAAGGAGGAGGAGGTCCTAGGTTCAAATCAAGACTATGTCTAAATTTTTATTTTAAAAACTATAATAGTTATGCACGTGCGTTGCACGGGTTGGTAGAATGACAAAACATTTACAAATGACACTAAGGCATTCTCCGATTATAATATTATATATATTATAATATTATATATATATATATATATATATATATATATATATATATATATATATATATATATATATATATATATAAAACCCCTATATATATATAAATATATAAAGTTTCCCTCCAAAACTCCAATTCAAATCCCCCCCCCCCATACACACACCCACACCCACCCACCCCAAAAACAACTCATTTATTTATTTTATTATATATATATATATATATATATATATATATAACATGGACTTTTATATCCAATTTATAATTATTTTTTACCATATACTAATGGAAACATGGTTAAATAGTATAATTATTTTTCACCCTGTATCTTATTTTCCATATTCAAATAGGAAAATTTGGTAAAAAGCGTATTTAAATACGGAAAATAACATGGTTAAATAGTAATAACAGTTTGGGGGTATATTAGGGAGAAAAAAATCACCCAAAAACAACCAAACAATCATCACGTGATACCTAAAATTGATAGATTAGATCGATTCGCACAAAGAATGTTGACAAAGTACACTGAACCGCAAAATAAAGATATTTGTATAGTTATATGCAATTTGGTGAAATATGGGTATAGCTTAGTGAAATTTAACCTTTTCTATTTTGGCTTTTGCCCTTTTTTTAATTGTTAAACGGTGGGTTGAAAGCCCCCCTGCGTTCCATAAAGAAAATTTTAACAAAACATACAACAAAAAATAAGACTTATGTAGTTCAGGAAACCCAACATGGGTCCTGCAACTCATACACCCCAACCAACAAATAAAAAATACAATAAAAACATAATCCTACTGGTCGGTTGATCTCGCCAGAACAAATTTCTCGTGCCAATTTGAGCTCATTCTCTCTCATTTCCTCACTTGTACTCCGTTTGTTCTTGCCGTAACCCGCAACCGTCCCGCCATCACCCACAGCAGTGTCCCATACGTCAACTTCAAGCATCATACGCGAGACACCGCAGGTACCCACCAATCTGACATACCCATGTCCAGATTGTGGCCCATTTTCATCCCACAGTTGACCACCGTTGACTATCACCGCTATCTCGCAACGGAGGTTGTCGTCGCTCCCCACAGCTCCACAAATGCCTCCAAGCCCCCTGACATACGAGAGATTTTAGACACCCCTCACTTTGACCTGAATAGATCAAAGTTGAGCCCAAACTATAAACTTGCTTGACTACCGTCGCCCACGCCAACTAGTATTCTTTTTCTTGATAGTTGTAAGTTTGTTGAAATTTGGATTTTTAGGGAAAAGAATTATTTGGATATTAGGGATGTCCACACACCTCAACTTTGAGAATTATTTGGATATTAGGGATGTCCACACACCTCAACTTTGATTCGAATTTCAAAAGTAAATTTGAACTTCCAATCCCCCCCCCCCCCACACACACACACCACTCCAAAAAAATCCCCCCGTACCTTTGACCATCAACCCCACAATCTCCATAGCCCTCCGTCCCCGTAGCCTTATCCCGACGACCTGAATATCACCGGCCACCCCACGCCCAGACCCATCATCAACACCCATCGGCTGCACGTCCATCCTCGAAGCCCCGCACACCACGCAAGTGACTCATCACCTTCATCCTCGACGACCGCACCTGCATCGCAACCGCGGTAGCCACCGTTGCCTCAAGGCCATGGTCGATCTCGGAATGGCCTCACCTTTGTCCTCGACGGCCCCCGTCTGTAGCACAGGCACGACTGCCTCAAGTCCATGGCCGACTTCGGAACAGCCTCTTCCGAACTTGAAGGCGACCAACATCTTTGAACGCGAGCCTCCCATCCGATCCTCTACTTTAGTCGAGAAATGAACCTTGACCCCCCGGAGCTCCGGCGTGGCACCATGGACGTTGGGTTAAGTGGAAATTAATGGTGAGGGGGAGAAATAACAAGGGAAGGCGGAGGATGAGAATAGGGAGAGAAGAGAGGGGAGCGGAGCACCAACGGGAAGGGGCGGCGAAGCCCTAGCCGCCGCCCCCTTCAATTTTCTGATCTAGGTTTCTCTTTTTGGGATTTTTTAGAGGGAGCTTCTCTCTCTAGAATTTCTAGAGAGAGTGAGAGAAACTCTTTTGAATTATTTTTGTTCTTTACTCATCTTCTTTTACTAAAGGGAACATAGGAAAACAAGTTTAATTAAGAGCTTCTATTTCTACATAAGTAGGAGATATATAGACTAACTAGGTTTGCCCGTTGACACGTGCCGTAGGCACGTCTTCGTAACAGTGCACCTTGTTTGATCATATAAAATAGTTTTGGAGGTCCAGCAAATTAATTGAAGTAGGAAATATAAAGCAAAAAACATATTATATGATTTTTTTTTTTAACTTTTTGAATTATTTTTAAGTTTTTAAATTTTAAATTTTTTTGAGTTTTTTAATATTTTTTTTTAGTTTTTTTAGTTTTTTTAATTTTTTATTTTCTTAATTTTTTGAATAGAAGATGGATGGAGAGAGAGAGAGAGAAAAATAAAAAATATAGGAGTTGTTTTGGGTGGGGATTTGAATTTGAGTTTTGGGGAGAACTTTTGGAGGGAAAATATGTTTTGTAAGGTTAGATTTGAGCCTTTAATTTTTGGGAGGATTGAAGAAGAGCCACTTGATAGCTTTCTTTGTGTTTTATTATATAGATGTACAACTCTTTTGAAGACCAAATTTCCTGCATACAAGTTAGTTCTAAATGATTATTTTCACTTTTCTGTTAATGCTAACTCTCCAGAGTCTAGCTTTGCTGATGTCGATTTTATGGAGCTTCAACTCATTTTGTTTTATTTTTGAAGTATTTCTTTTATATATGTGTAGAAACTTTTATGTATGAAAAAAAAATAGATAAGAGACAAAGCTAAAGAATCTAGCCAACGCTGCCAACCTCTAATTAGTTAGCTCAAATAGATCCGATTCGACCAGTGGGGCCAGAGGCGAAATATAAATTGATGATAAGAGAGGGACTTAAAGGGAATGAATGTCTATCTTGTACATGATGTGCTTGCTTGCTTGTCTACTCATTCCAAGTTCACAGTATCTCATGTCCTACTCCTATGTTAGAATGCGTACCTGACATCTAAAAATAGCATAATGCATGTGTGAGGGAAAAAGATTCTTTTTAAGAAAGAACTTATTAGTAGTCCCTACTGATTCTCATATCTTAACTATTATAATGGGAGAGATGGGGTAGGAATTAAGTAAACAAATTTTTTTTCTTTTTTTTGTATTTGTGTCAACACGTGCAGCGCACGTGTTGGTAGTTTTTTTTGTCCTTTTCCTTCCTCCTCCACGTGCATCGCACGTGCATGATACTAGTTTGTATAGTAGTCCATTACGATGCACAATGTTGGACCATGACATATTAGTTTTTGTGTGAGTATTTCCGTATATTTACATTGAGGAAACTGTCAATGTGCAGGATGATTACGGACAAGAAAGTTTCAAGCCGACTAGAATGCAAATGTGAGATGTGTTGAAGACTAGTTAGTATAATAGTAATATAAGAAACGCTATAACTCCAGTAAAGAAGAAAACAAAAGAAATTCATATGGACCGCCGATTGCTAAATGACAAAATTTTAAGTTGCTCAGTCACGCTTATTCCAGAAACAGCACATACGAGATAAACTTAAATTGTGTCTGCTCTCGAACAGTCTAATCTGTAACTACTTGCGAGATACACAATCGACAATACTTCTCTACTGTATTAAAGCGGTACGTTGAGCTGGGTTTCGGTCCATACCGGGTTTTTCTTTCTTTTCAGCCACTCGTCAAGGCACAGATCTAGGAGGTGCGGAACTCTCAATGCATAAATCGATGGCTAGATTATGTGCATTAGAGTTTTCCGTTCAAAAGGAAAAACATTGAAGAAGATCCTAAATCCAGATCCAAGAACAATTCTCTCTTCTTGATTCTCTCCACCTCAACTTCTTCCTCCTCTTTGAGGCCCAACTAAAGGCCCAATCTATATAGTAAAGCCCATTCGCTCCTTTTTTCTCTCAACATTATAGAAATATAGAATTCGACCCTGAAAAGCGTTTACCTCAAATTTGTACATATAAAATAAGTTAACCAAAAAGAAGTGCGCAAAACGGGAATTTGATCAGAGATCGTTACGGCCACCAGCTCCGTTAATCTCTACAAGTTCTTTGCTGCTGTAGTCTTCATCCATGGATCTTAGTACACCCTCGCCATCTACTTTCATGGCCGATCCAATATTTCTCTTGTCAGTTTTTTCTGAACCCCCCTTTCATCTTCATTTTTGTTTATCACATTTTAGGGTAATTTCATGATTGATTAATGTGATAAGTTACATATATATACAACAACCTTTGCTATTACAACTCCAGTTGGATGGGGTTTTTTTTTTTTTTTTTTTTTTTTTTTGAAGGAAAAAGTGGAATATGGTCACCTTGTTTCACTGATAAGAACTTAACGAAACAAGCCCAGAGTACTGGGCCAGATTACAAACTACAGACAGAAAATAAAATATACATGAAGCAACATGACCCGTACAAGCAACAAATTCCTCCAACAACCCTAGAGGGTAGGCCGACAAACAAGCTCGGTCCAGCAAAATTGTATGTACGTCAGTTTCGCTTCGTACACTGCTTCCACGGCACATGCACACCCACCTGAAACAAGTCTGGCAGGATTTTATCACTCGCCGAGCCCTGCCTTCTCCTCGCTGGGGGACCCCATCTTTGGGCCCAAGCCCTGCATGCAGAGTTTTGACAACTGCCAAGCTCTGTCTACACCTCCTATCCTCCCACAATCTTGCAATAGCACTCCCTCACCAAATACCGTAGTCAAGGAGAGAGCCGTGAAGAGGATACCTTCACCTCTCTCACGCCCTTGCTATCTCCAGTGATTTCTCACAAATACAGGCCAAACACCAATATAGAGTAGTGAGGAGCAACATCTTCACTCACCCACTCTCTCACTCTCTCTCTCTCAATCAGAAAACCAATACAAGACCTAGCTGATTGAAGTATCACCTTCTCCTCTCGCCACAACGGGCGATTGCGTTGGGCATCAGCTTCCATTATGAAGGCGTAGTGGTGGTGGTGCCCCATCGACTGTGGTCATCAGGTGAAGCAGCCCGGATGCAGCCTCCTACAATCTCCTCTACTCATCCTACAAATGCGCCAACAGGTCCCACAGCCGCTACCAAAGAGAGAGTCGTGCAGAGGACACATTCACCTCTCTCATGTTTGTACTTTCTCAGGCGATTTCTTACCAAACAACTATCTCGCTCCCCCCACCCAAAAAATCCCGCTCCAAGCGAGAGCCGTGGAGAGGATACCTTCACCTCTCTCACGCTCTTGCTCTCTCTGGCGATTTCTCACCACACAGACACACGCTGTAAGAGGCAGTGACCTAAGTTGGAGGAAGCTCAATAGCATACTAGTAGACACTGTGAAGACTGCACCGGCGACATCGTTGGACACCCCGAAAGTTGAGACAAGTGAGCGCACTTCATGAAGGGACCCCATCTTCGGGTCCAAGCTCCACAATCGTGCAATACAACATACTCCACCCACACAAACACAAACACAACGTATTTTCCGCTGGGCTATCGGTGTTGAATACACCCGAAGTCAGCCATCGATCTCCATCTTATCTCAAACACTTTACCTCACAATCAACACACTCACACAATCAACCCCAACACATCAACTCCTACATTGACCACTAAAATTGATCAATGTCCAGGTCCATCGACTGGATGAAGCGCACCATCGACCGGACGTTGCTGGAGCACCATCGACTGGATAGAGCTTCGCCGGAGCTGGACTGGAGCGTCGGCGTTGGAGCACGAACGTCATCGAGCTGGACATGGGGCGTCGGCGTTGGAGCACCGTCGACTGGTCGTTGCGTTGACTGCTGGCCCCTCCAACATCTCTCCTGACGTTTGGAGGAGCACGCCGGAGGGCTTCGACGGGGCTTTGTTTCTAGAGGAGCACACTGGAAGTAGATTGACCTGGAGCACCTCGCCTGTTCAAGAGCGGCTTGATTCTGGGGTTGGGTTTTCGTCTGGACTAAAGCGGCGGGAGGGGAGGGGTGGAAGGTGTGGAGGGGCGACCGAGGAGGGGGAGGGGTGGACGGCGTTGAGGGGCAACCAGGGAGGGGGTGGCAAAAACCTAGCCGCCACCCCCTCCAAACTCAGATCTAGATCTAGGGTTTTCTTTTTTGAGTTTTTGTAGCGCCCCGGATCCCCGTCACCGGACATCTGTGACAACCAGAATCGTTGCCTTCAAATGCATCTCAACCCAGTAAATAACACGGAAATTTAAACACTTTTATTGCCATCAGAGTTATTACACCAATAGTTACAAATATCCATTTGTCCTTGACCAAGGAATACAAATTACATAACTTATTACAACTGATTACAAGAATATTCAAACTTTTCTTGTGAAGCTATCAGCTGTCTTCCAGATCAGCAATCCATTGGTCACTGCCGAAACTCTGCTGAGTGGTCTATCTGCCTCCCTAGGACTTGCCCCTCGACTTGAGCCTTCTGCTGCGCGACTCTGATATTTCTGCACCCGCTCGATTGGTATGCATGTATACTACCATTTCCCTTAGATACCCTGCTGATCTTGGGCTCTCCTGCACTCGTGACCTGATATCCATGTACCTAAAAGGTGGGATACGTCAGTAATTCTACTGACGCAATGCTGATAAGAAAACAGTGATCTTCAACTATCACACCCACAATTCATCTTGAATGGAAAATAAAATTCTGATTTCCTAGTGTTCGTGTATGCCATGACCTGAGTCTAATGCAAAAATACAGAGTATAGAACATATGCACTTAATCTAATGTCAGCAAGACTCTGGACACACATGCATCTCATACTACATGTGCCCCAGATCAAGTCGTTCCTCCAGTTTCAGGGATTTGAACCCTCACTATGGACTGCATTGTAATTCGGTCCACTTCCTGTTCCTGATAGTCATGGTTGAGGAGTTATAAATAAAAAGAAATAATTCGGGGAGCTACCCTGTTGTCACCAATAATTATTGCATTAGACCATCCTCGAAAGCTGTGACGAACTTACAGATATGCAGCAGCATATCCATTGCACAGAAGATCCATTATGATCTGTTCGTGTCCACCAACATAGAACATGATGGCCTCGAAGGTCTAAAACCCCTTATCTGCCAGGAAATCGACATCCCGTTCTTACCATGGTACTTCAGGAATTAACAGTGCAAGATACGTACAGCAACACGTATCCCTATTTACAGGAAGAGACACCCCATATTTATCACCACCTAGTGCCAACTCTCAGAACGAATCGGATTATAGGGAATCACCCCTAACACCAATTCGGTCTTCGAGCGAAATAATAAAGAAAAACCTAATCAATGCAGTTTACTGAAAACATGTTGTTACCGAAAATATACACGTTGTCGATCAAACAATATCGAGCCTGACTGGTCTATCAAAATAACAATCATCACGGGAATTCCATTCACTGATTCCTAATACGTTCATAGGTCAGTGACCAAATAATCCCATCTCGTGACCCTCAGCGAGTAATCCAATAGCGCCCCAAGGATGCAATATAATTCAAATGAAGGTAAGCACACACATAACCATCAATTCTTGACCATTGACAGACTCAGGCATCAAGACACCAAACACAAACCGATCAGAGCTATATCCCAACTCGCTCATGTCCACCATGAGTACTAAGCACAGGAACTTGTCTAAGTTCCAAATGAAATGCTAAAACATCATTAAAAGTATGCAGATGGTTCCTCATCAATTGTCCGATGAAATAGTTCAAAAAATAGCAGTAGGTGTGACCCAAGCTACGCTCATCGGAATCCAACACACTCAAAATTTCTAGAGGGGTAGGGAGTTCCACTGCAATCCCTTAGTGGACGATTTCCTCAAATTCTTTAAGGAATTCAAGTTCCCAAGTTAACTTAAGCTTGAAATCAATCTAAACAACAGGTTGCTAAACTTGCAATGTCCATAACTTCCAGCACACAAGTCGGAATTGCTTGACATTACCCACTCTGGGAAGCTAAGACCCTAGTCTACAACTCTCTAGTTAACTATTTTCTCTAATTCGATCATCTTGATACCATAAAAGCCTCATACACTCAACCTGTACGTTCCTTCATGCACTCGCTGCACTTTTCCGACGCCATAAAAGTTTGCTCGCTCATTGGAATTACTCGATTCCGGGTTCTAAAGAAAGGTAGGAGTGTCTACTACAACTTCCTAGTTGAACACATTCCCAGATTCAATCATTAAAGTCCTCGGAAACACCAAATTCCATTAGGTGCGCAAACAGGGGAAAAGTTGGCTCTTCAATAAACAGGGCTTCGACTAGACTGGATCTGCCATAGTCTTTGAAATATCATAACTCTCAACCTACAAACTGGAATTACAAAATTCCAGTTGGGTTAGAAAGATATGACTCCCTACTACAAATCACTAGTTGGTCAATTTCAAAAATTCTTAACGTAGAAATCCAGAATTTCCCATCTTCGCAGACTAGTCGATTTGCACTAGGCTGAACCTAGGCCACTTTGAAATTCAACAATAAATCAACCTTAAGTCCAATGCTCATGAAATTTGAGATCCTTAATCCACACATATACTATTCCTTTATGTCCAAAATTTGCATTCAGATTCATCTCACACAATGAGTTATGACCTATCAAACATAGCATACAATTTCAGCTGCTCTTTCAGCAGGGTTTATACCACTATATACAGTTTATTTTTGAAACCTCATCAAATGACCTCTAAAAATTCTAAAATTTGAGAATCATCAACTAGACTCATACCATAAGATACTCCCAAAATTTCATAGCAATAACATAAACACACAAGGAGTTATGACCCTTTGAACCTCAGTCCAAAAACAGTCAGCTTCAGCCACAACTTCCAAACCAGTTATATGCTACAATTTCTTTGAGATATCAAACGACCTCGAAAAATTATGAAATTAAAGACTATAGTTTTAGACACATACAAGAGTGTTCACAAAAATTTTCAGCTCAAATTACCCAGCCAATTTTGAGTTACAAAATCGGAAAGACACTGCAAATTTCACACAGCCAACAGCCATTTCGGCTGCTTACTGTCCTGAGTTTGATTCGGTGTTTGGGCTACTAAAATGCTCCTAAAAATTATGAAAAAGTTCATGAATGCTCTAGATACATAAAAGAACAAGTCCCCAAATTTTGAGTCCCAAATTCCGAACCGTTCGAGAGAAAGAAATTCTCAACCTCACCCTTACAAACATGCTCCTAACAATTACATGGAAGGATATCTTCTAACACATGAATTAATGTTTCTTAGCATGCTAACTTCCCATACAAGGCCACAAGATTTCTTTTAGCTACTACCACATGCCAAAACTCACATATACAAAAAAACTAAATTTTAGAGTTTAGAAGATCACCCACTTCTTCATGTTGCAAGAACTCCCACTAGCTTGTTTGCTTGCTTGCTTCCTTGCTCCTCCTCATTGGTCTCCAAATGAAACCCTCTCTTCTCCTTCTCTACTTCAACTTCTCCCCCTATGAAAACTTCACCTCTCTTTCCTTCTCTAAAAGACTTCATTTTATTTTTTGTGAATAAGAACAAGGATAGGAAGAAATGAGATGAGATGGGAAGTGAAATGAGTGGGGGTTTTATAGAAAAAAATGGAGAGCTAGGGTTTGGGATGTTGGGAGTTTGGGCCGGCCAATTGTCTGGTCAAAAAAATCGGGACAAAACCAAAGTTTTACTCGAGAAGATATTCCGAGTTTACCTCATCGGGTTCAGAACAACTTATATGTCTGAAATCTCTCAATTAAAACTGATAATTATAAAAAAATGTGTAATCGCGCACTATACTCAGGCGTGCATGGATTACAATGCAAAAATAGTTGTATGCTAATTTGAGGGGGTATTACAGTTTTTTTTTGGAAGCTTCTCTCGCTAGAAAATCTAGAGAGAGAAACTCTATAGTATGATTATGTCTATTACGTTTGAAATGTTGAATTACTTTCTCCACCAACTCTAGTTGGATGGTTCACATGGTGGATACGGACATATAGACTAGCATGTATGTTGTGTTGAAAGTTTTATTTGAAAAAATAAATTTTATAAAAAAGGGTTATCAATATTCGTTAGTATTTTAATACAAATGTAATGTCCATTACATTTTTTATGGTTTTAATAGTGTTGTTACTTTGACCATTTCAAACCATTAACTGAAAGACTTAATTGAGTTTTATTACTCTATAATGTTATGTTTTCTTATAGACTATAAAAAAGCCTAGTATAAAAAAATAATTAAAAAAGAAAAAAAATTGTTGGAGAAATTGTTAGTAAATAATGAATATATAGCATGGTTGGTTCTCAATAAAAATAGCAAGGAATTTGTTCCCAAACTGTCCCACTTTTTGAAAGTTTTTCCCAAACTGCCATACTTTTTAAAAAAAATTCCAAAACGTCCAACTCACTTTCTGAAAAAGTGAGTGTGGGTAAAACCCCTTTGCTTTTTCAGAAAGTGAGTGTGAGGCTTTGGTTTTCGATAGCCTACACTCGCTTTTTGAAAAAGCGATAGGGTTTTATCCACATTCGCTTTTTCAAAAAGTGAGTGTCGATTGGGCCTTTAGTCCCCACGCTCGAAATCAGATCTCACTTTCACACTTATTCTCTCTATCTTCCTCTTCCTCTTCTAACGAAACCCTAACCCATACGAGTCGTGTTCGAAATCAGATCTCACTTTCACACTTTAATCCATAGGCAAATTCGAATGTGTTTGTGTTCGTAATTGTAGTATGTAATTTGAACTTTGTACTATTTTGTATGAGTTTAATTATGCAAAAGCGTTAATTCCCATTTGTTATGTATGTGTGTGATTGTAGCGAGTTGAGTATTGGTGAAGTGGATCTGTGGAAAACACTATACTCCACAGTTGCTTTTCGAAAAACTGATGTAGTTTTAACTACACATGTTTTCCCAGAAAGCGAGTCTTGGGTCTGCTTGTTAAAAAACATACATACTCAAGACTGGCTTTCTCAGAAAGCTAGTCTAGTAGAAAACTCCTCGCTTTCTCGAAAAGCTACTGTGGAGTAGATAGTTTTCCAGAGATCAAGATGATCTCTGGAAAACACTCTACTCCACAGTCGCTTTTTGAAAAACCGATGTAGTTTTAACTACACTCGCTTTCTCAGAAAGCGAGTCTTGGGTCTGCTTATAAAAAACATACAGACTCAAGACTCGCTTTCTTAGAAAGCGAGGAGCTGAAGACTAGCCTCGGTTTCCCAAAAAGAGAGTCTAGGCCTAATAATACTTTCACAAGTTGCAAATGCAGTTGCCCTTTATACACTTCACCAATTCACATTCGATCTTATACATACGCGAGGAAGGTAATCACAAAAGAAAGAAGATGAGTTCTTCTTTCTTTTATCACTTAGGAGCCGTGCGAGATGAAAGTCTCGTGCACGGTTTTGAATGAGAGAAAGAAGTGAGGAATCCTCTTTTCGACTCTGACTAAGTATCGTAAGTAAATTGATCCCGGTTGTTCAATCATTTGATAACCAGAGTCATTATTTGATAAAAGATCACTATGAGTCAGACTCAATAGAATTTGATCAATCCTTTTTCTGTCATTAAGGTGGAGAACTAAACCATACAAAACATTCAGAACTTTCACCAATTCACTTCACCAATTCAGAACTTTCACCAATTCTCAACTCGCAACAATCTCAAGCACACAAACATTCATAATTTTGAAAAAATGAAACAATCACACACACACCCCCCATACGAAATCGCATTACTTCATACATGTAACATTACAAAACATTAGAAAACAAGTTCACGACATTGAAAGAAACTTTCTTTCTACGAACTAATACAAACATTACATAAGTAGTACCATGAACTTAGCTTCACGGATCGGGTATGAAGAAGGTGGGAGGTCTCCTTTGCCTTTTACCCCGTTGTGGAGTGGTCTATGTTACACCGGACGTCGGAATCGGATCATCTTCTTGTTGTTGTGCCCCCTCACTTGTATCTCATCCCCTTCATCTTCTTCTTCAAAATTGTTTCTAGGACGATGTGGGGATCTGTGGACCACTTTTTTCCTACGAACACCACGAGCACTGGTTCGATGGGCAGGAGTAGTAAGTATAGCATCTAAGGTTGCTCCCTCACCCACAACATCAGCTTGTGCATGACACGATGTCATCACCTCACGTGCAAAGTCCTTCACCGGTGACACGACGTTGCTATTTAACATAGCAGCACATTTTTTAGCCATAGTCCAAATCTGGCTCATCTACAAAACATGAGAAGTTGAAATATTAAATACAGTGAATGTATATGTAAACCAAAACACTAAAGAAACTTTAAAAAATATAACAAAACTTAAAAACTTACAATTGTGCGAAGAGCCGATGCCTTCGGTTGGAACATAGGCAAATTCATCGAATGTTGATCTGCTGGTTCGGCTACTGGTCGACGAATCGGGACTACCACACCTGCAGGAGTCTGCACTGTCGGAGATATATAGCGTCTCGTCATCCTCTCGTACCAGGTCATGTAAGTCGCATGCACCGATCAATCAAACGGAGGAATGTTACCAATGATTTCGTTGAATCGGTGTTGATTCCATCTCTCAACATATGTAGAAAAGCTTGCAGCCCAATTATGTCCGGGTTGTCGACCCATTCCATTAATAAAATGCATATTGCCATTGAACGGTTCGGCATCAGGAATCATTTGAAGGAGGCCAAACTGACGTAGCACTCGATTCACATAGTAGAATTCAACTGTGCCAAAGTTGATTAGTGGTGCTTTCGTTAACCACAGATCGCGCCTGTACAAGCAAATAGGCGGTAGTCGAGCAACACGCGCTTCCGTGTAGGACATCCATACGATGCAATCATCGGCCAACCTATCTAACTCATCACGGAAGTACGTCAGGCATCTGTTGGGGTTGGTCGTCCATGTGAGATTGTCGGACCAGTACACACCGAGTGGAGGTAACATGAGCTGGTCCTCGGGGCGATTGACCCAATTGGGTGATTGCCTCCGCACTACGGGCCGACCCACATGAATACGCTCCCAACTCCAGACTTGTAGTAAGATGACTGGTCCATTCATCTGCAACGAACCAAGACTACAGTTACACAGAGTCCGGTACAGGGACGACAATGCGGCACTACCCCAAATGTACTGTCCGACTCTTCCCAGATCGGTAATCAATGGGAGGTACATCAAGGAGACCGCATGACCAGTCGAATTTGGGAACATCACACTGCCAAATAGTATAAGAATGTAGGCCCTGCAGTAGCACTGCACCTCCTCCTCAGTGGAATCTTCATTCAATCGATTCTTAAATGTGTCCTTCAACCACTTCAATCGAATAAATTTTCCACTTACTGCTCTGGTTTCCACTTCGACACCAAGATACTGTTCCACTAGATATACCGACTCGAAGTCCATTATGCCGGTCACTGCCTCCCCATCAACTGGAAGACCGGTGAGTACAGAGACGTCCTGCCGTGTCATGGTCATCTCCTCAACTGGCATGTGAAAGGTGTGTTTCTGGCCGCCATCTCTCATGCAGTGCGGTAAGAAGAGGCCGATCACATTTGATGGAGCTCATCAGTGCAATACCATACAATCCACAGTCCCATAGGATCTCGTGAATCCGTGTGTGTATAGGCAGTGGATGACCCCCCCTAAATGTACATTCCTTGGATTCACCATCCCTCACATCCTTCGAACGGTGAGGCGACTGGAGAGTAAGAAGTGTAGGGTCGAGGGGACCTGGACCTCCTGGAGGAATATAAGATGATGAAGGGGCTGAAGAAGGACCCGCCTGATTTGGATTAGTTGGGACTTATACAATAACATTTACATCAAAAGACCGATATTACATTTTATTGTATGATAATCAAACTAATCGAATATAAACAATTATTTACTTACATTAGTACGTTCGGTACCACTACAACGACCACCACGTGCACCGCGAGGAGGTGGGCCAAAAGAAGTACGTGGTCCATCGCCGCGAGGAGGTCTACTACTCTCTCCTTCCTCCACATTTTCCATCGTGCGTGCCATTTATAATAAAAGAGAGTATACTACAACTAAAAACAATCGTTATTAACTATACCAAAATATATAACCTACATATATCTACATATATCCAATTTTTACCCCCAAATTCGACATATATCCAATTTTTATCCCCAATTTTTACCTACATATATCTACATATATATACAACATTAAAAAAGCAAGAGTTTGATAAATATACCGCAAGCTTTACCTCCAAATTCGAAGCACTCCACCTCCACCACAAGCTTTACCCCCAAATTCGAAGCACTCCACCGCAAGCTTTACCCCCAAATTCGAAGTGGAAAATCGAAAGAAGATGAGAAATGCGATGATT
This sequence comes from Hemerocallis citrina, assembly GCA_017893485.1. Classification (NCBI taxonomy): domain Eukaryota; kingdom Viridiplantae; phylum Streptophyta; class Magnoliopsida; order Asparagales; family Asphodelaceae; genus Hemerocallis; species Hemerocallis citrina. The sequence continues at coordinate 291,182,441 of CM030360.1, read as the reverse complement.
TTATGAGTGAATCGACGTATTTTGGTGGGTTAATGGCCGAAATTAGACCACGACTCGTATGGGTTAGGGTTTCATTAGAAGAGGAGGAAGATAGAGAGAATAAGTGTGAAAGTGAGATCTCATTTCGAGCGTGGGGACTAAAGGCCCAATCGACACTCGCTTTTTGAAAAAGCGAGTGTGGGTAAAACCCTATTGCTTTTTCAAAAAGCGAGTGTAGGCTATCAAAAACCAAAACCTCACACTCGCTTTCTGAAAAAGCGATGGGGTTTTACCCACACTCGCTTTTTCAGAAAGCGAGTAGGGCATTTTGGAATTTTTTTTTTAAAAGTAGGGCAGTTTGGGAAAGACTTTCAAAAAGTGGGACAGTTTGGGAAAAATTCAATAGCAAGAGATACCATGGTTATTTCTAATTAAATTAAAGTAAAACAAGTTTAGAAAATATGCCGGTTTGAGGGATAAAGTGAAGCCCAGCAGGATTTGTCCTAGAAGTATGATGTCGCCTATCTACGCAGTAAGCTCCCTAGCGGTAAAGATACCCCTTGGTATCCAGCTCTCACGCGTATGGGCAGACTGAGACTCTTGACCCTAATAGTGCTTCCAGTTGCCCAAAGAAAATGCTAGCATTATATTATGTACATCAAAATGGTGAAATATATTAGATTTGTTATCTCTTGTTCTATGTAAGCCATTGGCCATACTATGTTTTTTTATTTGCTATGAGAAACATTATAGAGTAACGAAACTTAATTAACTCTCTTAATTAATGGTTTGAAGTGGTCAAAATAAAAACTCTACTAAAATCATGGAACAATGTAGTGAATGTTACATTTGTATATTAACAAAAGCACACACAATATGCACTTTTCATGCACACACAATATGCACTATTCATTGGGTCGAGCGGATTTCATTAAATTGGCCATGCTCACACTACCAAATTCATAAGATTTTCTATGGATTAGCCCTATTCCCCCTAACTGCCGCATCTTGGTTCCTCTCATATATGTAAGTCCTATCAAGGTACTTGTGACTGGAAAAAGTATTCCTGTAATACATGCGTCGGACTTATTAAGAGTCAACTCAACCTAACCAAGTTATTTTTATAAGCAGTGTATCACCATAGGAATTGGGAGGATGTTATACCATGATATAGTTCAGTGCTCCCGCAAAATCATTAGTCCAGCTTGTTTCTACTCATGGAACTTACTGCATGAGACCAGCTAACCAATCAGCCAAGTAAGGCTGCCACTGTCTATGACCCTCTTATGAGCTACCCCATTCCCCTCGATGATTATTCTAGGACTCAGCTCCTAGTTAGACACTTTTAAAATGGATTCTATAAAATCTGGGTCACAAATTTGGCTTATAGCCTTTCACATTTTATTCTCATTCTTAAGACACAATTTGTTCATACAAAGGCCTTTTAAATTTCATTCCAAATTTCTTGCATTTACAATCAAAAAAAATAATTCTTGAAAGGGACTTAGTCACATGACCTGGTAAAAGAGATATATAAATTTCAAGAAATAACTATTATGCAAAAAGTATCTTATCTCATGATAATACAACCAAACACTTGCAGCCATATTCATATCATTATAAATTTCAAGAAATAACTATAAATCTCAAATCTATTATGCAAAAAGTATCTTAACTCATGATAATACAAGATTTTAGTTAAAGCATAATCCCCCCTAAGGGTCACATAGCAAAAATATGTAACGCAAATGATATCGCAATGCACCGAAATTTTTTGTGAGAATATTATTTACAAAACAATAAAAAATTTAGATAGTTCAACTATGAATAATGCTTAAACCGTTTAGTATTTTCACTTTGCCTCATATCATGATAATGATGAATTAAGCTTAAATAAGTATATGTATTAAATATTTCTGCAAGAGAATTGAATTAAGTTTAACAGTCTTAATTAACAATTCAGCTCTAACAATCAATAATTATATCTCTAACGTTCTAGCAAGTAAAAGATGCAATATTGATTTGTACTCTAATTAGCAAGTAGAAACGCTTACTCTCAATATTTGTGGTCAACAATTAAATCAGATAATATTATAGAGATGATAGATGGTATCACAAATAAATGAAAAGTGGAAAGAAGTTACTGGGTTCGAAGAAATTGTCGCGCAACAGATCCTTAAGCCAATCAAGATCAAGATGGATCTGGGGCAATTAGTGGCTGCAGTACTGGATCCCCAGGTGGTGGCAATGTTGGCTGCCGAAGCTCGGGGAGGAGCAGCGTGGATATAGGGCTGGTGGTGGTGTCGAGGAAACAGAGGCGACTGGAAGGGGTGGGAGATGGTAGCACTGGAGTTTCAATGGTGGCGAGGGGTGTCGTCGACCACGAGGAAGGAAGACGATGGCGGGGGACGACGAGGAGGCATGGAAGGCGACGAGAGTAGCGGTCGGGGAGAGGGGATCGGTGGTGGCCGACCCTGTCAGAGTCGAAGGCAACAAGAGGGGCTTTGACAGTAGCGGGGATGGGTTCGACGGGTGCTGGTGGTCAGCGACGGAGCTTGGGTGGTGCAGGTTCGAAGTGGGAGTTGGTCATTGGTCGATGGCGGAGATGCGGGTGGGGGTTGTCGAAGCTCTGCGGAAAGTGGGTAGGGAGAGAGAGATTAGGTTAGGGGGTTAGGGTTTAATTAATTTGGGGATTAGGATTTAGAATTTGTATTGGATTTGGGGTATTTTAGAGTCTATCACAAACCCTAAAAGTTTATTAGGATTTATCACAAACCCTAATAATTGGATCTCAATTGTATCACACAAAAGAGGGATGAAGAGCAAAACTCAACATAATATTTATAAAAAAAAAAATCAAGAATGGCATAACGTCTCATTAATCTCAAGGCCTATATATAGGCTCAAAATAAATCTTGATACAAATCTCAAAATTTTCTAAAATTCCAGAAATATTCTAATGCATAAAAGAAAGATTACAAATCGTAAAACTACTACATATAACTATAATTGCCAAAACAAAATAAAACAGAGTTGATGTCCTCATCATTCTCTCCGGGTGGGAGAGGGTTCGACCCAATCGAGTCAAAATCAGTGATCCTGTCATGGTGCTCCAAAAGATCTGGATCCAAGCGCAGGAGCTCCTCACGATCACTACAAGTGTCATCCTTCTTCAACTTATTCTTCCACCTCACCAAATACCTGTGAATTCTTCTGTCGGTGGGTAAATAGTATCAGGTAGAGGGGTGAATGTAGGAGTCTCACTATTAGGCTGCAGGGCAGGCTCATATATAAAAGAATTTGTAGGGTTAAATTTTGAGTCTTCATAGAGTACTAGATCCTCAATATTGAAAGTCTAGTTTATGTCAAAGCCTTCAGGAATGTCAATGACATAGGTATTATCATTGATTGTATGTAGAATCTTAAATGGGCCTGCAACACGTATGTTCAAATTCTTAACGGATCCAGCTGGAAACCGTTCCGGACGAATCCGAACCATCACTTCGTCACCAACATCAAAAGTTTTAAATTTCCTTCTAGTATCTGTTATTAATGTGTAGTTAAAATTATTCTCATTAATTTTTTTGAAAATTTCTCTATGCAAATCATGAATGGAGAATGCAAATGTGGATACACTCTGTGACTCTGTTGTGTGGTAGAACAGGGGTAAAATCTATGGGCTGCCAAGTGACTTGGGAAAGGATGAGTGACTCCGGTACACTCAATGGAGGTGACTGGACATACTGAATACAATTGAGAGATTGGGCATCCCCTTTTTCATCAAAATCATCACTTACATTGTGTTCATAGGTAAACTCATTGTCGGGCTCATCAGCGATGATAGCGGTACCCTCTACTATATTTATCCTACTTGGGCTGGGACAGTTGCCAGCAACATGGCCGTATCCCTTACATTTATAACACTTAATGAGGGGATCAATCTTAGAGTTTTCTCTTTCTGTGTTCTTACCCGTATTGTTATTTTTAAATGGATAGGAATTTAATGTAGGCTTGCTTGGGTAAGACTTGTAAGGGTACTGAGGAGGGGAGTGCTCAGGTCTAGAGAGATCAGGAGGGGTCATTCTAGAGGAATGATCCATAGAATCGCTGGACTTGTAATGAGAACTTGCTGTAAGAGAATCCATATCGAGGACAAGGGCATAGGCTGCTGCCAAGGAGTCCATGTTTCTATGAATTAGCTCGTTCCTAAGGTCGGCTCGTAGTTCAGCTCTGAACCTAGAGAGAGTTTGTTCTTCACTCTCTTTACCTAACGCATTGCACCGAATAAGGAAGTCATCAAACTTATCAACATATTCTTATGTGGATTTGCTTCCTTGATAAAGTTGGTTTCACGAATCTAGCAATCGGGTGTGGAACAATAACGGTACATATCTCTCAGTGAGCTTCTCTTTCATGGCTTCCCAAGTGGCTATGGGTGCCAGGCCTCGGCCTCTGCGAGCGTGTTCAAGGTTGGTCTAGTGTTGTTGAGCTTTTCCAGTCAATTTTATCGTGACAAAGTAGTGGTCCATCGCACGGATCCAATCAAGATAAGCTTGGGGTTCTATGTGGCCTTCAAAATGGAGAACATCAGCCTTAACGTTCTTCTTGTATTGTTCGTCAGGGTCGCGATCTTGACGTCGGCCGTCACGATCATTCCCTTGAGGGAACTGACGATTAGCATGAAGCTCAGGGGCAACAGTTTGATTTAATTCCACTTTCTCAAGCCTCTGATTGATATTGGCAAGAGTTGCTTGAATGGCAGCTAGGGTAGCGAAAATATCAGAGTTGTCCATCTCAGTTCGAGGAGGTCTAAGGTTCCTAATTGGGTGGTTTGGGAGGGACAAGAAAGGCTCTTCGGGATTTGTGATGGTGCTGCGAAGATGCATTCACCAACGGTGAAAACTAGGGGTCGTGTGTATGCTGAAATTTGAGAAAACGTGCCCTAAATGCACATAGGTTTTTTTTAAAAATAACCTGAAGTGATCTAAAGAACAAAAATAAAATAAAATAAAATAAAATACTCTAAACGGTTCCAAATGAATGCAAAAATAATGCCTAAATGATGCAAGAAATAGGGTTTTAAGAACCTTCGCTCTGATACCAAAATGATGTAAAACATAATCCTAAATAGAGAATTTCCAAGAATTTTAAAGGATTAATTTTACCAACATGTAATGCAGATCAAGTTAGAAATTAAAACAGTTAATCGGTTCGATCGATTTTTCAAGAATTGAATTAAGTTTAACAGTCCCAATTAACAATCCAGCTTTAACAATCAATAATTATATCTCTAACGTTCTAGCAAGTAAAAGATGTAATATTGATTTGTATTCTAATTAGCAAGTAGAAACGCTTACTCTCAATATTTGTGGTCAACAGTTAAATCAGATAATATTATAGAGATGATAGATGGTATCACATTTTAATGAGAAGTGGAAAGAAGTTACCGGGTTCGAAGAAATTGTTGCGCAACAGATCCCTCAGCCAATCAAGATCAAGACGGGTCTGGGGCAAATAGTGGCTGCAGTACTGGATCCCCGGGTGGTGGCAATGTTGGCTGCCGAAGCTCGGGGAGGAGCAGCGTGGGATATAGGGCTGGTGGTGGTGTCGAGGGAATAGAGGCGACTGGAAGGGGTGGGAGATGGTAGCGCTGGAGTTTCAACGGTGGCGAGGGGCGTCGTCGACCATGAGGAAGGAGGACGATGGCGGGGGGCGACGAGGAGGCAGGGAAGGCGATAGGAGTAGCGGTCGGGGAGAGGGGATCGTGTAAGCTCTGATACCACTTGTTAGAGAAATCTACTCCCAACTCGTAGTACTAATAGCGGAAGTGCACCACAAGCAATAGAAACTCCCAAGAAATAGATGAACCAAGAACAAGCCACCACAATATATGGATCTCACAAGAACACAACCAATATGCAGAGACAACCAATACTTCTTATTCCCAAAGAAATACAAAGATTACAAGAAAGATTACAACTCTCAATCTCTCTCTCACTTTTAAAACACTCGGCACAATCTCTCTTGAAGTTGAATAATGATCACCACTTGATTACCAAATCTTAGAGTTTGCGGCCATATATATAGCCCCCAAGCAAACCCTAAAAGATAAACACAAATATAGCAAATTGGGCCTTTCTCCCGTAAGCCCAAAGGAAACAATCAGCGTCGGTGTCGGTCGGCCGCACCCCAAGCTGGTCGACCGCACCATCAGAACCAATCCAGAGGGCTGACCGGTCGACCGCACCCCTAGTGCCGGTCGACCGTCCCCTCCTCTGTTGGACGCCTGCACTCGAAGAACCTCCAGTCGACTGGGTCGGTCGACCGCACCCCTAGCCGGTCGACCGCAACCCTCCAGACTTCTCTTTTTCTACTTGTTGTTTGTCTTCCCTTACTTCTTTGTATCCTCCTCTTCTTCTCCAACTTCAAGTACCTTGTGCCTACATGTATTTGAGGCCACAGATCCTAACAGATCGATGGTGGCCGGCACTGTCAGAGACGAAGGCAACAAGAGGAGCTTCGATAGTTGCGGGAATGGGTTCGACGGGTGGTGGTGGTCAGCGACGGGGCTTGGGTGGTGCAGGTTCGAAGTGGGAGTTGGTCGGAGATGAGGATTGGTCGATGGTGGAGATGCGGGTGGGGGTCGTTGAAGCTCCGCGGAAGCCGGAAGGGGAGAAGGGAGAGAGAGATTAGGTTGGGGGATTAGGGTTTAATTAATTTGGGGATTAGGGTTTAGAATTTTCATTGGATTTGGGGTATTTTAGAGTCTACCACAAACCCTAAAAGTTTATTATGATTTATCACAAATCCTAATAATTGAATCTCAATTGTATCACACAAAAGTGGGATGAAGAGCAAAACTGAACACAATTTTTTTATTTTTTTTTATCAAGAATCTCACAACTTCTCATTAATCTCAAGACCTATATATAGGCTCAAAACAAATCTTGATACAAATCTCAAAATATTCTAAAATCTCAGAAATATTCTAATGCATAAAAAAAAGATTACAAATCGTAAAACTACTATATATGACTATAATTGCTAAAACAAAATAAAACAGAGTTGATGTCCTCATCGTGGAAATCATTTAATCTTGCCATGCCAATTACTAACTTTCGACTTTCATTCTATCTGTCTTTCCACTTTTTTTTGAGCAAATCACCAATTAAAATAATAAAAATTAATAGAAAATTAATCTCTTAAGTTCCCCATCTCAATATTATAACTTCAGGATTTGGGGTACGGACATGAAGTAAGCATATATGCCAAATAGCAAACAGTGAATTACATAGTAAACAAATAACAATCAAAATAATGCGATATTAGAGCATGGGCTAAATACCCAAAATTTGAAAAAATTTAGAAAAAGTGAGCTGCAGTCGTCGTCCAAATACCCAAAATTTGGATATACGAGGTTAGTACATTGCCAAATATAGCAGACGATTTGGCCAAATACAAAATATAGCTAACGGGAAATTTTCTTTCGTCCCTGAAAAGAGACGAAAGAAAATATCCCGTCGCTTTAATTTTTTTGGTTCCAGACGAATAACATTGTCCCGTCCCTTATTAAAAAAATAAAAAAAAATAAAATGGAGCCTCGGACGGTGTGTTATACACCGTCCCACCCATTTTGAATAAGACAAAATAGGTGGGCCGGTGTATAATGCACCGTCCCACCTCTTTTCCTTCTTTTTTTTTTTTTTTTATTTTTTTTTGTCTTTCAGTGCTCAGAAAAAAAAAATTGTTTTTTTAAATATTTGGGACGGGAGATAATCGATCGTCCGGCTATATTTTAGCTTTCAACGACTGCAGCGCTCACCCAAATTTTCTATTTTCAAAAGTCAAATACCCAAAATTTAGCTTTGAACGACTACCGATGCTCTTAAAAGCTATAATTTCACATAAAATTAAGTTAGATACGACTAACCAGATATAGAGCCAAAGATCTCCATTCGATGACCTTGCCTTCAATTATTGTGTGTTGACTCTTTGTATTTCCGCATAGTAATGTAAGAATAAGATAGTTCAAATGATAAGGGTTAATAACATTGATACATGGGGTTAATAAAGTAATAAGGAGAGATATAGTCATTGACCACATTAAATGATAGACTACTTATGCTAATTTATACCTCAACATAAAAGAAGACAGAATAACACCATGAAAGTAAATTTGTAACAACTCATACAAGTATTCATCAAATCATTAAAAAAAGTGTAACTGAAATATTGGTTAGCTACAGTTAATATAAACACCTTAAACATTTGAGTAACCACTAATGACAATATAATGAATTTTGCCAACTTGTATCATAGAAAGTTAAAGGACATCTTATAGACAATAATGACTAGTAAAATATGAGTGTGATAATAGATACATGATTGTCACCAAATAAATGAAAAATGCTATGCCAAGTACATACACAATATTTAATCAACACATTATAGTTATGATGCAAAATACCTTTAATCTCTAATAGATGCCGAGTTGCATGATATATAATTGGAAAAAAATACGTATAAGCAGTTGCAGAGAACCGAGGGTAGGCGATCGCCCACCCTCGGTTTCAGAAAAACTATGATGGCGTAGGCATCTGTGTATATAATTAAGCTATAAAGTGTCTTCATACCAGTATGACAGATACTTCATATAGCTCGGTTCGTTTGAAACTTTGCAATTATTAGCATATCACACGTTCGAGCCCTCAACTTCTCAATCTTTTGTTTTCTTTGGAAATAATTTTTTCCATGTTAAAGTGATTGTATTACTTCTAAATTTTTAATCATTATTTTATTTAACTTTAAATCATAATTACAAGTGTATGCTTTATATTGTAAAATAATATTAACAAAGGAAATAGAGACGAGAGGAAAGAAGATTATTCTCATTCATAGGTTTTTCATCTATGTACAAATGATTCACCCAATGGCCTATTTATAGACTTACAAAGAATACAAAAAGACAATTACATAATTATTACATATGAATAAATATGAATGAATGTAGTGGTGGTGGAGAATGTGGAAAGAGTGGGGGGAGTTCAATAGACAATTCACACTTAATAATTTATTTATAACACTCCCCCTTGAATGTCTATTGAATGTAAATAAGAATATGCCTCGTTAAAACCTTACTAGATAAAACCCAAATGGGAAAAACCCTAGTGATGGAAAAACGGTACATAATCTTTAACAATGATATGCAATGAAGATGCTATCTCGTTAAAAACCTTACCAAGAAAATCCAGTGGGACAAAACTTGGTGAAGAGAAAAAGAGTGCAGCGCATATCATCTCTCCCCCTGACGAGATCATCCGATTAGGACTTTCAAAAGTCGTATCTCGAATCTCGATCATTTCTACCATCTTTTCCAAAAGTTGGGGTGATAGGGTCATAGCGGGCAATCTTCTGGATTGTCGCTTGATTCTATTTGGTTAACAATGATTTCACCCTTTTAATTGAAACATGAGTGAAGAAGAATTTCTGGTGAAATATGTTTCGGCTGATCGTCTTTGAAGAAACCCTCCTTTTATTGAGCTTTAAAGCTGTATTATCTTCAAATAACGTTGTGAGTACTTCTTGATCGATTGAGGACGACACGTTCTCCAAATATATTAAGAAGTTAACCGATCAAACAAACACATCTATGACTTACCTCACATGGAGCCAATATCTCTTGATTGATATCTGGCTTTATAATGATATGATAAATACTCTGCTTTTACATAACCAATCAAAACTGATATGGACAAATTAGAATAATATAATCCCATATCCGTGGTCCCTCGAAGTTATCTTTCATACCAGTCCAATGACTTCGAGTTGGCGAGGAACTTCATCTTACCAGTAAAGTAAACCAACCGCATAAGGTATATCATAATTTTTATTATTGATAAGATATATTAGTGCTTCAAAACTGATATTGCACTAAGAAATGGTACTCCAGGACCAAGCAATTCCAATGCCCTTCAAATGTTTAATTTGAAAAACCTGCAAACAAAAATGATGACAAAACAAAAAAATTTGCTTATCCAAGGTCTTTTCGTCTTAAGATATTTCTTTAAACATTGCACGGCAAATGATGACAAAACAAGAAATTTTCTTATCCAAGGTCCTTTTGTCTTAAGATATTTCTTTAAACATTTCACGGCTTGTACAACTCTTCAAGAGTTCCAACAGACTTTGACCTTGAATACTTAATAAATATATGTGAGCTTATATGACCATTATTATGGTCCCCTTTATCGAAAACTCACTAAGATGGTTATATCACATTTTGTTCCGATTGTTTTAATCCATACAAAGCTTTGTTTCACTTTATTGATTAAACTTCTCGGGAATAGTTATTATGTGCTTCTGGCACTTTAAATCCTTCAGATAGTTTTCATATTTATGTCATGGTAATACAAACCATACAGATAGTTTGTGATTACATCTATGAGGCACGTTTTCAAATATTCATGTACTGCCAGACTTATTATATCCATCACAAGAGAATATTTCTCTTCATAATCAACACCAGGCATTTGGGTAACACCTTTTGCGACAAGCCATGTTATATATATAGTAATATCATTTTATTCATTTGTTTTTCGCACAAAATACCCACTTTATAATCCACCAAATTATTGTCTTTTGGTGTTTGGACTATATGCCCTCGTTTTGCAAATGAGTCTAATTTAAACTTGATTGCCTCTTTCCATTTTTGGCCAATTTTATTTTATTTCTACACTCCCATAGAGATTCACGATCTTCGTTTTATTCATAATATCGCGCGCTATATTTTATGCAAAACACTGTCGACAATTATTTTTACAATGGTTCCATCTTCTTCCCGTAATGACATAGTTAATCGAGATCTCTTTATTTTTATTCATTTCAGGTACCTGATGATTCTCTTTATTATTAACTATATTAACGGTCTCTTCTGGGGAGACATCCTCGTTTCGACCATCATTTTTATTTGCTCCTTATTTTTCCGAGGATGTTTATAATTTTCTTTGGAACCAAGTGATCTACCACGCTTCAGGTGTGCCTTAGACTCACTAGTAATTATAGGTAATCCTTTAGGGGTACCAATTCTGATTGGAGCGTTATCAGTTGGAAATAAGATTTGGTCAGTAAATGTCTGGCAGTTAATTGACATTATCTTGCAACTGAATTATCCTTTGAAATTTTGGTTCAAACTAATTTACTCGAGGATTAAAACTCTCAATGATAGTTCCATTATATTTCTTTTTCCAACTGTTTATTTTCTTCCCCTCATGTTGGAAATTAAAGTGACAATCTGCAAACCTTGCAGTAAATACATCTCTAGTCACTAGTTCCATAAACGTGATTATAGATGGAAATTCCCAACATATATTCCCATTATTCTCTCAGGTCCCCCCTTTTTTTAATTATGCGTTGTGGTGGATAAATTCATAAATGGGAAATATGTGGTTCCTGACCATGAACCAATTGTCGGGGGAATAATTATTATAATTGGTTGGCCGGATGCGTGTAAGTTGTGATGAGTACAAAACGGCATGTCCCCAGGACCAAACAGAGAGATTAGATTTCATAATCATAGCTCTCACAATTCAATGTATTTGTATTTGAAAAATCTTCTGGTTTTTCAATGGACTGCCACATGAATTCTCAATTATTTTCGCATCAGTAATGAATCGGGATGGTCTAACTGATCATGGCAAACCTTAACCATCTTTGTAAACTTATGGTTTACAATATCAGTAAATTTCGGGTTTACTGTGATATGATTCAATCATTCTTATATATGTATAATACAATCCAGATCACAAAGTGGAGTAAACTTTGCAATACACACCTTTTGATTGTCATACTTAAGGTAACGCGTATACCTTGTTCATTCATAGTCTTATATCTAAACAAATTTATCGGGACTTTAGAGAAAATAGTGTATTTTGAATTCTGAATTTTGTGCCTTCAGGCATCATGGAATTAGCTCTTCAGGAGCTTATGAAATTTAACTCTTCAAGATTTCTAATTTCACACAACCATATAAATTTATATAATATTGGTATGTGCTTCATCATATCTCAAATGAGAGAATATGTATTATAGAGTGTGTGGTAATAATGTCTTCAAGACATTTGTCCCAACTTGAATCTTGAATTTATACATATAAAAAAGAAAACAAACTTGTAAAGCAATATATCAAGCACATATGATAATATTAAACTTAAATAAACAAAATATTATCATAACTCATAACAGACATAAAAAACAAAAACAAAACTTATAAATAAAGTAACTTGAAATGATAAATCATTTTGATCACTTCTGGTGATCATGATTTTTATCTTGAAGATAGTATATTTATCACTTCTGGTGATTATCACTTCCATCTTCATAATGGACAGAGAAATCTGTCACCTTTAAGTGTATCATATCATTGAGGTTATGACCATCAGTTAATTCTTTCCTTTATTCTTTAATGATTCTTGATATAGATCAACAAAATACATTATCGTACTACAGGTACGCGACCGATGGTCTTGCATCATACGCCAATGATGGATTGTTTATACATTTTATTTTCTTTTCATTATCCAAGTCCACATCTATGGCCGCGATGATGGGTACCCTCATGGCTAAAATCACTAGAACAATTATATAGCATCACATTCACTTCGGGGAATGGAGCATGTCCAATATATAAGACGAAATTGTCATTTTTCCATACATTTATAGTTAGCCACAATTATACATATTTAGATCTACAGGATCGTCATCAATTCATACTCATTGTATTGTTGTTATACAAACAATATTTTCTTCATTTCGAGAGATCTTCGGGATCTTTAAATTTTATATATCAAATTATCACATAATTCCTTTTGCTAGATGAACAATATTTTATTTAAATTTCAAGAGATCTTCAGGATCATTGATTTTGATACAATCATCTTTCACTCCTTCAGGGAGATTGTGACAAAAGAAAATTATAGCTTTCGTTATATCTTTCGTATGATCTCATTTCGATGATTCTTTGAATCCATCAATTGTCTCTTTGAGACTTTCGGTATTCAAATGAATTTCAACATCTAAAACTCATGATAAGTAATTCTTGTCGGTTATTATCAAGAGCTTTGAAAAATAAGAACATAATGAAATTATATGCATAATTAGAAATAAAAAGACAAGATCAAAATATAAATTTTCTGATACACAAGATCCATAAAAAATGACGAGTGTAGAGCATACTAAGTTATATTGATCTTAAGGAAATGATCAAAAGTAAAAAAAATAATAAGATGAACTCGGGATTAACATACTTACATATATAAGACCAAACATTTTTCTTTTTCTTCGGATGAACTTGAGACTCGAAAGGTAGAGACTCATGCTGATAACGTATTGTAAAATAATAGAAACAATAAATAAAGGAAATAGAGACGAGAGGAAAGAAGATTATTCTCATTCATAGGTTTTTCATCTATGTACAAATGATTTACCCAATGACCTATTTATAGGCTTACAAAGAATACAAAGAGACAATTACATAATTATTACATATGAATAAATATGAATGAATGTAGTGGTGGTGGAGAATGTGGAAAGAGTGGGGGGGGGGGGGGGGGTTCAATAGACAATTCACACTTAATAATTTATTTATAACACTTTAGAACTTTTTTGAAAACTTTGCACTTGTTTCACTTTTGTTATCCGCAAACCTCGTTAGATGTTCATATTTGAAAAAATATAGGCGACTAATCTTGTAGACAAATGCAAAATAATATGTAATGGTATAAAAAATAATTATAGTATTTGTCTTTTTTTAATGTTTAGGCTAAATTTAAAAAAACATCACAATAGTTTGGCGCTGTTTAAAAAAACATCAAAAACTTTGACTTTTAAAAAAACAGCACAATGTTTAACTTTCAACTGACGGAGTTATCCAACCGTTAACTGGGTTATACGTAATGTTTAAAAAAACATCACAAAACTATTGTTTTGTTTAAAAAAAATAACAGAACTATTATTCTGTTTAAAAAAACATCACAAAAGTTCCCATTTGTTTAAAAAAACATCACAAAACTATTATCCCAGTTAACGGTTGGATAACTCCGTCAGTTGAAAGTTAAACATTGTGCTGTTTTTTTAAAAAGTCAAAGTTTTGTGATGTTTTTTTAAACAGCGCCAAACTATTGTGATGTTTTTTTAAATTTAGCCTAATGTTTAAGCTAAGTAACATCTTTCATAGCACACAAAAAAAGGCTAAGTAACATTTTTCCTATCATGAGTAAATTTCCTGCGTCCGCCACTGTATATAAGCAATGTAATATCATATGGGGGACGATTGTGCAGCTGTCGTTTGCTAAATTTTTCTCATTTGAGTTATCGAACGCCATATGTTTTACCGTCTGATTGCGTGGCAAAAATTAAAAGATAGAGACGGTATATGATATCCCGTCCCTCTCTTTTTTATTAAAAAAACGCGGGACGGTCTGTGTTATACCGTCTCGTATTTTTTTTTTAAATAAGGGACAGACGGGATAACATTCCCCGTATCTTAAAATTTAAAAAAAAAAAAGATGAAATTGTCGGACGGGAATACATATCCCGTCCTTGAAAACCTGTGGACTTTATTTAAAGTTAGCCCATTAATTTTTGGCGTGGACTAATTTTGGCAAAGAATAAATCATTTTGCCCCCCTCCTTTTTGTATTAAAAGACCTAATTACCCCTCCTTTGAACGGCAGGAAGAACACTATAAATTCCTCATAAAACTAAGGATTGAAGACGCTCTCGGCATTCTTCTTTTAAAAAAATTTAGTTGCTCTCGGCTATTCCCTTTCCCTCTTCAAATTTCTTAACTTTTATTGTAATCAAGATACATAAAATTTGCAATGTCTTTTTCAATCAAGCGATTTATTGGGAATATTAAATCAAGGCGTTGGTCGGAGTCCGCACCATCACAGTCCGCACCATCACAGTACACACCGTCACAAAACAGAAACGAAGAAGAAACAACTGCGCCTATCAATGCCAGCGATCCATCACAGTGGGTAAGAGTTGTCGATGATGGACAGCACATTTGTAAGCTGATTACGAATGAACCTATAGGTGGATTTGTTAACTTCAGAGGAAATTGGAAGGGACCGATTAAAGCCTACAAGCTAGTTTACAATGTTCCTATAATAAAGCAGCTCATCGACAATGTCGGTTGGTCCCTTTTTTTACTATTGATACAGAGAAGTCGTTTGCGCATCTTGTTGAGGCTTTGGTTGAGAGATGGTGGGACACGACTCACACTTTCCACCTTTCTGGCGGTGAGTTGGGATTTACCCCGTTAGACTGGGCAATGCTAACAGGTTTATCTATTGGAATCGGTGAGTTGCCGCCATGTAACGACGATGCATACCCCTTTGAGGTTGTCCAGTGTAGTTTCTTTCCAGAAATTACACCAGAAGATTGGAAATCTCACGGTATACGTAAAAGGGCCTGCTAGAATGTGGGATGCAGAAAGTCTCTCTTATATAATGAAGACTTGTATTATTTTACATAATATGATTGTGGATGATGAAAGAGAACAAGGTATACATGATTATGACTACGAACAAAGTTCATCAACAACATTCGTAACACCCAATACAACTTCTCCAACAGAACAGACAGCTCGTTTGGCACGGAGCGTGGTTTTACATGGTCGACAGCAGCATCATACGCTTCGACAAGATTTGGTTGACCATATTTGGAACAAATTTGGGGAAGCCGATTGATAAAATGTAATACTTTCTGAAATGTTTATTTAGACTTGTAATTTTGTTTTTTATGAATGGAATATTTTATTTTGTAGTATCGACAATGAAATTAATTTGAATGTCCATTGAAATTTTATATTTCGTACTTTGCATGATGGAAAGGTTATATTTTGTACTTTTTTGAATTGCATGCTCGTAAAATTGTATTAATTGATGTGTACACATGAAACTCCCTATTTAATACGTTAAAATTAAAACTTAATACGTTGAAAGTCAAATTTGAAGCAGGTCTTACATTAAATGTAGAATTGACGATACAATTAGTTTAATTCTTCAAACTCTTACAGAAATAAATAGCCTTACATTTTAATCCCTAGTGAAACCTTTTTTTTCCATTATTTGACGTTGTCTACAAATGAAATAATAACGTTGCTCATCAGGATATTGAGTCAGATCCAACCCCATTATTCGATCTTCCTATGCTTGCTCTTTAATATCTTGGTTTTTTTTTTCAAAGCAAGTTTCATTTGCGTCGCTTCTAATCTACATCCTTGTGTCTCAATATAGCAGGAGTTAAATCTTCTCGTCTCTTCAAGCATAGCCTCGTCCGTACCATCTGCTTTATTTTTTGCTTTCCTTTTTTCTGGTTTGCGTCCGGGTGGCCGGGACAGTGGTGTAGAGGATTCACCTCCCGCCGCTACGTCGGAGTTGGGAGAGTCAAGATTTAGAGGCGTATGTTGACTGCTACCAACATCAGATGATTGTGTTCCTATGCCATACTCGAAGACACTAGTCGTACGTAGAGAGAATTTGGGTAAATCCTTTAGTAATTGATAACATTCTTCAAATCGGAAAGCTTTTCCAGTAGAATGCATGTATTCGGTTCTTGCTTCCCGTATCTTGATAAAGAAAAAAAAATCAACACTCATAAAAAACTCTAACAATGCATTCAAATAACAATAAATATAAGATTCAAATAAATATACCTTGTCGGCCTCCGTGGTTCCGCTCGCTGCTCTGTTTGTAACACTCGCCAATTTAGCAACAAATAGAGACACATTTTTGGAAATAATGTGAAATCTACTACTAAGCGATGCCGACGTCCGATCCGTCGGAATGCCTAAAATTGCTTTGAAGGTGTTGAATATACGATCCCAAAATTGGCTACCCGATTGGTCCACACCTACTGTTGGATCTTGACTAATTGCTATCCAACTTTGTGAAAGAATAACATCTTCACTTGTTGTATAGGCTCTGCCTCTTGAACCCCTGGTTGGAGCTGCCATTGTTGTTGAAATTTTTTTCTCGGGAATAGCTTTCGGTGTCGGTAGGAAGACTTGTTTCCTTGTTTGTGAATTTTGCTGTGAATTTTGTACACCCTCTTCTGTCGGGAATGTGGCTTATTTATAATGATTTTGATGGCCGTTGTAAAATTCTAGCCGTTGAGATTTAAAAGAAAGAGACGTTGAAGAGAGAGGGTAGAGAGACGTTGAAGGGCAATTTGGGAACCAAAAAATTAAACTAAAAAAAAATAAAAAATAAAAAGAATACTCCTTGGACGGGATATGTTCTCCCGTCCGATGACAGACGGGGAAACATATCGCGTCCGACCCTTATTTAAAAAATAAAAATAAAATAAAATTAAGACGGTATATGTTATACCGTCTAACAGAGTTAAAATATATTAAAATCGGAGAGACGGTATATGTTATACCATCCTTCATAATTTGAGAATGGGTATTTCGTTTCTCATATATGAGAAACAGATATAGCGAATTTGCCAAAAATTGGCAAAATAGAAAACCGTTGCAGACCCTCGTTTGCTATAATATGGCAATTTGCCAATTTTAACAAACCACTGTGGATGCTCTAACTACATAATATACAAGAAATGACAATTCATATGCAAAAATTCTTAGGCATACAAAAATTGTATGTAGTTTTTATTGTAACGCTGTAATATTACAGTTCAGAGGGTCACCAAAATGTAATAACTCTTGCACATGTCAAGAGGGTGTTTGATATTAGATTAATAGTATCCACAAATATATCCACCATGAAACCAAATAGGTCTCAATTGAGATACAAAATTAAAATATATCCCATTTCGGTATGGAAAATATTGGATACAAGATGAAGCATTATCATTTAAGATAACTACTCATTTATTTGCAACATGAAATTCTAACTATTGTCCATAGGAAATTGCAATAACTAGTAACTGCAAAGAAATTCTAAAATAAAAAATAAGTTGTGTATATTTATTCAAGAATCTTTTCAATAATAGACATGCAAATACCATGTTGCAATTTCATAATTCTCAATCCAATAAATTTAAAGCTTAAAAAAATATACCAATTAACTATTTCAGAATAATTCATTTGCTTGTAAACACTAACAATAATATAAATATCTACTGCTTAGATTGCTTATCAGAATTTCTAGATTGTTGGAAAAAGTAGTTAATAATAATGAATATATGGCAGGGTTGGTTCTCAATAAAAATAATAATAGATAGAATGGTGTTGCTGCTGATTTTGGTGTGGGAGAAAATAGATGATTTGTGAAATCTTCTAGTACCAATAAAAGCTAATATTTTTACTACTTGCCGATGTTGACCGTTCTCAACACTGCTGCTAACCTGTAGTGACCTCCGGCTGTTTCAAACTAGCGGGTTGTTGTATATGTCGGGAGCGACCCCCGTGAAGGCAAGGTTGCCCGTCTCCGTGTCCAGCTGCTTGTGGCAGAGTTGAGGCTTGCTTGCTTACAGAAGAAGTTGTTCAAGGCGGGATATCGAGGCAAGGCGCTGTGATGAAGGTCTTAAGGGGGGTGTGTGTAACACCCTGTACTTAAGAGTATATATATAATAATATATTGGAATATATTGGAATATATATATATATGGGTTTTGCTCGGTTGAAAACGAATTTGTTTTCAACGGGTTGGAAAACACAGCTCTCAGCCATCCGATCACCCTTGATCATGATCAGCGGATCAGATCAAAACCCGCTAAGATCTCCCACTAAAGCTCTCAAAAGCGGAGGGGTATTTTCGTCACTTCACGCCAAAAAACGTTTCAGACTTAGCATTTTTTTGGCGTGAAGTTTTTTTTGGTCGAAAAAAACACTTAGGCCGTTGTTGGCAACAACGGCCTAGGTTGTTTTTTTCGACAAAAAAACATACCTTGGCCGTTGTTCTCAACAACGGCCTAGGTATGTACAAGTGTTTTTCCAAACACTTGTACACACTCAGTGCTTCATCTCCCTCACAACTCTCTCTTTCGCAAGTGGAGCTCGATAAACCCATATCCCTAAACCGTAGCTCTCTCTCTATCGAACTAAAAAACCTACTCTCTCTTGGTCGTTGCTTTTCACCGAATCTCTCCCTATTCTCAGTCTGTAGCCCTCTTCCTTTGAAGATCCCAACTACAAAAAAACCTAACCCTTACGAAATCTACCCAACCCTAAAACTCTAATCCTGAATAAATTAGCCAAACCCTACTCCCCTTCCTTTCTCTACAGCAGCGCGCAGCGGCCTCCCGAACACCCTCATTTTTAAAGGTACTAATTTGTCCTACTTGAGTAGATCTAACTAGGCTAATTGATTGGAAATTTTTCTCCAATGTTTGAGTGTACAATTGCTATATTACGCGTAGGTATTTATAGAGTAGGTAATTCTAGTTTAATTGGGGAAGTAGACGTAGTATTAGTTGTTGTTGGTTGTTATTCGATGTTAGTAATGGCGCACAAAGCGAAGAAAAATTTGTGGAATTTTGCGAGTACGTCGAGCTCGCTATACACAAGCCAACGCAATTCGTAGAAGTGTGTTTGGATTCACGGTTTGAAGTGTACGGCCATGTATCGCTTTCAATTCATTCCCGTGAGTGAAAGCGATACATCGGCGTATTTTGCAAACCGTGAGCCGAAACTCACCTCTACAAATTATGTTGGCTCATGTGTTTTGCCGCCGTCCCATTCACAAAGTGTAGGAATTTTTTGATCTCGTTTGTGCGGATTTGTACCGTATATCAAACAACAACCTCAGTTCAGTTGGATCGTGTGCTAGTGTCTACCGATTGGGAGGAAGCATATCCGTTTGCTAAGGTAAAAACGGCGCTTAGATATACTTCCGACCACCTTCCCTTAGTTATTGATTGTGGCCCAAAAGGGAAGCAGCACCACTTCGGCTTCAAATTCGAGAAAGCTTGGACTATTAACGAAGACACTAGACAAATCATCAAGGATTCTTGGGAGGAAAGAACAACCCAATCGACAGCAGTAGGCGTCTGGGTAGAGAAGACTCGGCGTCTCCGAAGAAGATTAAGAGAGTGGTCAAAAGGCAAGATACAGCAATCCAACATGAGAAGAGAGTTTCTGGCGAATAGAATAGACGAGCTCGAAATCGCTCAAGAGGATCGGGAACTACTGGAAGTCGAGAAAGACGAGATGTCAAACAACAGATCGGAGATACAGCAGATTGCCAGGATGGAAAAGTTGTATTGGAAACAGAGATCGAGAGTCCAATGGCTCAGAGAAGGGGACGCAAACACAAAATACTTCCACAAGATGGCTAATAGCAGAAAAAGGCAGAATCATATAACGGGTATTGCGGTGAACGGGACCTGGATCGAAAATGAAGAGGCTACCAAAGACCATCTGGACAGGCATTTCCACGCACTATTGGGGGAAGCCCCGAGCACAAGATGCGCGCTCGCACCAGATATGTGGAGCACTTCCAGAATAGATGGCAGCGAGGGGATCGAATCAAGATTCACGAAAGAAGAGGTCTTCAACGCAATCAAGCTGCTAGGTCAAGACAAGGCCCCGGGACCAGACGGTTTTCCGATTTTCTTCTACAAACTATACTGGAATATCATCAAAGGGGACCTCATGAATATATTCCAAGCGTTTTTCGATGGAGAAGAGAATTTAGAAAGGTTAAACTATGCTACAATTGTTCTCGTGCCTAAGAAAAGCGAAGTCACTTCCCACGAAGATCTCAGACCAATTAGTTTGCTCAACGGCTCGTTCAAAATCGTCACAAAAATGTTAGCTCAAAGACTGGCACCGCACCTAAACGACATCATCGCGCCATCACAATGCGGATTCATTAAGGGTAGGGATATAATGGATAGTATTGCATCTGCTTATGAAGTTGTTTTCAGAGGGAATAAAGAGAAGGTAGACGGATTTCTCCTCAAACTAGACTTCCAGAAGGCGTATGACTCTGTATCCTGGGACTGTACAGAAGAGGCCTTACGGCTTAAAGGCTTTGGACAAAAATGGCGATTATGGATGAATAGGTGCATCAGAGGCGGCAAATCGACCATTAAGGTTAACGGATGGCATGGCAAGGAAATCAGATGCAAAAGAGGCCTCCGTCAAGGGGATCCCCTATCATCCCTCCTATTCGCAATCGTTGCGGACGGTTTGGCAGAAATGTTAGCAAGAGCTCGGGATAACAATATCATCACAGGATTACAGATTAAAGGAATCACTCAGTCGTTGTCAATACTACAGTACGCAGACGACACTATCCTCTTCGGTCGCGCTAGCACGGATGAAGTGGTGGCTATCAAAGCGGCTTTGGCCTGCTTTCAAGGGTGGTCCGGACTGAAGGTGAATCCAAATAAGACCAGTATTATCCCAATGGCAGACCAGCTTACCTTGCCTGTTCAGGATATCATGAGCATTTTAAACTGTAGGGTAAGCGCTTTCCCAATAAAATATTTGGGCACTCCCATCAGGCCCGGAGCCCTATTGAAGGAGGATTGGATTTCCCTTATCGACAAAATTAAGAAAAAACTAGGAGGTTGGCAGAGTAGATTCCTCTCTCTCGGAGGCCAGATTATCCTGCTCAACTCGGTTCTAAGTGCCATCCCCCTGTACCTTATGTCCATCTACAAATTACCAAAGTGGGTGATCAACAGCATAGACAAGTTAAGACGAAGATTTTTATGGAAGGGTACAGATGAGGGTAATAGAGGGATTCCTTTGGTCCAGTGGGGAAGAGTCTGTAAAAAAAGGGAATTTGGGGGTTTGGGAATTACTAACCTCCACGATATGAATAGGGCCTTGCTTTCCAAATGGTGGTGGAAAATCTCGAATAATCGCAATGGTTGGTGGAAGTTTTCCTTCGATCTTTGTCGGAAGAGAAGAAAATTCCGTTTCGGTGGGAAAAGCCCGAAAGCAAAAGTCTCCGGCTTGTGGAAAGGCATCGCTAAGCAGGGAGATATCTTCTGTGCGAACACTACATGTAAGGTGGGAAACGGGAGAAATACAAGATTCTGGAAAGACAGATGGTGTGGCCAAACATGTCTCCTCGCCCAATTTCCTAAAGCAGCAGAAGCAACAAATAATCTAGATCTTATGGTGGCAAACATTAGGAAAAACGGGAGGTTGAGGTTCGTTGTAGACCGACACCTCAGCGAAGAAAGTATCGCACAATTCGAGGCATTGAATAGACAGGTACTTCAAGAGGAGGGGGCGGGCAACAACTTAGAAGATGAAAGAACGTGGGATAGAGACGCCTCCAATGAATTCACGGTTTCCTCCATGTACACTTGGATCAACGACGGCGGTATGAGATGTAACGTCCAATCAGTCATCCGGGGGGCCTTAGCTCCATTAAAAGTTAGGGTGTTTTGCTGGTTAGCACACAAAAACGCGATTCTATCGAAAGTTAACCTCCGTAGGAGAAATATGACTATTGACACTACCTGTGAATTGTGCTTAGCTGCGGATGAAGACGTTACCCATATCCTTTTTCAGTGCCAAAAGGCTAGACTAACTTGGGAAGTCATTTGTAGGGGATTCGGTTGTAATCTAGTGCCAAACTCAACCATTGAAACCTGGGTGACCATTAGAGATTCACACATTAGAAAAGGGGACATTAGAGCCTGGGATTTAGCTGTAGCTGCAACTATGTGGAGTCTGTGGCTAGAAAGAAATGATTTCATTTTCCGCAACTATCAGTATAGATTATCTTTCTCTGTGCACAAAATCTTTGTTTTAATCCATGATTGGGCAGGTGCAAAGGAGACGGCCATGAAGATCAGGGGCTCCGAGGGATAGGGGAACAGGTTTCAGATGGGCCCAACAAAAGCAGGGACTACGAAGGCGATCAGTGAAAGAGGAGGGAAACTGGCTATTGGAGTTGTTGTAGATCTGTATACGTAGTAGTTGATTACTTTTGAGTTTCTGTACTAGGTGGTTTTCTTTTGAACTCGAGTAGACTCGAGTACTTTTGATATTACGTGTTGCTTGTTGCTCACGTGTTTATCTTTCCTGTTTTCTATTTTGCTGTACTGTTGTGTTTCGTTATTTCTTATTAATGAAACGATGACGGAAGTCATCTTTTATCAAAAAAAAAACACATATATTGTACGTACAACTCCAATTCTACTTATGAACACATGCATTGCTACTACAAATCGTAGCTTTTCTTCAAAATATTTTTCCCAATTACGTGCGCCAAAACTATTTCTTAACGTATATCGCACGTGAAAATCACCACTCTTATCAAAACATGCATCACACGTATACTAGTTGATAGGGGGGCGTTTGGTACATGAATTGGAAAATTTCTGGGAATGAAAGGATTATCGGGAATGTGAGGGTGGGAATAAAGATTTTCGGGAATGTTGCATTATTGCGTTTGGTATAGTACATTGCATTTCCGGGAATCCTTTATCATTATAATTTTTTATTCTAGTTTTTTTTGGGTTTTTTTAATTGTTTGTTATGGAGATCACATGAGAATGCTCAAATCCCATGATTTTAGGGAGAAATATATTTTTTTTATTCTAGTTTTTTTGGTTATTTTATTGTTTGTTATGGAAATCCCATGGGAATCCTCAAATCCCATAGTTTTTGGGGGGAATGGAAATCCTTCCCAACAAAGGATTTTGATTCCCTTGGGAACCTATCATTCCTTCCAAAACTATGCTTACCACGTACCAAACAAGGTAATCTAGGAGGGAATATGGGATTCCCTTACACATTCCCACGTACCAAACACCCCCTAACAAACAATAAAATAACCAAAAAAATAGAAAAAATCTTCTCCTAAAATTATGAGATTTGAGAATTCTCATGAGATTTTCATAACAAACAATAAAATTTTCTGGGAATGCAATGTACTATACCAAACGTGATAATGCAACATTCCCGAGAATCTTCATTCCTACCATCACATTCCCGGGAATCCTCTCATACCTGGGAATCTTCCAATCCATGTACCAAACGCCCCCTAAGAGTTTACCATTACCCCTTCATCGTAATATCTATTAATGAATAAAGAAAGCTAAATCATAATCATTTCATAAATAGGAAGTTAGGAATAGCCCACAAAAGTAATGAGTTATAACTAACTACAGCGGTTTGTTTGACCATGAGTAACAATAATAGGTAATTAATAAATAATATTTTTAGAAATTTTACTTTTAAAACATTTTCCATATTTGACAATAAACATATATTGAGTGTATGTCTTGCATACTTAGGTTCGATGAGAAGAAAAGACATTGAAGGGAAAGATGTTGAGGCGAGAAGAATTAGCAGCAACAACAGGTCATTGAATTGGCAATCGACTGTCCGTATGGGCAGTCGACCGTCGAACTCCACTGGTTGGAATTCTATCAATTCCGGTTGGCTACACCATAAGACAGTCGACCACCAACGGTGGGCTGGCTATTATTGGGCCTATATATGGGTGATCTTTGGGCCCATCTCCTACTCAAAGTCAGATTGTAAGGCTCCTATCGTGTCACTCTTTCTTCAGGATATATTAGACGGTTACTGTATCAGGACTAAATCTAGGGTTTTCTCTAGATCTCTATATATTGTAATAACCTTTATTGAGAGAGGTAGTACTTTATTGAGATTTCTCCATTGTAAGTGAGACTCCAGAAATAGTTCTTGGTGAGTGAGTTTGTAACTCGTGTAATCTTCTATAGTTAAATAATATCTCCCTTTATTTTTCCCTGGATTAGAGTTTGCACAAACCGGGACAAAATCTTTGTGTGATTGGTGTGATATGCTTGCTTGATTGTTCATGAGATCTGTTTGTGATTCTAGCTCCCTTACTCAACAACTCCGCTGCGCCATAATTTCCTAACAAAGGAGCGAGGGAGACCTGCTAGGGTTTGTGATGTATAATTTTGCTTATAAAAATATTTTTTAAAAATGCGAGCAAACTCAGGTCATGTTTGGATATAAAGGTAAAATACCTATAGGTAATTTTTAAGTGGCGATAGATGTACCTATAGATTGCATATCTGTACCTTATTTTTTTTGTATAAAAGTAAATTTGATTGGATTGAATATTAGATATCTGTCATAACCTTCGTTTTATTTTAACTAACACAATTTAAATATTTATAAATAAACAAGTCACTTTCACAAACCTCCCCCATAACCAAAAGGACTAAGTCATTAAACTTAGCTTCAAACCCATGAGTTTTGAGCATCTATATTCGTTTGCTAAATACCTATATTTTGCAAATTTAGTCAAAAATAGTTTTGCAGTCGTTTGCTAAATACCCAAATTTTGGGTTTGAGAGAAACAATAATCGATTATAATTGGGAAGAGATATAAAAATTTGAAAAATTTAGCTAACGAAAGATCATCTTTCGTCGCAATTTTTTGTTTTAAAAAACAAAATAGAACGGACGGGAAATGATATCCCGTTCATGCATTTTTTAAATTAAAAAAAAGTTTCAAACGAAATGCATTTCCCCCCAAAAAGTTGAAGGGTATTTCTATGGAATTAGGGTTATAAGAATTGTTATGCGTGAGTATTAACTTTGAGATTGATGTGAATTTTGGGGTCAAGAACTGAGATGGAATGAGGCCTATATGCGTATATATGCATACAATTTTTGTTTTTTAAAAATCTTACTAAAAAAGTCTCTGGCGGGATTTCAACTTCCGTCTGCTGCAATTTTTTATACATATAATATTCAAAGGACGAGATTTGAACAAAACGCTATATCATCCACTGTCTGTTAATGTTTTTGAAAAAATACCAAAATTTTGGGTTTAGACGACTACATGTGCAACTCAAAATTCATATTTTAAAATGCCAAATACTCAAATTTTGAGTCACAATGACTGTAGATGCTTTTAGGCTAGTAAAAAAAAAAAAACTCACACTAAGAAATTACGTGCTACTTCATGTAATAGCATTACCTAGGCAGTATTGGTGAAACACCCCCTTTTGTTTGGTATGACTATAAGATAATTCGCAACAGTAATATATATTGCAGAAGTTAGTTCTTGTGAGGGATCGACATGAAGTTGTTGAATTGTTTGCTGTATCAGTATTGTACGTGCAATATGCACTTCTTTCATATTATTATTTAGTAGTGGGAAGGGTTGTAAGTGGACTATTGTAAATAGGCCAACTAGACTTTTACATAGCATGCACGTGCAATGAACTTCACTATTGTAACTTGTCTATATAATGCCAAAATTAAAGTGAAAATGATATCAAGAATTGAATCACGGATTTTCTCCAAATTATCTTCTTATTCTACTTCGGAAACCCTACTCTATACATCGCTACAGACTCTAATTAGGCCTTTAAAAGTAACATTCCAACATTGTATTGGGCCGTCTTTCGACAATTATATCCGATCCAATGCATACCCGACCCGCCCCAAAAACAATTCCAGCCCCTAATCCTAATAGCAGATACTAGAAGGAAATTTATAACTTTTGATATTGGTGACGAAGTGATGGTTCGGATTCATCCGGAACGGTTTCCTGTTGGACCCGTTAAGAACTTGAACATGCGTGCTGCAGGCCCATTTAAGATTCTACATGCAATCAATGATAGTACCTATGTCGTTGACCTTCCTGAAGGTTTTGGCATAAGTAAGACTTTCAATATTGAGGATCTAGTACTTTATGAAGGCTCAAAATTCAACCCTAGAAATTTTCTTATAGATGAGCCTACCCTGCAACCTAATGGTGAGATTCCCTCATTACCTCCACTACCCGATATTACTTACCCATCGACAGAAGAATTGGATAATATTTTAGATGATCAGATAATCTCTACTAGAGATGATGGTATGCACAAGTATTTGGTAAGGTGGAAAAATAAGCCGAAGTCGGATGACACTTGCAGTGATCGTGAGGGGCTCCCGCAACTGGATCCAGATCTTTTGGAGCACCATGGCAGGATCACTGGTTTTGACTCGACTGGGTCGAGCTCTCTCCCACCCGGAGAGAATGATGAGGACATCTTTCCAGTTTAGTATTTTTATTTTATTACCATTTTTATTTCTGGCAATTATAGCCATATGTAATTTTTTGTAATTTTTAGATTTTGAGAATATTTTGGAGATGTGTTTCAAGATGTAATTGAGCCTATTTAAAGACCTTCAGATTAATGAGAAAGGATGCCATTATTGATAAAAAAAAATCTGTGTTGAGTTTTGCTCTTCCTCCTTCTCTTTTGTGTGATACCACTGAGATCCAAATTAGTGAGATCCAAATTAGGGTTTGTGATAAATCCTAATCTAGTTTTAGAATTAGTGATTAATTCTAAAAATTTATCCTCAATTAAAAATTCCAAATACAATCTCCCCTAATCCCAAATAAACAAAACCCTAATCTCAAAAAAAAAAACACAAAAAACAAAAAAAAAAAACCTTCTTCAGCCGCCACCCCACTTCTCCTTCACCTTCTCCATCGTCTACCTTACCCCCAATCCAAATCCAACAGAACCCAACTCCCCATCCACACCCTCATCGACCGGAACCAAAACCCCTACCGCCGCTCTCGTCCACTTCGCCGTCGCCACCTCACCCTCACCCCAGTTCCCCGATCGCCAACAAACCCAACCCATCTCCATCCCGACAGCCACCTCCTCACCGCCTCTACACTTGAATCCAACCGCCAGTCAACTCCCGACCCCCTTGCAACCAACGCCAGCACCTCAATGTCTCGAATTGTCCAGAAACCTTCATCACGGTCATCTAAAAACCTCCTCTCCTCCATCTTCTTAAAAAAAAATATATATTCTCTTTTAAACCCCTCAAACCCTAGCTAAATTCTCAACAGAATTCACTCAAAAATGGTGATGATCTCTCTCTCTCTCTCTCCATCTCATCTTCGCACTCTCTCAGACCCTATCTAATCTTCTTCGTTCTGTTTTCAGGACTCATCATCTTCCTCCTCTCTCAACGACATTCTGAAGCTCCTCAAAGGCGAACGCGACGAACAGAAGCTCGCCGGCCTCCTCCTCGCCTCCAAAGTCTGCAAGGGCGACGACAACTCCTCCATCCTCAAAGTTTACACCGCCGTCGGCTCCAAATTCCTCGACCGCCTCTTGATGACCGGTATTTTTTAATTTCTCAGATTATTTCATTTTAAACCTTAGGGTTTAGTAATTTGTAATTTTTTTGATTGTTTAGGGATGGGGAAAGGAGAGAGCGGTAGTGTGAAGAGCGGGGAGGATCGAGAGGCGTATCTGAAACTGTCGGTTACGGTTCTTGCGGGGTTCTGTAGGGTGCCGGAGATTGCTGCTTCGAAGGAGATGGTGTCGAAAGTGAGAACCGTTGTTGAAATTATATCGAGATCGTAAGTTTTGTTTCGTGGAATTTGTAACTCTAGTTACTAGTTTAGCAGGACCTGCAATGCATGTGGTTTTTATTCTAAGTCCATTTTGTAATGATAGTCAGTAGGGCTGCAATCGAGCCGAGCCGAATACCTTCAGGCTCGAGCTCGGCTCGTTAAGGAAACGAGCTCAGTTTTAAGTTGGAGCTTGGCTCGAGCTCGGTTCGAGCCGAGCTTTGACCGTTTTCGAGCCGAATAGCTTGCGTGCTTAGCCTAAAAAAAACCCCAAGCTCGAACTCGGCTCGTTAAGGAAACAAGCTCAGTTTTGAGCTCGAGCTCGGTTCAAGCCGAGCTTTGACCGAGCTCGAGCCAAATAGCTCGCGAATAGCTCGATTCGTTTGCAGCCCTAATAGTCACCATGATGTTTGTTTGTTTGTTTGTTTGTTCCTTCAATGCTCGGAAATTTTGCCGTAAAATTATGGGCCCTGGTTGGATACAAAAGGTAGGTAACTGTAGGTAAGAAGTGGAGGTAACATAACTTAAAAATATGATAAATGTGGGTATATGAGTCACCTTCACTAACCTCCACTTATGTCTACTAACCTCTATATCCAAACAGGGCGTTGATGTTGTTTAGAATTAAACTAACAGAGATGAAAGGTCATGTGCATTACAATTTACACATTTTGGTAGTATGGAAATTTTGATTTTTTAGTGGGGGTAGAGGCATGCTAACAACTAATTTTTTAGCGGGGCTAGATGCATGGGCTAATGATAAGATGCAATTATTTTCATGTGTGGATGCATGTGCCTTTTCTTTTATTTTTAACCGATGTCAATTATCATAGGAAAATGATTACTATTATTCAAAATAAATATGTATCACAGGGAGATGATTAGCTTTCATTAACTTTGAGAATTTACTGATATTCACTAATTCTCAATATATACTTGAGAATACATGCACTGCACTTCTAGGTTGGGTTCATACGCATAGTGAAGACGGGCCTAACTTCACAACCCTTCTTTAGTTATGGAGTTGAAATAATATAAGTGGAGTTATCGTAATTCTGCATACAAATAGGCCCCAATGTCAACATAAAGTATATTTATCTACGTGCAAATAGGTCTTTGTTTGATTGTTTCCTTTTCCTTTATTATTGACTTATTGCTACATTCTTTATTTGTAAATAATTAGTCTGGTCTATATTTTGATTTCATTTTCTGCACAACTACTAAACAATCTTTCGTACTTGACAATTTGTGCATAGTTTTTTTTAGTTAGTGTATACGTGTGCTGACTTCATAGTTACTCTCTCATTAATGTATATGAGGCTGATTTTTTTGATTTCTGAACTGCTTTAACCTTTATTCATTAAATGTACATAGCTTTCTATAGAAAGAAATAGTTCTTTGGGGTGTTATTTTTGGAAAAATTAATTGCAAGTGACAGCGTATAATGTTACTGGCTACAATTTCACTAACACTTAAATCATGTGGATCCTTCTTACCGGTTAAAGCCTCTGCCTTCCAAGCAAGAGGCTTTTGTCAAAATCTATTAATTATCCTGTCTTATCACGCATAATTTCTCTTGTTAACAAAAGTTTAGTTTTGTTGATATTCATGGTTTTCAATTTCTCCCACATTGTCTCCTTTATTATCTTTTTCTTTGTAGTTTAACTGTTTGTATTGATATGTTTCCTTCTACATTCAATCAGGTTGGGTCAATCCATTTTTGAGGAGTGCTATGAATTTTTACTACTAGTTGCTGCAGCTTCTGAACATGGAAAAGCTATTTTTTACGAGCCTGGAGTGATGGACATGCTTGCCCCACATATCTATAATTTACAAGATGGTATATATTGTACACTCCCTCATGAGCTGATGTCAAACACTACTTTATTTTCAGCTGATAATCATACTTTTTGATGCAATAAAATTCCACCGAAAAAGTTTTTCTCATGCCTGTCTCCAAAATTAGTTGGCCTACTCACTAGTTCTTCTTCTGAAAGATGTATGCTTAGGATATTAGGATGGTGGAAACTGGATGGTGAATGTAACTCTGGCTACCTCAGTTACAGTTGCTTTATACATGGCCAATCTAGAATTCTTACTAGGGTTTAGGAAATAGTAAGCGTACTACTCTATCTCGCACGTGTGCAAGTTCAAGTACCCGCGCGTACGCATGCAATCTTTTCGTAGGCGTTTCCCCCCAATTGAATCGGTGGATCGAACTGATTATAGAAACATGAATTTATTTGATAGAAACCATTCTTTTTTAATACATGTGCGGAGTCTAGTCTTTGCCTTCCTAAATTCCAGCTGATTATTGACCATAGGAAGTCTAGGACTTCTCCCTACTAGAAGGTGTTTCTCATTGGCTGGACACCATTCAACGTGACAGTGGATATCTGTCCTGTTCAACACTTATATAAGTTTTGACACCTTTATTGGCATCAATCATATGCTTTCCTTTGGGCAAACAGTGTAGCGCCCCGAATTTCGAATATTAGGAACTCGAGACACTACCTCTTTCCTTGAAACGAGTACACAACACAGAAATATCACAGGAAATTTAAAACTTTAAAACTTATATGCACTAATTTTACAATAAATTACAACACGAATTCAGTGATGAATTACATCAATACTTACATCAATAATCTCTTGAATGTTCCACGCAACTCGAGTCTTCAGCCCCTCGATCAACAATCTTGCAACTGATAATGTGGGCACGTCAGTTAAATATAACTGACGCCAGTGTTCTAAAAAGCGGCCTAGGTGGCGCCTAGGCGCTAGGCGACCCTCTAACACCTCGCCTAGGGAGCTAGGCATTTAAGAAAATCGGTTAATGGTTTTAGACGGTTAAAAGCGGGTCTAGGCGGCGCGTAATCGGTGTAAGCGGATCTAGGGGGGCTAGACCTGCTTAGACCCGCTTAGGACTTAATTATTAAAAAAAGGGATGCAACTTATTCCTACCCGACCCGCTCTAATACACTCAAACCCCTAAAACTTCTCTTTCTCCTCTAAATCCCTCGTAAAAAAACCCCCAAATCAATTTTGTTCTCTAAATCCTTAATTCCTCTTCTCTAAAACCCCCAAATCACCTCCTCCGTCTCCCTCCTCGCAGTCGGAGGCTCGCAGCTCGCAATGTGCTTCAATTTCGACATCCTCCGCCTCCTTCCTCGCAGTCGTTGCTCGCAGTCGTCAACACAACCTCCTCCGCCTCCCTCCTCGCAGTCGCAGTTCTCACTCACTTTGTCACTCAGTCGTCATAACCTCCTCCTTCACCTCCCTTCTTGCAGTCGCAGCTCGCTTCAACTTCAACCGACGTTAACGCAACCTCTCTTTCCTCTTTTCAGCTTCAAAGTCAAGTCGTCAACACAACTACACACTGCCTCTCGCCTTACTTCACCTCTGACATCAACACTACGTCCTCCTCTTCTCTCTCAAACTTCTCCTGATGCAACCCTCCCTCATCCCCCGACTCAAACCTCCCGCTTCCCCCACAATGTTTGCTCCTTGGACTGGAACAGCGGAACATGTAATCTCCACTACTGATCTTCGTCATAGATTAATACTAGTCTAATAGATGAGTATAGAACAATACAAAAAAAGAAAAAGACTAATAATAATATAGCGATTCGATTTTGTAAAGCTCATCCTGCAATTGCAAGGAGAAATATCAAGAGTAAGAATTGGTAACAACAAAACAAAACAAAATGATAAATATATAAATAAAATATATGCATAAATAAATAAATATATAATATAAAAATAAAACTGCCTAGCGCCTAGCCGCTTAAGCTCCGCTTACAAGGCCTAGGCACTAGGCACCCATCGGCCGCCCGACTACCGCCTAGCGACTTTTAGAACATTGACTGACGCAATGCGGATGAAACCCATGATCTCCAATCTTAGTAAACAGTATTTAATGCAAAAAAGAAAAAAAACGTGAAGTCAAGCCACAAGTGTCAGTTTATGCTATGCCCTAGAGTCTAATGCACAGACTCAGAATGCACAACATGCTCCTATCCTAATGCAATTCATTTGAAAACGTATGCATCCCATACTATATACTTTCTCAAATACAACTTCAATGGAAACGTATGCATCCCATACTACATACTTTCCAAAGAGTCCGTAGTCTTCCGATCACAGGGTTTGATCCCTCGCTATGCATCCTACTCTTGTACTCTTTTCTGCTCCTTACATGAATCTAGTGACTTGTAGAGTTGCAGTTCTGCGGTCTATTCCGCCTTTGCAGATGTCTGGTGGACTTTCTCCACTCCGTCAGGATCAGTGGTATTTCTCCACCCTGTCAGGATCAGTTGTCTTTCTCCACTCCCGCCAGGCCGTTCATATGGCTCTGTTGGAATCAGTGGTCTTTTTTCGCTCCCGCCAGGGTCAGTGGTCTTTCTCCACTCCTACCCTTACCAAGTTACCATGATCATATGGCGAATCAGCAGGGCTCGTACCTGCTCCGCCAAGTTCCGACAGCTAAGAACATAGATGGAAGCTTTAGGGACCATCCCTTAAGCTCCGACAGGATCTGCGACACATGTTCGTGTTCCGTTCTCATCACTAATTTCCAGAATTTATAGTTGAGACGTTGCTGCACGTGTCCTGGACAAGATCACACCGCACACGTCCTAGATAAGACTACGCCGCTCGTGTCTCAGACGAGTCAACGCTGCACGTGTTCCTTTTGCCAGGATGAGTACACGCCTGTAACTAGTGTCTGTCCTCACAATCACGAGACATACGACCTACAGCTAACATACCCTTTATTTTAACACAAGTCTGGGTCGCCTTCGCAGATCCAACACTAGCCCAACTTGGCCCACATCCAGCTTATATAGCCGCCTACACCCAGGTACATTATCATGGTCAATTTGTAGGTCACAACACTTAGCGACTTCAATTAGGCCGAGTTCCTCAACCTACTAAGTCCTCACACCTTCATACTTCCATCAAGCTGCACATCCGTCATTTAACAAGATAAGTCATTAATGGTTAAGCTACTAACAAGAGAATTAATCTACTACTCTCCACCATCATAACATGGTCAACTATCCAAATTTTTAACTTGATCAATTACTACACATTCAAGCATACTCTAATAAGATCAACTTTCTCCTTGATTAATAAAACATGAACTTTAATATAAACTCCACTTCCATCAAGCTACTGACAATTGCTACGAAAATACTAACAAGGATTATTAATAGCTTACTAACTTGAACTACATTACTAACATGAACAATTAATTTACCAATTAGCTTACTAACCACTTACTAAGATTAATTTATAACTCTTCAAGCTACTAACTCAACTTTAAGCTTCATTCATGATCAACTTATAATTCTTCCAATTACTAACATGAGTCAAGCCTACATTTGAGTGTATTAACGTAATCAATGTTCACATTCCAACTTTCTAAATTTTAACTAACTTAAATGAACTAGCTTACTACATGAATAATTAGATAATAGTTAGTTTACTAACACGATCTCTACTTACTAATATGAGTAAGAGCTTACTAACATAAAGCTAAACTTACTAACATGAACAATCCACCACACAAAATCATCATAAAAAGCACAACTTTACATTCTACCATCAACAATCAAGCTACTACTCCAAAGACATGATTTTTATTTCATAATCAAGCATAAAAATTCAATCTTTACCCTTCTACTACCATTCTTATGCATAAAAATGTAATCTTTATAATTAAAAGATGAAGAACACCCACCTTCTCATGTAAGTTGAACACTTCACTTTAATTCCTAACTTCTTTCTTCAATTTAGAACCTTGAGCATACTAGTATGGTGGCCGAAATCTAGCTAGGCTAGGTTGAAAATAAGTAGAAGTTTGTAGGAGAATTTATTTGGAGATCAAAACTTGAAGTAGGAGAATTTTGGAGTAGAAGAAATTAGGGTTTTTGGGATGGAGAGTAGTGTAGAAAATATTTAGGAAAATAGTTTGGAAATTGGATTAGAAGAAAAATGAACTAGGAAGAAGAAGAAAAAAAATGATGAAATGGAGTATGGGGGTTTTGGTGGAGAAATGACCCTCCAATGCTTGCAGGGTTAGGGTGGCGGTTAGGTAGGGTTAGGTTAGATGTGTGGGTGAGAATGGGGAGATGTGGAAGATTCTAATCTATATGCCTAATTCATATGCATGTATGTATGTATGATAATATAATACTTGTAATATATATGCAAATACAATTTATAAACTTAAAACAATTTATAAACATTAACATAGACATTTAATCATAAACAAATACATTGTACAATACAATTTATAACATGTAATATGTTATCTTAATGTAATGTACAATACAATATACAATACAATATAATTTATATTAATATATTTTTATAAAATAACTATAATTATTTTGGGGATCTTACAAACAGTACTTTTAGTAGGTAGTCCAATACAAGCCTAATGTATTTTTAGATGTACATATCAATTTCCTACCATTAGCAAGGCAGTATATCATCACAAATACAACTTATCGTAACTTTTTGGATTTGGTGTTTATCAAAACATAACTTGTTCTGGATAACCAGAAAAGAATAAAATGCAAAAGACTACCCATAAGTTTCAGAAAATTCAAAAAACTACTTATAATTTTTTTATAGCAAAAAGAGAAACAATAACATGCCACCCCCTATGTGCAAGTCCATTTGTAACTCTCATATGATTGTCTAGGTGGTCCAAACTAACTACACTTTGATTTTCCCCTTTAAAAATTATTTATGGACCAGTCATAAGAGAGTTATAAATGAAGTTGTATTCGGAGGGGCATGCTAAGACCACCCAAAAGTTTCTCCAGTCAATTGAGAATTGTTGTATTAGTGCTCTTTTTGTGGGCAAATAAGAGTATTCTCAATTTCCCAGGGAAACATTAGGTTTTTTTCTCTATGATAAAAGTTCAGTGTAGTTTTTTGAGTTCTACTGAAACTTCAGGGTAGTTTTTTGCATTTTAGCCAATGGAAAAAGTGTTTGTGTGCATTCCTGTGTTTGGTTGATACTTGAGCCCTCTTGCACTTGGTTGTATGATGTGTTATTATATTGTAAAGTTGTCTTTTGGGCCATAGAATCGAGGCTTTAAGAACTTGGATGGCAAAGAGAAGGACTCATCGTGTTCCGATTGACAAGCAATTGGTCAGAAGCCGGTGGGTGAAGTAGTGAATTGGTGGGGGTATGTTGCAAGGCAGAGAACGGAAGTTGGATATATTGACAATTTATCCTATGGGATATTTTTAATAATATAGAATTTGATGACAAGGCTACTCTTTTTCTCTTGAAGTAGCTCCAGATTTTAGTTTTTTTGGCTTTTGCGCAGTTCGTTAAACTAGTTACCTGAGTTCTAATTAAAACTTGCATCAACGGGATGGTTCGCTTAGGGCATAATGTTCTGTTTTTGGATACTAGTGTATTTAAGAGGCATTGGGATAAAACAAATCAAAACATTCTCCTTACTTTATGAGCTTCTTGTTGCTATTGATTGGTTTTGAAGAATGCGGTTACCAGTACCTAGTTGACTTTACTGGAATAGTTTATGCTATTAGTCATTTCGTTTCTTGGATAAATACTGAGAAAGCCTACTGGGTTAGTGAATATAATTTGATGAAAACCCCATCTAGATCAATTCAATTTATTATTTCATACTGTTGCACTGCTTTGCCTAATCACTGCCTATAAGCTCGCTCAGAGATATGGTAGTAATTCCAAATCTGTGTTACGCAAAGATGATCCTGTGTTTCCGAATACATATTTGGCTATTCATGTATACATTATTCTATTTAGATGGAAAATAACAAATACACCTAGAATGGTTCCTATTTACTCCGTTATGGGGTTCCTTGTAAAATACCTTCAGATTAATAAACACATATACTACACTGGCAAGTGTAATTTGCAATTCTATCCCATGTAATCTCGTCTATATTCTATTCCTTTTGCTTCTTGATTTTTATTTAAAGTTTTCTCAGTACTGTACTCTTTCTGTAGTTCATTGTGTTACTATAACTTGTGCCAAACTT
Organism: Hemerocallis citrina; assembly: GCA_017893485.1. NCBI lineage: Eukaryota > Viridiplantae > Streptophyta > Magnoliopsida > Asparagales > Asphodelaceae > Hemerocallis > Hemerocallis citrina. Next base: position 291,146,101 of record CM030360.1, on the reverse strand, counting down.
CCATTTCACTAACCAAAACTCCAAAATTTTGGTGGTAGTGGTTAAATTTATGTTTATATTCTAAGATGCCCTCTTCAGTTAACTGCCCTTTTTTCTGGCCAAAAACCTGGAAGCGTTCATATTACTTATTTTTCTGTTAGACTCAAATTTAAACCTAAGTTGTTATGATACAGTGTCATATGTCCCGGCTACTGTACCAAAACTTTGAAGCTGTGGTTGTGGTCAGGGTTGAGGGATTTATGTTTATATTTTGGGGGAAGGACAAAATAGCACCCAAAGTTTTTATAATACCCAAATAGCACCCGAAATTTTTAAAATAGGACAAAAAACCACTTCCGTTAATTTTTTAGCGGAAATAATTTGAAATTACAGAAATACCCCCAGCCTCTCTTTATTTTTTCAGTTTTCCTTGTTTTGTTTTTTTTAAAATTTTTTTGGTGAAGATGAAAGTGATGGTGATGGGTTTCATAGGTGGTGGAGATGGTGGTGGTGGTCGGTGGAGATCGGTTTCGGAGGTGATGGTGTTGGGTTTCAGAGGTGGTTGGAGATGGTAGAGATGGTGGTTGGAGATGACGATGGTTGTGGTGGTGGTGGTTGATGGAGATGGTGGAGATGGTGGTTTGGAGATGGTGGTGGAGATGGCGGTCGGCGGTGGTGGTGATGGGGATGAATTTTATAATTTGTAGAAGGAGATAAGGACAATTTCAACATTTCACTCTTCTTAACGGGTTTAAACCCGTTAAAGAGGTATATTCGGGAAATATTCCATTAACTTAACAGAATACTTAACGGCATATGATTTTTTGGCATATTTTAAAAACTTCGGGTGCTATTTGGGTATTATAAAAAGTTTAGGTGCTATTTGGGAATTAGGATAAACTTTGGGTACCGTTTGGTCATTTTCCCTTATATTTTATCAACTTGGTCACTGTTTTTTTTAATTTTTATTTTTATTATTACTTTTTGTTGAAGGTTCTCAATCTCTGGAACTTGCGATGAGACTTCTGCAGCTAATACTAAATGAGCTACCTGTTCAGATGATTGATGTACAACATGTGCCAAGTATATCACACATGGTAAAGATAATTTTGATATTTCTAATTTAATTTCCCTTTCTATTGATCTTATCATTATCTTTTTTTCTTCCTTTTTTTTATTCTTTTTCTTTTTTTTCCTCTCTTTTGGAAGGCGCATATGTAGTGCTGATGATTTAATTTCTTTTCTTGATGGTGTACATTGTGATTCAGGTGGTTGCCCTAGCTAGGCAGTTTGCTGTGCTGCAAAATGCACTCAAGTTTGATGCATTGCACCTGCTCACCATACTTCTATCCTCAACAAACTCGGTACGTTATTTTCTTATAATCATGTTCCTGCAGTGTTTCAGTGGTGTACATGGATATCATTTTATGAGTAGTCTTGTTTTTTGTTCCCTTGCTCGTTGGCTATATCTGAACTTTGTCGTATCATCATTTTACCACTTATAAACATACTGAAAAATTAATAAACAGAAAATGACCATAATACAGTATATTTTTTATGTTTCTATCTTACAGCCAGATTAGGTATGATGAAAAAGATTCTGATAGACTAGGTGATAGAATCGTACTTTAAGCTGGTCATAGAGGAATCGAGTATATGGAAATAGATCTGTACTTTCTTATATTTCTTATACGAAGATTGAAATGGAAAAGTAATTAGGAAATATATATGTACTTTCTTGTTTAGAGTGCTTATCAGTCTCATTGCCCTGCTCTCTTTTGGCATGTTAATTGTCTCATGATAGTTGCTTATTTTATATGGTCTTATTTCCTGTTTGATACTGAATGTTTACTGCTTCTATATGCTGCACTGCCTTGATAGCTTGACGTGCATTATTAGCCCAGTAAAGTACATTATTGAAGACTTCTTTGTTTAACCATAAACTATTCCAGTAAAGTTATTGATGACACCACCTAAGTGCTGATATTAGAAGCAGTAAAGAACCAGAAAAGCATTGACCAATTTTTCATATGCAACAATGTCCAATAAATTAAGAATTGCCTTTGGAATGCTGACGATTCTGTTCTGTGATATTTTTGTTTAAGTTTTATCAATGATTTCCATTCACCTCCAGTTGCCCGTGTGCTTCTGGTTTATGACATTGATTCTGAGAGGCAAGCTCAGAGCTCTAGTCCCAACTATGATGGGAGGTCTTGTGAATTAAATAGCTGCTCCCTCTCCAGTGATTTCCACATGTCTTATGATCCCTTTTTCATGTCTATAATGACTCACTATGCACTGTGTTCTTCATGAATGTGACTGGGTTCAATTCCTTTAAGAAGACTTTATATGATTAACATAAGATTTAGACTTGTGATTAAACGCAAGATATTCCATGAAATCTTGTGTGTGTGTGCACGCGCAGGCGTGTGCGTGCGCGTGCCTGCCTCTTATACCTCCATTTGTTATTCTAATCCATATCTGTATCTCCTAGGGGATTGTAAACTATAAAAATAGAATGAACTGGAGTACAGAAATTTTCTTTTCTATATTATGATTTTCTTATGTGCATGTGTGTGCGTGCGTGTGTGTGCATGTGTGTGTGTGCCTCTTATACCTCCATTTGTTATTCTAATCCTTATCTGTATCTCCTAGGGGATTATCAACTATAAATATAGAATGAACTAGAGTACAGCAATTTTCTTTTCTATATTATGATTTTCTTAATGTAGGTCAATGCACTTTATTGGTTATATATTGTTTCAAAATGGTGTATTTCATAGCCGATAGATCACAATCTGTGCATTTAACCTAATTGATGTCTTAATGTTCGCATTGAAACCCTCTACTTTGATTACAGTATATATATCATGTTACTATGAATGAAAACTTAGTTTCAATGTTAGTTTATATATTGTATATTTGTATTCATCGTTCTACTTCATCATTTATTACTGTAATTAACTGATTATACTTGTTAGTAATTATTGTGCTGACTGAAAGCTCTTTAATCTTATTGTTTTATGTTCTTTGTATATGAAGTTCCTGCATAATGCTCTGAACTCGATGCCAAGCAAAAGTTGGGCAGCACATGTACGTCTCGGCATCACAGCAATTCTACAGAATCGTGTTGGTATGTCATCTGACATTATTAGGAAGGCATTTTTAGCATCCAAGGAAGTTATCAATTCTCAAACATATTTGAAATAGCTGCATTTTCAAATAGGGTCATTCACCTTAAATATATATATATATATATATATTTTAAAACAATTCCTGTGAATTACTTGATATGGATCATTACGGTTGTAAAATTGTTGGGTTTATAGGTCAAAAAAATTCTTAAAGATCATATAAATCATTTGAGTTGCCTTGTTGAAACTATACAGATGACAAACATTTTGTTGACAAATTGGAAGAAAGACAGAAGCACGACACATACATAAACGATTTTTTAAATTATATAATCTAATAGGGTAAAGTACTTGTAATGCTGTCGAAAGATATACACTGGTTTTGATACTTGTATTCTACAAATGTGTAGTGTCTAGAGAAAAGCTTCAGGCTCTTCTTCTTGCTGAGTCTATGATGTCCATACTTGGTGAAGAATGGCTTGTAGAACAGACAGACGTGAAGGATAACCAAGCTCAAATGCCAGTTGATAAGTAAGTGAAAATTTTCTTCAGCTAATTTTCTGAAATGGTTTATAAGCGAACAACTTATATTTTTCTTTCTTTTGTTGCTTTTTTCTCAAGATGGGCATTAACTTGTTTGCAGGTGTATGTTACTTGTACTTGAGACTGCAAGAGTTGAAGTTGCTGTTCTTCTCAACGAACTTGCTTATTCCAAATATGAAGCCAGCAGTTCTACTGATGAAATAATTGTTACAAAGCAACTAAACGTGGCTATAACATTCTCATTGATAGAAAAGATCATTAAACTAGTCTCACATGCTAGTGACGTTGAAGGTAGCAGATTTAGTTAAGTTTATTATGTCATTTTTCTTGAAGTGCATTTCCCTCCATTTTTTACTTTGATCCGGGGTGCTCTAATTCATTTATTTATTTGTGAGAAAAGTGCTCTTGTATGGCCATTTAAATGCCTTACAGTAAGTCATGTAATGGTTTGTTGTTATTATTTGCAGCTATTCAATACTCAAGTAAAATCCGAATGTTTCTGCAGGTAGCCCTATCAGTGAAAGTGCTTTAATGAAGGCAATTATGGGATTAAATGAAACGATCAGTTTAGTTCTGGACTTTATTCAAGACTCTAAGGTAATAATTTAAACTGTTTAAACACTAGAATGTTGCAGTAAGTTTAGTTGTTTATAGTGTTTCCTTGTAGTTGGAGTTGAAATTGTACCTCCCAGAGTACAATAAATTGTATTAGGATCTAGCAGAAAAGGTAATAATTTAAGATGTTTAAACACTAGAATATTTCAATAGGTTTAGTTGTTAGTGCTCCATTGTTGGTGGAGTTGAAATTGTATGACCCAGAGTCTACAATAAATTGTATTAGGACCTAGTGGACTCAAAGGTAAAACCTTAAGCTGTTTTAACACTATAATATTTCAATAGGTTTTAAAAAGGGGTTCTTAGAGCTTGTACTTAGAGTTGAAATTGTATGACTCAGAGTACTATAAATTGTATTAGGACCTATTAGATATAACATCTTGTACTGACCACAATTATTATTATGCTATTATATTTTTATCAATTTTCTCCTTATTTCTTTTAATGTTCATGTCTTATATACTATTCAGTGTTTAGTGTTTGTATAACCAATTTTCTGAAACCTTGACTCTTGACAAGATCATTCCTTTATAGGATCATGGGCAAAGGAGAGGGGATGATCTCTTGGCAGCTGTTCGAATAACTGGAAGGTTCGTTATACTTGAATTTTATTCCTTTTTTGCTTTTAGTATGCTCAGTAACTAATATATGACAAGTTGACATGATTTTCTTATTTTCTTCTCCCTGCATTCTTCTCTCTATTTCTAAAATCGTAAAATGTGTTTGTGTGTATGGGCACGCGCACGTGTGTGTATGCGTATGGTGCGTGTTTCTTCTGTTTGTGCATGTCTGTGCGTGTGTATGTCTTTTGTTTGTGCATGGATTCTTTGGTTTGGGTCTGGCCTCTCTTTTTTGTGCATAACATCATTTGTTTTGTTTGCGCATGTGCGTGCGTCATTGTCATTTGTTCATGCATAGCCTCGTCTTGCATTTTGGTCGGACTAATACGTATGTAGAAAGTATCATCCATGGAGAAGCACTTCACTACTGACACCACTTCTATACTGGAGGTATAGGGGAATACTTCTGTGAACCTGAGGTTTACTGGGGTTAAGCTAAGTTATTAAAATTGGTTTTCGGAACTAATTGGTGTAGGTCCGATGACCCGTTAATCACCAATTAATCTTCGATTTTTCCAATTAATCGCCTTAGGAACGACCGATTACTGATTAATCGGACCTAGACCGATTACTGATTAATTGGCAATTAATTCCGGTTTTAACTGCTTAGTATATAAGTTTGTTTTGGTTGGGTGTAACTGTTGGTTATAACAAAGTAAAAACGAGAGCACCCAGAAATTTAGAGGAGATAGGAAGCCTATGGAGTTAGGCAAGGAAAACAATTTAGATTTTTGTAGGATCTTTAGAAATGGAAGGCGAGTGATCTTTACAACTTTGTTGATAGAAAATACTCCTGTTTCTCTCCTTGTGTAGGCTGTTAGGCTTTTGCAGAACTGCTAAATTGTCTATCTTGTGTTTCCTTTATTGTAGAGGAGTCTAGTTCTGATTGTTATCAATGTTTCAAGACTTCATCAACTGCTTTGGTTGCAGGGATGCTGAATGGGGACATCAATTCTGTTTAGTTTAGTATTTTATTTCAGTACCATATCTGTTTTTGGCAATTATAGCCATATGCTGGGAAGCACGGACACTTCATGTAGCACTGCGTATCCGTATCGCGTACGTGTCCGATACGGGATACGGCGGGATACGGCGGGATACGTACAGGACACGTCTACCGCCGTATCCTACAGTTCCTATTAATCGGATACGGCGGGATACGGCAAAAATTCTTTTAAGATACGGCCCGGCCCAATTAAAAAAAAAACCTATCTGTTACCAAATCCCTCTCTCTCCCTCATTCAGAGAAAAAAATCCCTCTCTCTCAAACCCGTCCCCAATCTCCCTCTCTCTCAACTAATCCCTAATCGATCGAAACCCTTTCTAGCCCCCATCGATCGAAACCCACTCTTCAATCTCAAATCCCAACTTCATTATCCACTCCTCTTCCTCAATCTCATCATCGATCGAAAGATTCGAAACCCTAACTTTGAGCCCCAATCGATCGAAACCATAACTCCTCTTCCTTCTTCTGGTGACGGCGACGAACTTCACTGGGTCGACGGCGACGAACTTCAGGGGTCGACAGCGACGCCGCAAGACGACTCGACTCTCGGGGTCGACAGCGACGCAGCACTCTCATTTTCTCCTCCACCACTCTCGAGGTCGACAGCGACGCAGCAAGACGACTCGACTGTTGACGGCGACGAACCGACGGCGACGAACTTTGACGGTAGACCTATGCTTAATTTTTTTTAATTTATGCTTTATTTTAGATGCTTTCTGCTTGCTTTTCTTTTCTATATGCTATTGCTGTGAAGTGTGAATGAGTATTTTAGATGTTTGCTTTTCTTTGAGATATGTCCATTTTCATCATCTTTGAGATATTCCCATTTTCATTTTCATCATCTTTTTCTGGAAGCTATTGCTGGTCCCTGCATGAGTATTTTAGATGTTTTAGATGTTTTAATTGTTTAGTGTCTTGATGCAATTTTGGGACTAACCCTCCAAACTCAAGACATGATAGTTTATACTTCCTTTTTAAAGACTAACCCTCCAAACTTGGTGTAACATAGTTTCACTCCCACAACTTCCACTTAATAAGAACACCACTGTACATTTCTCTTGGACAAAAATTACAATCACACAGTTACACGTACAAGGTACAAGTTACATTTGTAAATAAACTCACAGTCTTATTGTAGTCTTTATGCTTTACCTTTTTTATGTTTAATGAATGATATTTACCATTTTCTTATTATATATATATATATATATATATATATATATATATATATATATATATATATATATATATAGCCGTATCCCCGCCGTATCCCGTATCCTAATTTTTTGAAAATTGCCGTATCCCCCGCACCCGTGTCCCCGTACCCGTGTTGCCGTACCCGTATCGGTGCTTCACAGGCCATATGTAATTTTTCTTTTATGCATTATAATATTTCTGAGATTTTAGAATATTTTTAGATTTGTATCAAGATTTGTTTTGAGCTTATATATAGGCCTTGAGATTAATGAGAAGTAATGCCATTCTTGATTAGAAAAAATATTGTGTTTAAGTTTTGCTCTTCATCTCTCTTTTGTGTGATACAATTGATCTAATTTTAGGGTTTGTGATAAACTTTAAAACTATACCCCAAAATCCCAAAATCAATTAAACCCAAACCATAATCCCCAAATCCAACTTAAATTAAACCCTAATCTAATCTCTCTCTCTCTTCTCCCTTTTTCCCGTCGAAACCCGAAACCTAACATCCCCGTTCTTCACCCTTCCCTGTCGCCGGCGAATCCACCGCTGCTCCCCCATCACCTTCGACTTCCCCCCCACCCTCGCCTTCGAAACCCAACCGCTCAACGACCTCACCCCGAGGCTCCTCGTCGACCTCCACCTTCAACCACCACTTCCATCTCCCGAAACCACCTGAGATCGAAACCCTAGTTGCCCTCACCCTTCAATCCGGGCGTCACTCTCGCCGTCGTCGACTACCACCGGCAACAGCCATCGTCGTAGGCTCTACCGCGAGCCCCGACACCCCATCGCAGCCGCCGTCTTCCCCATGCTGCCTCGCCACTGTTGCTCCCGAGCACCAAGTACAGTTGCTTCAAACCTCGGTATACTCTTTCCACTTTTCAAATATTTGTGTTATACTGGCTTATCATCTCTATTATATTATTTGATTTATCTGTCGTCAACAAATATTGAGAGTGAGCGTTTCTACTTGCTAATTAGAATACAAATCAATATTGCATCTTTTACTTGTTAGAACGCTTAGGGATATAATAATTGATTGTTAGAAATGAATTGTTAATTGAGCTTGTTTACTTAATTTAATTCTTGAAAATCCATCAAACCGATTAAATGCTTTATTTTATAACTTGATCCGCATTACATGTTGGTAAAATTAATCCTTTAAAATTCTTGGAGATTCTCTATTTAGGATTACGTTTTACATCACATGCCTTCTTTAAAAAACCCTCTCCTTTTTTTCTCTATGCACAATTATACACGTAGAATTTCATACTTAAGAAAAAGCGTGCTGCTTTTCTTATCAACTCCTTGCATATAACTATAGTTTTCGCTAAAATTGCATATATTTATTAAAAACCATTAAATATTCATATGATGTTGAATGTGTGCGCATGCAACCTACATGTATCTTAACTTGGTAAGATGATAGAATTGATGAATTGAGACGTTGATAATGGTAAGTGTAATGGAACATAATGAATGACTGGAGACCTTGGTGATCTTTTTCGTGAAGGAAGATTTAAAAATTATATGGAGCAAGGAGAACCTTCGTATGTTTTGCCATTATATTAGGCTTTAACTAACCTATGTATGTATTGCCATAATATTAGGCTTTAACTAACCTATGTATGTATTGCCATAATATTAGGCTTTAACTAGATTAAACTGTTAAGGTTGGTTTTGAAAACGTTGAAAGTGAGATAGCTGAAGGTCTGCTGATGTCTATCCGGAGAAGGGCTTACAGAACTCATGTTCCATTGAGTGGGTTCTACTGTTTCACTAAATGAACTATTAAGTAAATGAATATATAAAATTCAACTAAATCTGTGTAATTTCTCAACAACCTAGGTCCAGTACTGAATTACAGTGGGGCCAAGTGTTGCTGCAGATTGTCTCATGCAGGTTTACTAAATATAAATGGAACAAAACTATTGATGGGATGATAAGCTTTCCTACCGTAATTTTGTTTATACTGGAAGTCTTTCTTGTTGAAATGGTATTTGGTGAATTATAGGCAGCATGACGAACAATTAATCATATATTCTTCAGTTATCTTGCAGGAGCTCCATTTGCATGCAAAGAAAAAACTCAAGGTCTTTTGGAGTATATGCTTTCTGTTGAAGGCAACGATGAATCAAGGTTTCTGTCAACCTGCTGCATTATGATTTTGTACTAATAAATATATTTGTTTTCTTTAATTTCTTTTTGACTTCATGGCTAATCAAGTTTTGACATACTAATGATTGCAGGCCCTTCTACTCTATCTGCTTCTTGCTTCCAATGTTGTGTCAAATAACTGTGGAGATTGAAGGATGCAGGCTTCTGGCTTCCTTCGCTGGACATGAAACTGTGAGTTTCCATACAAAATATACCGATTTAAATCTCTAATATTATAATGAGAGAGTTTGGGTTGTCATTTGTAGACTAACAAATCTGTGCATCGCCCGTGCATAATTAACATAAAGCAGGTCTCATGTTCGAAGCCAAACTACATGGAGTTTTTTACTTTTAAAAAATATATTTATTAAGGCCTGCATCGCACGTGTAAATACTATTTTTCTGTGTTGCAAACTTTTAGTGTACTCATTAGATACTAGATTTGCCCGTGGGCACGTGTCTACGGCACGTCTTCGGAACGATACAAAACACGAAAAGCCCTGTAAATAGTAGAAGAACAATTATGTAGCTCAAGTTTGAATAGTATGACAATAATTAGTTGTAATTAAAATTCCATGTTTCCATTAGTATATGTTGAAAAATAATTATAAATGAGGTGTGAAATCTAACTTCTTAGAACTTTAAGTGTGGAAAATGATGAAATTTTAACTGTTAAAGAGATATTTGCTATTTTCAATATAACATGTGCAATAAAAAAACATAAAAATTCTGAAAATTTATAAAACTGAAATCTTAAAATCTAAATTTATAAGTAAATAAAGGAAGAATGAGATTGAGAGATAGGGAGAGAGAGAGAGAAATATGAAAAAGTGTAGGGAGAAGATAGAAGGGAGAGATAGTAATAAAGTAATGGGTTTTTTAGTTTTTTTTGGGGGGGGGGGGATTTTGATTTTGGGGTTTGAAATTTTGGGAGGGAAAATATGTTTTGTGAGGTTAGATATTGGCCTTTGATTTTGGGAGGATTGAAGGTGAGCCACTTGATAGCTTTCTTTGTGTTTTATTATATAGATATTACTATTTCCATTTTCCATCTAGTTTACATTTACTTTGTCAATATATTTTATATTGCAGTATTTTGTTAGTGTATCTCCACTATGAAGCTCTTGGCTCTTGTACTAAATGTAGGGATGTAAATCAGATCGGATGGGACCGGACAACCATATGTTCAAGCTCGGACCGAAATTCTACTCGGACGGGCTTATGTCCAGCTCGGTCCAGGTCGGACAAGATTTTTATAGTCCGGACTCGGTTTGGTAGAGCATCAGACCGCAATAATATTTGGACGAACTTATGTCCGGGTCGAGCTCGGTAAAACACCGGACCTAATAATTTGTTCAAGTTCGGTTCGTATAACAGTTCGGACGGTGCACGACAGACCATTTTTCGAGCCGGACTCGGACGGACGACGGACCATCATGTTCATTTTACACCATTAACTAAATGTATTTTCTAGGCTTCATAAGTTCTTCAAAGAAGCACGACATACCGACATGGACACATTGCTACATGACACACTGACAGGTTCTGCAAATTTTTAGTGTACTCATTAGATATATTACTCTTCCTCGCGAGTTCTTCTAAGATGCACGACATACCGACATGGCACAATGCTATATGACACTGATAGTATTTTTTTTAAAAAAATAGTTTTGGAAAAAAAAAACTTTTAGACAGCTGGTGTCGTGTCGGATACATGTGTCCAACACGAGTGCCCGACATGTATGTACACGGATTTTAGATAGAATTATCGTGTGCTTCTTCGGTTCTCTTATATATTACGATATAGGTAAAATATTGTAATACAAACAAATGTGCGAAAATAAAATGAAGCTAAACATTTTGGGATGTTGATTACATGATGCTACACATTTGTAAAAGAACTCTTCAATAAAAGAAAATGGCTAATGATTTAAGTTATAGATTTTACCTGATGTTCTAGGACATGGATTCTTCTAGAAGTAATCAACAATTATCTGGTGACTTAGTTGCAATGTTTCATAAACTTGGTGAAATGATTTGTAAGAGAGAGACAGCAAGATTTCCTATCATGTCTGTCATCAAATTCAAAAGTGGAGATATGATTGAGGAAGAAAGATTAGAGAACACTGTGAGATGATTGAGGAAGAAAGTTCAGATAGAAATAAGTGGGGCCTTGGGTGTCAGTCGGAATCATGTATGTCGAGCTAAGTAACATAATTCTCATCACATTCCTTTAAAAGCAATATCTTTATGCTAATGCACATTGAACACAGACTAAAATGATTTTACATGGAAAGCGAGACCATAATACTGATGCATAGAACCGTGAGGTATGTCTGTGGTTACCTCTCTTCTGGCTCAAGTACTTACACCAAAAAGAGGGAGATTCCTTTGCTATTGTTTTCTCTTCTGTTCTTCTTTTTCTCTTCTTGCTCCTCCTCTCTTTATATCTTCCCTTCTTTTCTTTCTTTGTTTGAAGAAAACTAAAGAACGGCTCCCTACTCGTTTGTCCAGCAAGCGATAACAAATATAGTTCCAATATTTTGGAAAGTTAAGCATAGATGAAAGTAATGGAAGTTGAATATTGAAATCAATGGATGTAAGTGATTAATATATAAGAATTAGGTATGCCCGTGGCACGTGCCTACGGCACGTATTCAGAACTGCATATAAATTTATTTGTAGTTATTTGATTGAGTGAACTGCATATAAAACTGAAACAATTTAACAATTTAACGAATAATTGTTAAAAAAATAAAATCACAGGCAGTCAAAATGAATCCTCTCAAGGCCAATGCAAGAACATCACACATGCATGTGCATAAGGTGGCTTGAAGACATTGTTAGTGGGTTGGTTTCAAGACATGGTTAGTCTGTTGCATGTGCATAAGGTGGCTCAGGTTAATACCCAGGTAATGAATGCACTGTCGGTTGTTAATGTATACAAATCACAATCAATATTTGGATATGTACCAGTTACTTGGATTTACTGTCATGTTATAACTTGTAATAGTAGAATATTTCATGTATGGAGAGTAAGCTTATAATAGTAGAATAATTAAAAAACTGAAACACTTGAAGGAAGGCTTGTTAAAGAGGTATAATGAACGACTCCAAATAAATGCATAAATTTATATGCATTTCATACAATCAAATAACTACAAATAAATTTATATGTAGTTCCGAATACGTAGTATATAAACAAAATAACATGAGATCTTTCTTTTTTTTTCTTCTTCTTGATTTGGATGATCTTTTTATAAGGGAATAGGAAAGCAGTATTGCAGTGACTTTGGGAACGGTGACTGCAATACTGCTTTCCTATTCCACTATAAAGAAGGTCATCCAAATCAAGGGGGAAAAAAGATTAAATTTAAAAAATATTAAACTACAGAGGGGATTAAGCCAAGGAGGGATCAGCATATTATAGACTTGATATGAAATTGACCAATCATTACTATAAATATTTAAGAGTTTTTTCTCAATGAAATTAGACTAAATTGCCATTTTGAGTTACTAAAACAGTAACATATAGCAACACAACGCACAAAGTATTACTATTCAACGTTTCTCTAACCTCACCTTTGAAACAACTACATTAGCCTTTGAACATGTTCCCGCCATCACAGTGCCTTCTCCAATTATGGAATCCTCATCTGGTTCAGACAGTAAAATAAGCAATGTCTTAAGAGCTGAAGTAGATAAATTAGCATACGCATATAAAAACATGGGGATAAATTAATAAGGGCTCACTCTTAGCTTCTGTATATTTTCTTTGTACTTTTCAAGCTTCTTACAAGCATGGGTATCTGAACTTCCCATAAGATTGCACTGGATCATCAGTTCTTTATAGCTCGATCCTGAGAAGACATCCATATAGATAGAAATCAGTTTTATAGTACCAAAAAAGAAGTATCTTTTTTTATATTTACTATACAATGAAAAATCAAAAATTGATGAGAATAAAAGAAAATCATTCTATGGAAGAATACAACGCATGAATTATACATGAAGATTATATTACAAACATTGGTTGTTTCACTGTATCAAATATGAAGGGCACTGTTCCGCCATCATTATGATATGCATGTGTAAATAACTTGCCAGCTCATAAACACTTTCCATACATAATATGCGAAGCATATGTAAAAATTTCCTATTTTCGTAAGAAATTATCACATGAGCACTGAAAAAGCACTTAAGGAACTTTGGTGACAATGTAAGGCTTGAACGTACGTAGGATGTATTATTTTGTTGGTTTGTACTAAAATTCTTGTTTCGTTATTTCTCATGAATGAAAATGGGTGGCATCTTGGCATATTTTAAGTCAAAAGAATAATTAATGCTTGAAAATGAAATGAGAGGTAATGACTTCAGGTCTTACTACAATCTACATTTATTAAACATGCGGAAATGAAATTTCTCTCACTTTCTTGGTTGACATACTTGTTGCAAAGGGCCAGGGATTTCGTCCAAACATCAATAGCATTCTGAGGATTCCTTTCATGACCAATTGAAGCAAGCTTCACCATCTCTTCTTCTCCCAGGTTCAGATCTGTCCACCCTGAACATAAGCAATTATGATATCACAAACAAACATGAAGTAGGACAAAAAATGTTAACTAAACAAAATCGCATACAACCCTTTGCGTGTTCAATCCAGCAGCAAGCTCCTTCGCCAAACCTAAACTCCTCTTTTGCAGCTTTGCACACTCAGAGAGTGTCCTTGCTTGTTCCTTGGGCATTATATAGCTATCAACCGGACAATGTATTCAAAACAAATCTAAATGTATAAATTGAGATCCAAAGTCTAACGAACTCACCTCTGTTTTCACCCTAAGAGAAAATTCAGATCGCTCCTCTTTTCTCATCTCTTCTCTGTTAATCTCTTCTTTCCTTGTCAGTTCTTTCCATGCTGCAAGCAAAATTAGTAGAAGACCATTGGTGTTAAACCTAGTATGCATAGGGTGAACCATATACCAAAAGGATTTGCAGTGTTGAAAGGAAATTGGGTAAAAGACGATTCCACTAATTACAAGAGAAAAGGTTACAACCACTGGAGGAACTTCCTTAATTACTTCTTTAACTTTCCAACCAAGGTTCAGGAGAATCGATAAAAAGGCACTTGCCCAAGACCCATGAAATCCCTAATAACAGGTCTTCGTAGCCTACCAATAGACCCTAAGTTTACCAGCGGATCTTTCACATTAGCAAGCATGCAAGCTTCCTCAAAACACCCATATGAAGTTTTAAACATTGGGTATCAACTTTAATTAGGGGATTCTAATATTAAACAGCAGAAGCTAGGCAAATGCAATCCATAGTAGAATATCGGCCAATATTGAGAATTCTATATATTGAGAATATAGGCCAATATTTTAAAATTCCAATCTTTACCTGTTTCAAATCCTCCTCATAGTCACTCAAAGTGAAGTTTTTATCAGCTTCCACTCCCCGAAACTTGATCGCAGCTCGATCATAAGCCCTAATTCAACAAAATTCAGCTCAATTTGTTCTCTCAACTCAAACGGGTCATTGAAAAAACCCACAAAACAATCATCAAACTCACCTAGCAGCAGCATGAGCAGTGTCAAAACCCCCTGCAAATTTTCAAAAACATAAATAAGAACAAAACCAATTATCCCACTCGAAAACTGATTCAGCAACATACAACAACAACAATAACAACAACAACAAAAATAAAAATCCATACCCAAATACACCTGCTTCCCACAATCCCTGCAAAAGTAACAAAAACCCAAATCAAATTAGTTAAAATAAGTGAAAAAAAGCAAAATAAGCAAAATGGAAAGTGACTAATTACCAAATATGAGAGAGCGTGGAGGCGTCGGGAGAGAGAGAGGGGGGTCGGTAAGTGAGGAGGAGGGCAGCGCCAGGAGGTAGGGCGTCGGGGTTGGCTTGAGGAAGAGGGCCGCCGAGGTGGTGGGGCGTCGGGGCTGGCTTCATGAGGTGGGGCGTGGAGAGAGAGAGTGGGGGCGGGGCTTCAGGGCGTCGAGAGAGAGAGAGGGGTCGGGAAGTGACTGGAGAGAGAGAGAGAGAGAGAGAGAGAGGGTCGGGAAGTGAGGAGAGAGAGAGAGGAGGGGTTGGGTAAATGAGCTGAGAGAGAGAAAGAGATGGAGCCGATCGATGAGAGAGATAGAGCGAAGGGAAGAGACAGTAAGCGGGAGAGAGAGATAGTGAGAAAGACTGAAAGAGAGTGAACTGGTGGATATTTTGGGAAAGAGAGAGAGAGAGTGTGTGTGGATTTTGAATTTGTGGAGTTTGAAATTTTGGGCGGGAAAATATGTTTTGTGAGAGTAGATCTGGTCCATTGATTTTGGGAGAGATTAAATGTGAGCCGCTTGATAGCTTTCTTTGTGTTTTATTATATAGATAAAATAAAAAGAAAGAAAATCAGAAACTGCATGGTTTTTCAAAATTTCATCAACCAAAGTTTCAGTTGCTACTGTGCTTGTCGGACAAAGAGCTGGATGTGATTTCTAAACACAAAACTAGTGGTGAGTCTCCACATCAATTCTGTTGAATCATTGTACCACAATCATCTATGAAATCAAAATACTAAAGTTTCAATTAAGCGCATCCTTCTGAGTTGGCAACAGCTTCGTATTTACTAAAATGATCATTTTTAATGTTTTTTTCCTTCTTATTGATTGATTTCTTTTTAATTTTGGTTTCGGCGGGGATTAGACATGTAAAGTGATCATTTCAGTTATGTGAGGCACCAAGTATTCAGTTTAGACTAAAATATTTGTAAATGAAAACTGGATGTATAATATTGTGAACAATGATGCACAAATACGAATTCAGGGTGCAGATACTACACACCAGGATATGCCGATACACAATTTTAAAAAAAAGAGTATGAGTATGCAAGGGGCACACATAACAAAATTTGTGTATAAAATGTTATGTCTCGATGCATATTCATGTTTGTAACTGTAGACACGTTCTTTGAGTTAGAATTTTGTACCTTGAGTGGAATGTGAATATTTACTTTACTAGTTGAATAATCAAGAAAAAACCTAACATTTTCATTTTTAATTAGGAAACCCCCTACTGTTAACTTTTGGCACATAAAACCCCCTCCGTTAATGGCAGGGGGTTTCTTAATTATAAGTGTAAACGTTAGGGGGATTCTTAATTGAAATGCAAATGTCGGGGTTTCTTAGACATATGTAGTCGTGGAGACCCAAATTTTGGGTATTTGGCACATGGAAATGGGAAAAATGACTTTGCGCTGAAGTCGTCGAATGCCAAAAAATGAGTTTTTGAACTTTTATAATCTCAGACGAAAGATTATTTTTCGTCCGAGGTTAAAAAATAATAATTTAAGTTTAATTAGTTCCTAAAAAATTGTTAATTTAATCCTAATTATTTCTTAATTATTAATTAATTAATATTTGAACCTACATTTAACCCATCAATGAGAACTATAGGGTGGTTGTATAGAAAATAAAAGGTGAGAAATGTTTGGGACGGGTCATCATCTCCCGCCCCAGCACATTTTAGAATTGGGTTTTTTTTTTAAATGGCATGGACTGGGAATAATCCCTTGTCCGACCATTTTTTAATATTAAAAAAAAAAAATTTAAAAATCAAGGACCGTAAATAATCTATCGTCCGATAAAAAAAGCGACGAAAAATAATCTTTCGTCCGATTGAATGGACGAAAAATTATCTTTCGTTAGTTATATTTTGGCAATTGCCATTTCATTTGCCAGATATAGCCGACTACTGTAGCGGCGAAACCCATTTTTTGGGTAAATGGCCAACGACTACAGCGTTTTTTTTCCTCCAAATTTTGGGAAAATTGGGTAAACGGCAAACGACTACAGACGCTCAAGAAGAGCAAAAATGTGATTTCCCAATTCAGAATTAACAGAAAAACGAAAAAAGAAAGTTAACAAAGTAGGGACTAGGGAGCGGAACTGACTCAACTTAGTCAAGTTGACTATGGAGTATATGTGCCAAAAGGTAACGGTAGGGGGTTTCTTAATTAAGAATGCAAACATTAGGGGGTTTCTTGATTTTTCCCCTTTCTAGTCTTATCATTCTTCTATGCTTACTTTTTTAAAGTGGAAGGCTGCAAGATACTTTCATTTGTAGAGCTATATTGAAGACAATGCTTATTCTATTTCAACTCAAGGACCTTGTAAACCAGTGTGTTCTTTTATTTTGTCTCAACAGATAGTAGAATGCCTAATAAAAATGATTGGAACAGATGGATCAAGGGTTGAGAATTATGGTACAATTTTCTTGGCATGCGAAACCATCCTGAACATTCTGTTAAAGGTAAATACTAAATAATTACTCACTCAGTTTTATTATGGTTTTGTATGACAAAAGGGTGTTATCACCAAGTTGGAAGTATGCTTCTAATGTTTGTCGTTTTATTGAAAAACTGATTCCATTCAGAAAAAGAAACTTCAAGTGCATCTAGAGGAATCTCAACAATGTCGCCTACTGCATGCATTGTCCTCATGGACTGGTAAGATCAAGAGTCATATGTTACTACTTTCATTTTGTTTTAATGAAATTGCAACAAGAAGAACAACATTTCCTGTATAGTTTGTGTTGGCCACATGAATTCTTTTTCTCAGTTCAGCTTTGTTGAGGACCACCTCTTTTATCAAATTAATACCTCTCATATCCTTCTCAAATGCATCAATCCTGGTCCATTTGGGTCTCACTTGTTTTTGTTAAATACCCAAAAATCTGTCAGGAAATTAATTTTCTTCTACGTTCTTTGCATCATGCCGTCAAGAGAACATTTGTCAGCACTGCGAATTTTATTTTGTAAACTACTTATCTAAGCCAATATAGGTTTCTGCCTGCTATTATTGCAATTGGCAAACAGAATGTTAACAAAGTTTAGCAATTAATGTTATGATAATTTATAATTTATGTTGGCATCTAACAGTTTCTGCTGTTACTGATTTACAGAGAAGAACAATGACTCAACGAGCATCATGATGGCTGCAAGCATCTGTACATTGACATTTGATTCAACATCTGAGGAGTCACTTTTAAGTCACTTAAATTTTGACCGCAGGACACTCGAGAGCATATCTCAGCTTATTGTTAGAAGTTTTAGTCAGGTTCTTCATTTTCTGATAATACTTAATTTTGTTTGATCCTTTTCAATTGCCCATTCTGTTAATTTCTTATACATTCCCCTCAAATTCAATGCAGGAGGATTTAGGTTATGATGTGGGTGGTCATTTAGATCTCCATGATATTATAATCACAGGTTCACTACTTTCATCCACTTCGTTTGCCACTACATTCAGTTATTATGTAACTCTTAATTTATCTTCCTTAAGAAATTTACACTATTAGATTAGATCTTTTGTCATGTCAACGCACACTAGGTATATTCTTGTTTTGGCACTGGTAAAAGATGAATAATCAGGCGAGGAAACTCTTAGCTAGGAAAGTGAGAAACACAAATATGGAGTTTTGTTAACATCTTAGAGCATCTGTAGTCGTTTTCTATATATCCAAAAAATGAATATTTTGAAAGAAAAAAACTCTGTAGTCGTATAAATACCCATTTTTTGGGTTTTAGATGAACGGGAGACGTCTATATTTGGCAGCGGAAATGACATTATGCATATTTTAGAAATCGGAAGGTGATTTACCATTTTAGCGTTGGACGGTATATGATATGCCGTCTGAGACTAATTTTTTAATTGTGAAATGAGTGGACGGCAAATGATTTACTGTTGAATTATTAAAATAAAAAAATCAGAAGATGTTCTTCTGTTTCATGAAGAGAGAAAAGTTGGCATTTGTGCATAGGTGTTGGACGGACCTTAACATTTTTTTGATTTTTAAAAAAATTACGGGACGCTCATCTGCCGTCTTTCACACTATTTAAATAAAAAAAATACGCAGATCTTCAAACGGTATATGATCTCCCATTTCATCCAAAAAAAAAGCCATTTTTTGAGTATAGACGACTGCAGCGTTTGAGCTATTTGCTATTTTCAAAATATCCATATACCCATTTTTTAACTTCAATGACTACAGATGCTCTTATTAATGAAACAGGGTAGCCATACTCCACATTTTCTTTAAAAAAAGAAACACAAATATGGACAGTTGGATTTTGGAGATGACCCAGATTTCGGGCTCGGGTTTATATTAAGGGTTTGGTTTAGGATTATTTAGTGTTATAGTGATTAAAATGAATTATTTTAGTGTAAAATATAACATATTCCTTTTCCCTCGTGCATCCAATTGCAGGGTATAATCGATGGGCTGACCATTTTCCTCTTGTTAGAAATGCTGTTGAAAATGTTATGAGTTTGTGATATAATCCTCATTCCTCCTGTTTGCGGCGGGTTTAATCTAGAGATGACCAGTGGTTTAAATGAAACTTGGAGAGAATGAGACTGCAATATCTTCATTTTTTAATATACAGAGTCAAGAGGCGTGCCACAAATATGGAAAATAATGTTTCCTGCGAGATGTTGCAATCTTCCCCCTCATGAAGTTGGCTCTTTATTTTTAAAGGTCAGAGGACATGTAGTCGAAGTTTGATACTAGTTTCCTCTCTCCTTCATGTGTTGGATATACATACATGAGGTTCTCTCTGTTGTAGTTATGTACAATTTGCAAGTGCATGAATGTATACAATGATGACAAATCGGTTACTGTAAAATTTAAGTTGTGCCAGGAGAGTGTTCATCAAGTGTATAAGGTATTAATACACAAATTAAAGACAGTTATATCTACCGTATCTTTGATATTTTATAGTTACATATGCCTTTGTAACTGTAGCTGAAACCTTGAGATCCTTCTACATCTTCACTGTTAAGTTCAAACAAAATGATCCTTTTTTATTTGATTGTATACCTGTTTGTAAACCAATTTTTCCTGTCTGCAGTCATAAATAAGTTATTAATTTTATTTTTTTGTTTATTTATATACTTATGTTGTGGGTAATGACATTACACTGCGCTGTGAGGACAAGGATCCTCGACTCTTGACAGATTGTGTTTTTTTGCTGGGTCCTCTCTTTGTTTTACCAAAATAGTTACAGGCATGTGTAAATTTAATAAATAGTTTGAGTGGGTGAACGTTTCAATTACGAAATCGTTGCCATATTTATTATCAATCTATTATACTCGCTGAAAGTTTATGTCAATATGAAACAGTGATATGGTGAATCTTATATATAAGCTAAGTACTTTAAGCGCATTGACAAGATTGTTCTGACAGATGGATTTGTATGAAGCTCAAAAGCTTTTTCTGGATTCTCGTCTCTTTTAGCTTCTCTCCAAACACAAGACGCAAGAAAGCATTTTTTATGTTCTAAAAATAGTCAGGGAAGCTAATTGAAAGTATGTCAAACTCAAAATACTTTCTCAAAACAAGGATCTTCTTTTCTCACGAAATTTTTACAACTTAATATGAAAATTTTGCCGTACGACCCCACTTTTTGAAAATATTTGGCTCTTTGCCCCACTTCCGAAAATAATTAGCGATATGCTCTTGTTTGGGACACGTCAGCAAGAAACGTTTTTGGGAAAAACGGCATAGGTTATTTCGATGCCGTTCTTCCCAATAACGGCATCTGTTTGAAAAAAAAGTGTCATGCCGTTATTTGGAATAACGGCATAGGTTGTTTTGTTTTTCGACAGCTTGTAGTCTCCACTTAGAGCATCTCCAATGGGGCTCTATTTTGAAGAAATGAAGCCCCAATCGTGCTCTATCTCTATCTCCAAAATAGAGATTGGGTGAAAACGTCTCCAAATTTGGAGACTCTTCATCCCATCTCTAAATCACTATTCCTTTTTTTTATTTCCCATTTTACCCCTTTTGACCTTAACATCTTTTTAAAAATTTCTTCATGTCCTTTAATTAAAATGTGTATTATATATTTCGTGAATGTATCTTATAAAATATTAAACAAAATTTTATTATTTTGGTACAGTTGGAAATGTCTTGACGATACCTTTAAAATGAGACCAATTTTGAATATTTTTTTATTATTTGAAAAAAATAATTGATACAATATTTATAGATAAGATTATTTAGTTATTTTGTATTAGCTTAACATATTTTAAAAAGACTACCCACTCATACAATGTGATCATTAATTGGAAATAGATAAACGACAAATACATAGAATCATTAATTGAAAATACAAACGTTGGACATTGAAATACATAGAACTGAATAATAAAAAAAAATTAAAATTATAACATTAATAATCCCCAACTTTTAATCCATTTCATTGCCGTGTCTTGCCCACAAATGCTCTATCAGTGCATTTCTATCTGTATTTTCTTAGTTCTATCTGTAATTTGACCATATCTAGTCCGTGCAACGCACGTGCTGGTAGAATTTTTTGTCTTTCCCCTTTTCATCCCCCAATTTTTCCCACACACACAGCACGTGTATAATACTAGTCATAAGAATGATAAATAAATAAGAAGAAAGCTGTTACAAATCCTATAAGCATGAATGATGAAAATTTACAAATGAATACAATGCAATTTCCGGAGATAAATGGAGCGATAGTTAAGATTGAGTGAATTCTGAGACAATGCAGGCCATATTGGCTATCTTCCACCCCATTGCACATATCTATAATAACTAACTATTATAATGGGAGAGATGGGGATCAGTTTGGTAAATATGTTTGTGAGCAAACCCGTGCATCGCACGTGCTAACTTTGGTAAATATTTTCGAAAGTGGATCAGTTTGGTAAATATTTTCGAAAGTAGATTAGTTTGGTAAATACTTTCATTCCCTTCCTTTTTTTTTTCCTTCTTCCTCCACGTGCATCGCACGTGCAGCATACTAGTTTAGATTGATATTCTCCCGTCCCTTGCACCTCCCAAAAAATGTAAGAATACGGTCTTCGTGGATCTAAACTACAATTTATCAAACTGAGCCCCGAGCGTGTAAGAATACGGTCCCTTTCGCGTGTGCACACAATCGGTTTCGAAAGTCTGCTCTAATACCATTTGTAACGCCCCGAGCTCGGCTCAGCTGCACACGCGATTACACATGCGCACACGCAAAAAATAGATCCTAACAACTGTCCACCACAGGCTTGCCTCACAAAATGTGTGATAGCTTTCAGGTAACCTTTGATCACTGACTTCTATATTTAAATCCACACATTTCTTCAACCTGGCCGATGTGGGACTATTCCCCCCTACACAACATCACACAACAACTCTCACACACACAACAACACACACAGATCCCCTTCCCTACCTTCTACCACGCCAGAAAGAGACCGGGCCTTACATCCAAGTGCAGCCACCACCTTCTCATCTCATCTCATGGCCAAATCTCCATGCAACCAAGCCCATAATCAAACCTATGGGCCCAACTACCATCTCTCTCTCTCTCTCTCTCTCTCTCTCTATATATATATATATATATATATATATATATATATATATACTCTTAAGTACAGGATGTTACAGTTGGCAGTGGCGACGGAATGCCGTTGGGGCTGAAAGGAGGAGGCACTCGGGGGTAGCGTGGATCGGGCGGTGTCGAGGTTGGCACGGGAGGTTGGCGGTAGGGGCGGTGGCGTCGATGGGTTCCGAGGGTAGCAACAGCAAGGTGGAGAAGGGGGATTTAGGGTTAGGGTTTCGAATTTGATTAGGGGAATTACGGTTCATATTGGAATTGGATGATGAGGGAGAGGCGACGAGGGTGGTCGATGAAGAGGGAGGGGAGGCAGAGGTGGCCATAGGGCGTCAGGATTCGACGGATAGGGCGTTGGGTTCGGGAAGAAAGAGAGGGGGAAGATGGGTTCGGAGTTGATGATGAGGGGAAGAAGAAGTTGAATTGGTGGCTAAAGGGGGTTAGGGTTTGGGATTTTGGATAAAGAAGTTTGGGAATTTGGGGGTGTAGTTAGAGCTTCTCACAAATCCTAATACTTTCTTAGGATTTCTCACAAATCCTAATGTTTTCTTATGGTCTCACACGCACAAGAAGAGAATGAAGAGTAACAACTCAACACACAATATTTTTTTTTAATCAATAATAGCATACCTTCTCATTATTCTCAAGGCATATATATAGGCTCAAAACAAAATCTCAATACAAATCTCCAAAATATTCCAATGTAGAAATTTAAGGGTGCAAATTGCAAAACTACTACATATGGCTAAAATGTCCAAAAATAAATAAAATGCTGAAATAAAGATAAATATGCCAATATAATAGCCATCATAGACGACGCCTACGCTGATAGAAACGCCTAAGTCGTCTGAATCGATATCCTCATAAAAAACACATGCTTATAATATAGTCATTGTTTGATATTCAAACTGTTCCTATCTTCTTATCAGTAGCAAAGTGACAAATTACTTCCTCTTCATTGATTAATGTGACAAACATGAATAGATTCTCGGTCAGTTCTATTTGTTCAAATTACTTACTTTAGTGATCATGATTAATTTTCAAACTCTTCTTCTTGGTGTATCTTCTTTTTGGTAACAAATTGTTCAAATTACTACATTTTAACGTAAATTCATTTATTAATGTGACAATGAAATAAGCTGATTCTCATTTAGTTATATGGAATTGTTCAAAATAAATCATTATCTTCTAGAGTTATCATTGATTACTGGGAGAACAGAAAGAGCTGATTCTCATTCGGTTAAAATTGTTCAAACAACTACCTTTTTCTAATGTGATGAGAGAGAGAGAGCTAAGTTGGTCAAGAAAGAATCCCACATCTCACATATAATCCCTTAATGCATTCTTTCCATCAGGAGTTGAGAATAGATCTTGTCACAGACCCTGTGGGTTTCTTCATCGAACTTTCATAATTCCTTCCTCTGCTCATGATCCAGTAATTCAGGGATGAAAGGAAGGAATTCCATTTAGTTTATAAAGCTTATAGAAGATTTTTCTTAGATGATGTTTTTCATCAAATGTCTCACTTAGAATTGCACTCATGTTGACATTTAGACATTATACTACGAATCCATATTAGAGAGAGAGTATACAGGCAAAGTTATTGGACTTCGTTACACGTGTACAAACCACAACATTGGTTCCCATTCTCTATTAATTTATCCCTATGATGCTCCCACGGTCCCACCAACCCTAATCAGCGAGTCTTTCTTTCTGTGTAATTCCTTTTTTTTTATTGTAATCGGTGGGTCCAAAACTTCCCGTATTTCATTAAAAAGATTTTAATAAACAAGCAGCCAAAAGGGTAATGATGCTCATGTCTCCCACCAGATGGGTCATGATACTCATTCCCCGTCAAAAAAGAACTCATCCCGTACAAGATAGTTTCCAACCCAAAATACTGAAAATAAATTACAGATACAACAACAGGATTCCGTGCAACAGATCATCAAATCCTCCCAAAAAAAGTGGCAACCCCTCAATCCGAACTGAGGTGTCGCCTCCTCCACCTGCCGGTCACTCCTCCTGACGGTCTCCCCCCCTTTCCTCCGAGTCGGCTTCATATGTTGAAGTGGTCACATCTGCGTACATTTCTTTTATCTTCTTTGCTGGCTCCGCACCTGCTGTTTTGGACCAGAATATGATGTTAGCAATAATCATAAATAATTGTTGATGCATGATGTGTCTGTGTGTTGGCCTAAAGATTCTGTTGTTCCTTTCTAACCAAATCCCCTAACATAAAGCCGCTACCCCAATACTCCAAATGTCAGTGTACCTATTCCGAATATTAACATCTTTCTAAGCCCCCCAGACATCCTGAACTGTCTCTGGCATGGGTCCTAGAATGCGGAATCTGTGTAACAGATCCACCCAAATAGACCTAGCATATGTACATTTAAGGAACAGGTGATCCACTGTTCCACTATCCTTGTGGCACATAACACACTCCCCCGGCCCCTGCCACTTGCACCTCACCAAATTGTCCCAGGTGAGGATGGCATTTTTAGTTGACAACCAACTGAACGCCCTAATCTTAAGGGGAACTTTAACCTTCCAAATCGGGTCGTTGGTCCTGACTCCTCCATCGTTCAACCATTGATAGGTTGATTTTACCAAAAAGTTACCATCTTTTCCAATCGCCCATCTCATGTTGTCTTTATCGCCCTTCCCTGTTGGCTTCCAATCCTGTAAGAATAGAATAAGCTTCTGCTTTTGTCTTCTAGCCTCCCTGCTTAGTTTGCCTGTAACTCGTGGTCTCCAGCCTTCGTTCCTCCATTGTCTTGCAACCTAGTCATTTTTATCTATAGCAAATTTGTAAACTTCCGGAAATCTTTTTTTTAGATTAATTGGGCCGCATCATTTGTCTTTCTAAAAACAAATAGTTTCTCTGTTCCCAATGGCGAAAGTAACTCCAGCGAGAAAATTGTCCCTTGTTCGCGTCACCCCTCGCCAAAACCCCGACATGGATGCGTCGTTCTTTTGTTTTCGGTGTAGAGACCCGTTTCTGATGTAGGCTTCCCTTACGAGTGTAGCCCATTTAGATTTTGTTTTTATTTTGAGTTTCCACCACCACTTACACAGTAGAGCTTGATTCATTTGTCGTAAGTTAATCACCCCCACTCCGCCGAATTCTTTTTGTCTGCATACGACTCCCCATCTAATTAACGGATATCCTTTCCTTTCATTTCCTGACTCATGCCAGAGGAACCTTCTTCTTAATCAATCAATTTTTTTGATGACCCAAACTGAGATCTCGAAGAATGACAGGAAATATAGCGGAATAGAACTGACAACTGAGTTCAATAGAACAAGCCGCCCACCGAATGAGAGCATTTTACCCTTCCAACCTTCTAGTCTTCTTTCTGTATATTTCATTATGTTATTTTTATGTGAATCTTGACTTACCTATCCTAGAAAGTTGTCCTTGGCTTGAGTAAGAAGTGGTAAACAGCACCCTGCTTCATTCAAAATAAAATTACATAAAGTGTCATATACATACTAATTGAATATCTTTGTCTTAAAATTATATTGATGCCACAGATTTTGCTCTGGCTAATCACCGTTTTAACTTTTGGCCATATTGGCCAAAATTTTGACCAAAATTTTATTTCGGCTACTTTACCGAAACGAAATTACAAATTTTATACTCCATATCATTTTGGACCGAAATGTCTAGATTTCGGCAGAGATTGCCAAAATATAGGCCGAAATATTAGATAAGTCTCTCAATATAGGACCTTAAGTTAAGATGATGTGAAATTCTTCTCCCTATTATTTGTGTATATACAAAGTCAAATAAGTCTATTAACTAATGCATTTTTCCCTATCAATGCAAATTCAATTTAGTTATATACTTATATTACATTCTCTTTTATATTGTTGTTAAATTCTGCGAATATTTACTGTGATTGATACATGTCATTAGTTAGATTATACAATTTTTATATGATAAATGACATGTAGAACATATAATATCATGTTTAGTAACAAAAAAATATGTTTATTGAGTGTTCGAAATGAACATCCGAGATGATCACATTTCCCCGATATCTCCCCTGATATCTCCGATCCAAGACGAAACACTCCTTGCTGAGACTGAGTCTGAAATCCGAGATTTAAAACCTTGTGGCTAATACAAATATACGATATATGATTCCCATAACTATTTGGATAGATCACCCTCTACTTTCATTCTACCTTATATATGCAAAAACAAACCTGTTAAGATAAATCAGAGAGAAATGAATACAATACTGAATATTGAATTGAGTTCAACCAAGTACAATACCACCTATATATAGGAAGAGAACAAATATCAAAACAACTCTATAACCAATATGGGACTATAATAATATCTAACACTCCCACTCAAACTCACGATGGGTCAAACAGTGTGAGTTTGCCTACTAAGTATCTAAATCTCTGAACAGTATGGGATTTGGTGAAAAAGTCTGCAGTCTGCTGGGAAGATGTAACAGAATGGAGAGAAATGGTTCCTGCCTCAAAGCGCTCACGAACATAATGGCAATCAATCTCTATATGTTTCGTTCGCTCATGAAAGACCAGGTTGCTTGCAATGTGCAATGCACTCCGGTTATCACAATGAAGAGGAGTAGCTCCTGTAAGAGTGACACCCATATCTGATAACAGCCAACGAACATGAACAATCTCTCTAGTAGTAGCTGCCATTGCTCTGTACTCAGCTTCAGTCGAAGAACATGCAACAACTGCTTGTTTCTTACTTCGCCATGAGATCAGCGAATCACCAAGAAATAGACAGAAACCGGTGGTAGACCGTCTGGTAGTAGGATCACCTGCCCAATCTGAATCAGAATATGCACTCAGCTCTAATTTGGATGTAGCAGGCATGAATAATGAGCGAGTAATAGTGTTCCGAAGATATCTGAGAATCCGAAGAAGAGCACCGTAGTGAACTGATGTAGGAGCAGAAACAAACTGACTGACAACACTGACAGCATGAGCAATATCGGGTCTGGTCATGCATAAGTAGACAAGCTGTCCAACAATCTGTCTGTATCTAGTGGGATCAGGAAGGAGATCACCATCAGTGGGACGAAGCTTCACATGAAGCTCTAAGGGTGTATCGGCTGATCTACTGTCAGAAAGGTATGCAGCGGAGATAATATCTGATGTGTATTTCTGTTGAGAAAGTAGTATCCCCCGAGATCCATGAGCAATCTCTAGGCCCAGAAAATAACGTAGTCTGCCAAGGTCTTTCATATGGAACTGCTGATGAAGGTATTTCTGGGTGGATGTAATGCCCATAGTCATCCCCAGTAATGATCATATCGTCAACATAGAGTAGTAGAATTACCCTCCCCTGCGGTGATGACCGCATAAACATAGAAAGGTCGTGAAGTCCGTTGATTGGCGTGCTTCCTACGGTTCTTTTCGATTGACTAGCTCTTAAGCGTATCAGTAAGTCGACTAACTCTGCATCGCGAAGTGGCCGCCTTCGCTCAATTTGGCTCAGACCTTGATGCAGCGACTCAGGCATTGAATGCCGGTCCAGTTGTTGAAGATGGTCCTGAGAACTCTGACTAAAACCAGTCTTGGTGATGACAAGGCGAAAACACTCAAACCAGGATCAAGGGGCCTGCTTCAAACCATATATAGCTCTACGCAACCGGCAAACATGACGAGGAGGAGTAGGGAGGCCAGGAGGAGGATCTATATAAACAACCACAGATAAGGTACCATGAAGAAAAGCATTCTTCATGTCCATCTGGTATAACGGCCATTGGCGGATGGCTGCAACAGCAAGAAAAGTGCGAACAGTAGTCATCTGTGCAACGGAAGCAAATGTCTCATCATAATCAATGCCATGCTCCTGAGTAAATCCTCGGGCTACTAGACGAACCTTGTGCCTCTCAATAGATCCATCAGGTTGATATTTGACCTTGAAGATCCACTTGCAGCTAATAGGCTGAACACCCTCTGGCAGAGGAACAACATCCCAATTGCCAGTCTGATCAAATGCACTGAATTCCTCTGCAATAGCTTTCCTCCATTCAGGATATTGAATTGCGTCTTGATAGGTTATGGGCTCACGTGTAGAGTGTGTAGCAGTGAGATATGCATGAAACTGTGGTGAATAGGAAGCTAGGGTGGCAAAACCAAATTGGTCAGAAGGACCAGTGGCATCAGGTGTATAACATGTCAGAGGAATACCAGAAGTGGAACGGGTAGACTGACGAAGAGGTGGTGGACTGACAGGGTGTGGGGGTGAGGACGGTGGATTAGGTAGGTGCATGTGTCGGTGGGGAAGTAGGTTGGATGGGTTCTGGCTGCTGTGGAGTTGCAGGTGGTGTTTCGGTAGGGGGAACAACAAGTGTAAGGACTGCAGGAGATGTGAATGGAGCCAGGGGAGTGGGATCAAAAGGAATGCGGGAAGATAAAGTTGGGGGGCTAGCAACAAATGGAGAATCGAGAAATCTAGTATCCTCGGGGGAAGTCTGGTAGTAAGGGGAGTCTTCCACAAATAATACATGCCGAGAAATGCAGACACAACCCGCTAATGGATCAAAACAACGATAACCTTTGTGTTCAGGACTGAGACCTAGGTGAACGCACTTAGCAGCACGAACGGAGGGCTTCGTGCGCTCAGTAGGAGGGAGAAGGACGTAATAGGTGCACCCAAAAGTATGGAGCATACTGTTGTCGGAAGGTGAATGATACAGAGCCTCATAAGGTGTCGTACCAGCTAGGACAGACTAGGGAGTAATATTGATAAGACTAACAGAGGTCATGATGGCTTCAGCCCAGAAAGAACGAGGACCGGAAGAGGAGAGTAAAAGAGCGCGAGCCGTCTCAAGAATGTGACGATGCTTGCGTTCAGCTACTCCATTCTGCTCATGTGTGTGAAGGCATGATTGTTGAAAAAGGGTGCCGTGAGACTGAAGGATCGATCTCATAGTGGTGGAAGTGTACTCACGTGCACCGTCCGATCGAAAATTCTTAATGCGCACACCGAACTGAGTGTGAATCATAGTTGTAAAGAACCGGTAAATATCAGGTATCTCAGATCGCTGACGCATTAGAAAAACCCATGTATGTCTAGTGAAGTATCGATGAAGGCAACATAATAGAGATACCCTTTCCACGAAGGTACGAGAGAGGGTCCCCATGTATCAGAATGAACAAGTTGAAAAGGATGAGTGGTTTCAGAAGTTCTTTTGTGACTAAAGGGTAGGGCAATGTGTTTGGCCAAATGACAACCATGTCAATCAGATAATGTTTAAAAGTGAGAACCAAAGGCATCACTGCGAGCTATAGTCTGGAGTCGTGATGTGCTAATATGACCTAAATGTATATGTCACAGATCAGCATCAGAGGAAACAATACCGGCAAAACTAGGAGAGTGGTGTGTACGAAGAAAATTTAGATAATATAGACGACCCTGACGACTAGCACGTCCAAATTCCTCACCGGTGGAGAAATTAGTAATAGAACAACCTAAAGAGTCAAAAGTAACGAGAAGGCCACTATCGCACAACGCACTAATAGAAATAAGGTTTATTGATAAATGAGGAGCATAAAGAACATATGGTAATGTGAGTGTGGGAGAACTAATTGTTCCTGAGTGTGTAATAAGAAGTGGTGAGCCATCAGCTGTGTGTAGAGATGGAGAGTGAGAGGGAAGTGCTGTGCAGGTGGTGAATAGTGATTACTAGTGAGATGATGTGATGCACCAGAATCTAAAATCCAGAAGGAATTCATACCGGGAGTGGCAGAAAGTGCAGAAGCAGAGGAGCCAGCATTGATAGACTGACCCATGAGCTGTAGTTCCAGGTGTGTGGGGCGCTGCTGAAGAGTAGCCCAATCAGCAGGAGATGGCAAGACTGGAGTGACGGGCATGGCCGAGGATGTGTGGGATGACGCACTGCGATGGCTGCTGTGACTGAGAGCACAATGTGGAGGGAGATGCTGCTGGTGTCTAAATCGGTTTAGGGAGCAGGACGGTGCTACCGGTGTCGAAAGTAGAGGTGAGGTAGGGTGAGCAATGATATTAGAAGGTAGGAGGCCGGAGGCAGACTGAAAGTGATGCTGCTGCTGTTTGAATCTGGAGGAACGAGAGGCAGTTGCATCTAGAAAGTCAGTGGAGGCGGAAATATGTGGGAGAGACTGAGATTCCATCAAGTAGTAGTACATATATATAATAATAATAATAATAATAATAATAATAATTTTTTTGTTTTTTTTTGTTTTTTTTACTTCTTTTTTTTGTGACTTTTTTTTTTGGTTTTTTTTTTAGAGGAGGCGACTACGGTTTTTGAGGCCGAATTCGGTGACTAATTCATTCCTGTTAGTGGCCGAACACCAAACATCAAGTCGAAACCAATGAAACTCCTTGTTGGTCGGATCTGTGCAGCGATGGTGGTGGCTAGCGGTGACGACGGCAGTTGGGTTTCTTCGGGATTGGGTTTCAAAGGAGTAGGAGAGGAGGCGGTTGAAGACAGGAGGTCGGTGTTGTGTTAGAGAGGACGAGGACAGTTGAGATTCGGATCTGATGACAACCTGATGGCGGCGGGATCTTGAGATTCGAATCTGATCTGGAGTTGAAGAAGATGACGGGGACTATGGCGGCGCCGGGAGGGGGTCGGGAGGTCGACGACTGGGGGGTTCGCCAGTGAGTTGGAAGAAGATAAATCAGAGGATGAAGAGATTCGCCAGTGGGTTCTGTGGCCTTGGAAGAAGACGAGGATGAGGAGTTCTCTGTGGCCTTGGAAGAAGACGAGGACGAGTTTTTTTTTTTTTTCGAGGAGAAATTTGTTTAACTTGGCTGTTGGGATTTGAGAATTTTTGTAGAGGAAATTTAAGAAGTAAAAATTTAGATAATTGGCTCTGATACCATGTTAAGATAAATTAGAGAGAAATGAATACAATACTGAATATTGAATTGAGTTCAACCATGTACAATACCACCTATATATAGGAAGAGAACAAATATTAAAACAACTCTACAACCAATATGGGACTATAATAATATCTAACAGCAACTGTCATTACGTGGGGACATGGAATGTTGTAGAGTCTGTGTTGAGTAAATAGTATTTTGATTTACTAGATAAAGTTAATTTGAGTTAGGTTGAGTCAGTTTGGATCAGTTAGTTTTCTGTATAAGTGATACTATGATACATTATCAGACTCAGGGATTACATTGTTTTAGAGGGTAATAGTTTGAGATTCATGATTTATGTTATAAATATTTGACAATATTTATTGTAGAATTATATATTTGATTTATGATAGGTGCCTGATGAGGAGAACTGTTCCATCTTCCTAGAATTACACATACAATAAGTTATTAAGGTTTGAAAAGTCTGGGACAGGATAATGTGATGGTAAGAATATCCTCATCAAACTTTACCCATGAACAAAAATATAGAATTGTAAATCCATCATACAATATTCAAGATTTCTTTTCCATCCCATGTATTATGTATTCGATAATCTTGAGTACCTAAGCTGTACGCCTTGGAGATATACAATTAAAATTTAGGATAGGTTAGGTGTATACTCTATGTATGTTCCAAGTAGAGAATGTGTACCCAATAGGCATCCAGTATGGAAATCACTCCATTAAAGAATCACTTATTGAATTATACCAGAACCTTGGAAGGTTCTGTATTCAGAAATTGGCATAGGGAAGTTGATAATGGGTCAAAAAATCTAGGCCCATAATTACAACAATGTCAATAATAAGTTTGACAAAATTACAAAGGAAAAGTCAAACTATAAACGTAGCAAATATGTCTAAAAGTGTCCTACCATTTTATAAAATTTATTACACAATCCTTGTGTGTTGGTGAAATAGTGTGTGTATGGGCGGGTGTGTGTGTGTGTGGGGCACATTATTTCACAAAATATATGTGAATTGAATGGAGTGGTTGGGCTGCCAGCCAAAAGACAGCGCTCACACCTTTAGACAAAACGAAGAAAAACGGGTTAGGCAGTGCCTAATCACTGCCTAATTCCCACCATCATCCATCCTATTTAAACCCCCTTTGTCTTTCATTCTTATCATCCCACCCTCCTCACGAGTACCAATCAGAGAGAGAGTTGAGAAAAAAAATTGGGTTGGGTTTTTTTTAGTGTGTAAACACTTTGTAGAGAGAGAATTTTTGTAAGGAAAAATTCTTGGGGTTTTGGATTGTGAGTATTTTTGAGTGTTTTGTGAGGGAAAAATACTTTGTACAATTTTTTCCCATAAAGTAAAGATCTACAGCAACTTCGGAGACGTAGGTACCAATTTTGTGCCGAACTCCGTATCAATTTTTATGTGTGCTATTTTCGCTTACATTTTGCATTTTCGCTAATCTGGTGAAAGAAAAAAGTTGTGTTTTCCCAACAACTGGTATCAGAGCTCTGGTTGTAATTTCTGTTGAAGAATAGTCAGAAACGATCCAGGAGAAGCCAGATTCGAGTGGGAGCGACGGCCACAGACGAAGGGAAGGTGAAAATTGAAAAGTTCGGTGGTGCGGACTTTCACTTTTGAAAGATGCAGATTGAAGATTATCTGTATCAGAAAAGCTATATCAACCTCTTTCGGGAAAAAAACCAAAAGACAGAGGAGGAAGACTAGGCTCTTCTCGACAGACAAGTCCTTGGAGTTATCTGATTGACGCTCTCCCGCAATGTTGCTTTCAACATAGCGAAGGAAAAGACCACGACGGATCTTATGGTGGCTCTCTCTGGCATGTACGAGAAGCCATTGGCTTCAAACAAAGTTCACTTGATGAGGCGGTTATTCAACTTGCGGATGACGGAAGGCGCATCGGTGGCTCAACATCTGAACGAACTCAACACAATCACAAACCAGTTGAGTTCAGTAGAAATTAAGTTCGAAGATGAAGTTTGAGCTTTGATTCTCTTATCCTATCTACCAGACAGTTGGAATGCTACTGTTACAGCAGTCAGTAGTTCGTCGGAAAACAGTAAATTGAAGTTTGACGGTGTTCAGGATCTGGTATTGAGTGAAGAAATTCGGCGAAGAGAATCAGGTGAAGCATCAACCTCCTCCTCAGCTTTGCACACGGAGTCAAGAGGAAGGACTTCAGAAAGAAACTCTAATCGCAGAAGATCGCAATCTAGACGAGGTAAATCTAGATCGGGAAAGAAAGCTTTCAACTGCTACAATTGTGGCAAGAGGGGTCACTTTCAACGGGATTGCCGAGCACCGAAGAAAGCTACCGGCACACATGAATCTGCCAATGTGACCGAGGAAGCAGGCGATGCTATGATTCTAAGCGTCAACAGTCCGATGAATCATGGATTTTGGATTCAGGGACATCTTTCCACTCCACCCCATGCTGAGAAATCATAGAGAACTACGTCAGTAGTGGTTTTGGGAAGGTTCATATAGCCGATGATGAGACCTTGAAGATTATGAGAAAGGGAGACATTTGAATAAAGTTGCCAAACCGGACTACATGGAAGCTGCAAGGAGTGAGACATATTCCTAGCCTCAAAAGAAATTTGATCTCAGTGGGACAGCTGGGTGGAGAAGGTTATTGTATAACCTTTTCATGCTGTGAATGGAAGATTACCAAAGGAGCACTCGTCATTGCTTATGGTAAGAAGACCGCTACTCTCTATGTAACCTTAAACTTGGAGAGTATCATTGCAAGTGCAGATGCTGATGGAAAATCAAACCTATGGCGCCAAAGGCTTGGTCATATGAGCGAGAAAGGGAGAAAACACTAATGTGAAAGGGAAAGCTGCCAGATCTGAAGAGCGTATATGTTGGCCTATACGAGGATTGTATCTTCGGCAAACAGAAGAAGGTCAGCTTTGCAAAGATTGGCAAGGCACCCAAGACAAAAAAGTTAGAGTTGGTTCATACTGATGTATGGGGACCATCTCCGGTTCAATCTCTAGCAGGTTCGTTGTATTATGTCACCTTCATTGATGATTCTACAAGGAAGGTGTGGGTATATATTATCTTAAGAAGAAATCAGAAGTCTTTGATGCCTTCAGAAAATGGAAAGCCATAGTGGAAAATGAAACTGGTTTAAAAGTCAAGCGTCTGAGGTCTGACAATGGTGGAGATCACGCAGATCGTAGAT
This sequence comes from Hemerocallis citrina, assembly GCA_017893485.1. NCBI lineage: Eukaryota > Viridiplantae > Streptophyta > Magnoliopsida > Asparagales > Asphodelaceae > Hemerocallis > Hemerocallis citrina. Next base: position 291,111,338 of record CM030360.1, on the reverse strand, counting down.
TCAGAGAATTCTGCGCGATCAACGGCATCAAGATGGAGAAAACGATTCCCATGACACCGCAGCAGAATGGCGTAGCAGGGCACATGAACAGAACTTTGAATGAACGTGCCAGAAGCATGATGATACACACCGGCTTACCCAAGATGTTCTGGGCTGAAGCCGTCAACACTGCTGCCTACCTGATCAACCGTGGGCCATCAGTACCTTTGGATAGTGGAATACCCGAGGAAGTTTGGAGCAGAAAAGAGGTAAACCTTTCACACTTGAAAGTGTTTGGTTGAATTTCTTATATGCATATTGATTCTGCTAAAAGAAGTAAATTAGATCCGAAATCTAATAAATGTGTTTTTATTGGATATGGCGGTAACGAGTTCGGCTACCGATTTTGGGATTATGAAAATCGGAAGATCATCAGAAGCCGAGATGTCTTATTCAATGAGAATGTGATGTACAAAGACAGATCAACTGCAAAATCAAGTAGCTCCAGTACACATGCTGAAACGAAAGAATTCGTAGAGTTCGAGGAGATTTCTGAAAATGATGTTCAGATTAGTCCTCAAGCAGATTCTTGGAATGAGGATCAAGAGAGACATGAAGTCGAGGACTTTGATGTTATCACAGGCTGAGTACATTAACAAAGTACTCTTCAGGTTCAACATGCAGAATGCTAAGCCAGTGAGCACACCTTTGGGTGTTCATTTGAGACTTTCCAAAGAACAGTCACCGAAGACGGAAGAAGAGCGTGCACACATGGAGAAGGTTCCGTACGCCTCAGCAATTGAAAGTCTGATGTATGCCATGGTTTGTACCTGACCAGATATTTATCAAGCACTGGAGCTGTTAGTAGGTACATGAATAATCCAGGCAAAGTACACTGGGAAGCAGTTAAATGGATCCTAGATATCTGCGAGGTACCACAGATAAAGCACTTTGTTTCAAAGGTATAGATACGACATTAACAGGCTATTTAGATGCTGATTTAGCCGGAAATATCGATATCAGATAGAGCACTACAGGGTACGGCTATACTCTAGGAGGTACAACAGTGAGTTGGGTCTCTCAGCTGTAGAAGATGGTTTCTTTCTCTACAACTGAAGCAGAATATATCGCTGTTACAGAAGCCAGCAAGGAAATGGTTTGGCTGCAAAGTTTCTTGGAAGAACTGGGCCAGAAATAAGAAGACAATGTCTTGTATTGCGACAGTCAGAGTGCTATCCATCTGGCAAAGAATTCACCTTTTCATTCCAGAACAAAACACATACAAGTGCGATATCATTTCATCCGGTCTCTTTTGGAAGATGGGATTTTGAAGTTAGAAAAGATTAGTGGAAGTCAAAATCCAGCAGACATGCTAACCAGGACGGTGACTATTGACAAACTGAAGCTATGTTCAGCTTCAGTTGGCCTGCACGAATGATGAGACCGGAAGAGCTACTGCATTGATTGAGGTGTGGAGACATGATTAATCAAGTCTCCAAGTGGGAGAATGTTGGTGAAATAGTGTGGGGGGGGGGGGGGGGCACATTATTTCACAAAATATATGTGAATTGAATGGAGTGGGTGGGCTGCCAGCCAAAAGGCAGCGCCCACACCTTTAGACAAAACGAAGAAAAACGGGTTAGGTGGTGCCTAATCCCTGCCTAATTCCCACCATCATCCATCCTATTTAAACCCCCTTTGTCTCTCATTCTTATCATCCCACCCTCCTCACGAGTACCAAACAGAGAGAGAGTTGAGGAAAGAAATTTGGGTTGGGTTTTTTTGAGTATGTTAACACTTTGTAGAGAGATAATTTTTGTAAGGAAAAATTCTTGGGGTTTTGGATTGTGAGTATTTTTTAGTGTTTTGTGTGGGAAAAACACTTTGTTCAATTTTCTCCCATAAAGTAAAGATCTGCAGCAGCTTCGGAGGCGTAGGCACCAATTTTATGCTGAACTCCTTATCAATTTTTGTGTATGCTATTTTCGCTTATATTTTGCATTTTCGCTAATCTGGTGAAAGGGAAAATTTGTGTTTTCCCAACATTGTGGAATTTATATGGACATTAGCAATGTCCAAAAGTTTATTCTATTTCATTCTCATAAAAATCATGCAGGTAAAAACCACCCCTTACTTTTAAAAAGGAGTTTCTCTCTCTAGAAAATCTAGAGAGAGAAGCTACCTCTAAATACCCAAAAACCAGTTTCTCTTTCCCTCTATTTTTTTCTCTCAAATCCTTACTTTTCTTCCCTAGATCTAAGCTAGGGTTTCATCGATGGCGATGGTCGGATGGCAACGCAGATTGCAGGAGCTAGGGTTTCATCAACGACGATGGTCGGATGGCGACGCAGATTGCAAGGATGGTCGAGAACGCCGCGATGATCGGATGGTCGGATGCGATGGTCGGGAACGCCACGATCATCGGATGGTCGGCAGCGATGGTCAAGTTCACCGCGATCTGAGCTAGGGTTTCATCGACTTCGATGGTCGAATGGCGACGCAGTTCGCAGGAGCTAGGGTTTCATCGACGACGAGGGTCGGATGGCGACGCAGATCGCAAGGATGGTCGAGAACACCATGATCATCGGATGGTCGGCAGTTGTGGTCGAGTATGCCGCAATGGTCGGATGGTCGGATGGTCGAGAACACTGCGATGGTCGGATGCGACGGCGATGGTCGAGAACGCCGCATCTTTGGTAGGACCGAAGGTGCCGCGTGGGGTGTAGTTCGTCGTTCGTGACTGTGGTTGTGGGATGAGCTGACTGGGGCTGACGTCATCGGGGATGGAGACGCAGATCCCAGTGGTGCTCGGACTGGTGGCGTCGAGCTGGTGGCGGGAATGCTGTCTAGCGCCGGTGTGGAGCGGCGAGCGGCGAACTACAGGGTAGTCGGGGCTGTCGTGGAGGCATGTGGGGGAGGTCGGGGAGAGAGTGAGGGGGAAGGGGGATTTCTGATTTGGGAGTGTTGCGGTAAGGGGGGATTTGAATTTCAAATTGAGCCTTGAAATTTGAGTTCACGCGGTGGAGTCCCTAAGATCCAAATTTGTCCCTAATATCCAAATTACAACCGACTTACAAGTAGCAACAAAATGTATCCTAATTAGTGTAGGCGACGATTGTCGGGCAACTTTATAGTTTGGGTTCTACTTTGACCTTGGTTGGTTAAAGTGAGGGGTGTCTTTGGTTCTTTCATGTCAGAGGGCTCGCAGGGGTCAGGTGCAACGTCTACCCTCGTTGCGAGGTTATGGTAAGAGTCATCGAAGGTGAAGCGAGGGGATGAGAACGAGGACTCAATCTTGACATGGAGTTGTCAGATTGGTGGAATGCCTGCGGGGTCTCTAATATGGCGTTTACGCTTGTCGTATGAGTCACTGCTGGGGGCGACGAGGGAGAGCGTACGATAGTTGGAGAGGATAAACAATGTACAAGCGAAGGACTGAGTGAAAGAGTGAGCCCAAATTGGCACGAGAAAGTTGTTCTGACAGGGGTGGCCGATCAGTAGGACTAGATTTCGTTGTATTTTTGTTTGTTGGTTGGGGTATATGAATTCCAGAACTCAGCTTGTTGGGATCTGCACTTCATAAGCCTTTTCTTTGGTTGTTTGTTTTGTTAAATTTTTTAATGAAACACGGGGGGGGGGGGGGGGGGGGGGGGGGGGGCAATTGCCAACCTTTTACGATCTAAAAAAAAAATCATGCAGGTATTGACCTCCTAAACATGTTTTGAGTTAGAACAGACTTGTTTTCCTGCAAGCTGCAAGTATATATATTAAATTATGTTAAAAAAAATTAAGAACTGTGTTTCTTTTGTTGTTAAAAATGTTAGTTTAACATTGTTTCTCTTTATCGCCTCTGAAAATATAGCCTCCCTGCCTCATTTCATTGTTTTGGAGAATTCAGAGTATAACATTATGTGTTGCATCACATCTAGTTTTTTTGGACGATGATAGATGGTTTGATATTATTTTCATGCTTCAAAGGGATTTTTTTTCCTTCCTGCTTTCAGTTCTTTAGCAGGAAGTTTTGGTAATTGGTATTTAAATATCAGAATACTAAATGTAGGTAGCAAGTTTTATAAATAAAAAATTGGAACCTAGTGCTTGCATCAGTACTTGTTTCAGATATGGATATGACACAGTATGACACGAGGTTTAACTAAATCCTAAAATTTTGTGATATATATACATCATGGAGACGGGAGGCTGTGCACGCGCTTACACACAATGAACTATGAACGCACTGTTACATTAAGCACTATATCATGATATTATGCAATAAACTTTAAATATTAAATAAATTACTTAAGATAGTTATTATCCTTATTTCATTTATTGCCAAAAATGGAAGTTACAACAGCAATAACTGAGATTTGAACCAAATATTTCAGGTCGGACACATGAATTCTTTTCTCCATTGAGTTTTGAACAGAATGATCGAAGGGAAAATTACTACAAGAAAGTCAGAGATTTTTTAAATGCATGAACAAATCAAAATATCAAATCGAACTATTAGTTCTATTGGTCATGCATAAGATTAATATAATTTTCAATTATTATACATGTTCAACTATGCAAAAAATATGTTGAAAGAAATTTCTGGTGAGCTTTCACCAAGTGTCCAAGAGGACCAAACAAATCAAGCCTTTATCTGTCTCCTTTTCGAAATATTCATCCTACCTATAATGGAATTTGAAAGTGAATGTTATCTATTTGCATCACAATATTGATGTTGTTAAGGGGTAATTTTTCGACCTTAATCGAGAACTTCTCCCATATTTATTACAGTAAACTTGTACAATGACCATTATAGCGAACATCCTTGTATACAAAAACAGCAAATTGGAAAGAAGATTAAATGCCTGATTATGCATTTGAAGTCAACTTAGACCTTTTTTTTTATTGGGTAAGCTGTAGCCCACACACGCCCACACTTACTCCTAATATATATTAATTGGGGATTTTTTTGTTCAAGTGGGATTCGAACTCCTGACCTCTTGCTCACCAGTGAAAAAGCTTAGCGAACAGGCTTACGGACCACACTAACACTTGCTTTATATGGCCGCATGTATGTTCTAAGTCAACTTGGACCTTTGCTTGTATAAACGAGGACTGTGTGAAGACAACTTGCACATGCAATAGACATGTTTCCTGCTTCCAAGCCTGTATAAGGAATAAGCGAACATCATTAAATGCCTAATACTTATAAAACGGTGACTTAAGTTTTTTATTTATATATTATTTTTGGAATTTCTTTTATTGTAATTTTGTTTTTTTTTTTTGGCATTATGCAGCACTTCTGATTAGCGAACACTACGTTTTTGCAATGGCGTGCGCATTACTGGAATACATGGTGGAGCTTGCTTACTTCCCAGAACTTAAAGAGCATTGGCCAGTCAGCAACAGTGGCCTCTTTATTCTTCTATTGGGGGAAGTTATTCGGAAAGCAGCTATCCTAACAGCTCGCAGCTCCTTCACTCACAACATTAGAATTTATTATGAAGATGACCATAAGTTGATTACTCACGGAATTTATAGGTAATCAATTTTTACACTAGAAAACTATGGAGCAAGTTAAATTTTCTTGCGAAAGCACTACTGGACTTTTCAAGTGCCTACCGTTAACTGTGACCTCTGAAAGAAGTTATGGGATTTTATCAAATTGGGGTATATAATTAAGTTCCTTCTTCTGTTAAGAAATTAACGTAGAAATTAGGTGGCTACGTGAAAGATTAAAGCCTCTTTTTGTGATGTTTCCATTTCTGTTAGTCATGATCTATCTATATGTAACTTGATGGACACAGATATGTTCAAAAAGGTAAAAGCTTATTGTCTTGAATCAGTATATTCCACAACATTGAAGTCCACCACTTTGATCATCTACTGCAAACCTTTAATTCCCAGGAGGGATTTTTGTTATGTTAGAACAAAGTCGAATTCATGTTAAATGAAGATACCAATTATTTTAAATAATGAACTGGTGCATTGAGCGCAATCCTTACATTTTCTTTGAAAGTAGACGTGACTCCAATGTCAGATATGTGAAAACATATGGTGGTGTCCGACAACTACCTGGGTTTCACTTTTGACTTCTAATTGGGGATCTACCCATTTTGGAATATCTGACGAGCTATTTAAGTTAGAAATCGTGGCAACTGTTCATGTTTAGGAAATCTTTTACCAACATTCCAAGTCAATTTACAGAGAAACGATTCATGCTTAAATTTAACCAATCATTTATTCGTCCAATATGAATGCCACTTAGTACACAAGATGTACTAACATGCAATGTTCTTCATTCCTTGTCCAAACAAACAGATTCATCCGTCATCCAAGTTATTGTGGCTTTTTCATCTGGGCTACTGGAACCCAGATGATGCTCTGCAACCCCATCTGTACAGTTGTTTTCACTGCGACTACTTGGCATTTCTTCTCTACCCGGATACCGTATCCTTTTATTCCAATTCAAGTCAATCAGTGAAATGCTTGTTGGTGTGTCTTGTTGTGTTGTGTCCTTTTAAGTATATAGGTTTCTAGGCTATTAGATTTATGGAACTAGCTTTATCTATTTACATGTGCTTGCACTTGCTTCTCATTCTGTCAATTTTCCTGCTCCTGAACTAAGCACTAGGCATTCAATGAATTTCAGATGTACATGTAGTGAAGGGGGAAAACATGAATACTGCATGTTCTGCAAGATGGTGACTTAGGCTGCTTCACATACTCCTTTTGAATTGCCCACTTAAAACTTACTAGTTGTCGAGATATACAACTTTGTAGATTGACAGTCCTTAAAATGGAAATAGATATGAAGAGTTTTTCTTGAAGCAGTTTTTCGGGTCCCAGTTCGTCAAATATGCTCAACAAGTTCCTTCTGGTATTCCTTTTGTAAAATGACCGCATCAAATTGTAGGTTTACCTTTTTTCTCTTCAATTTGTTTTTTAAATTTTAGTTCATCGTGAACTCCGGTCATTCATTTCTTCAAAAGAAAAAAAAAATAATTAAGAAATGAGAAAAGGGTAGTTCAGGAAACTGAGATAAATTATCTCATTTTATGATGCATGCAGGCATGATGATGTCAGGTTCAGAGAAGTTATCCTGTGTTTCTAACTTACATGAAGAGATTAGCAAGTACAAAATCAATCTGTATACGGAGCATCTCCTTCACAATGGAATGGAGAGCTGCAACTGGATAATATAATCCATTTTGCTTAGTTCAGTTTGATATGCGTTCGAGTCCTCCTCATCTCAAATAGCAAAAAACAGTAGGGATTGGTCGAGTGGGTCTTTACGAATTCTGGTCATAGAGATCTGACGAATCCAACTTTCTTCCTTCTTGGCTTGGCATGGGGGAGAGATTTAGTGTCAACACTGTTTTTCAACCTGTTGTAGCTCTTAGGGTTTGAGTTTATTTTAATAATAGTCATTTGAAATCGAGCACTGGCTTCTTTCATTGACGATCTCATGAAATACATAAAGAGCTATTGTATTTATTTATTTTTTTAATTTCTTCTAGTTTGAGCAAACAATTGTACTAGAATGCAAACAGTCATTGTTACTAATAGAATTGGACATTGTTGACTATACCGGTGATCGTAGAACAGAAACTTGAATTCGTTTTGCACAAACTTCTTGAAGTTTCTCTCAGATGTAAGATTATGAATCAGTTACAATGCCAAAGATCTTAGTTCTCCAACGTGCAATCCAGCTTGATGAGAAGAATGTTTAATTAATATTTAATTTCAGATATAAATTTGCATATTTACAATTATATATTGCCATACAATTATAACCAATCAAACATAGTCCGTAAGCCATTTCATGATTCTCATTAGTACTCAAGCTGTTGGATGTACATATGATCATCATCAATCTACGGAGAAAATATGCATATCATAGGCAAATAAAGACATTGTTCATTCTCCTTTGTCTCATATCTTCCATCAAATTACAACCCACCATTATAATGACTAGCTCTTGAACTCCACTTAATTATATTTCTAACTTATTTTTCAGTGTGATCCGTCTGAACCCGATGAATGCGACCGAGGTTGCAGCAGAGGGAGGGTTGACGACAGCAAAAGGCGGATGGATGGTCTTGAGCGAGAGCAAGACTATCCCTACACCGGAACAGATAGTGGTACATGCACATTTGACAAGTTTAAAATTGCTGCCGCGGTGCATAACTTCAGCGTGGTCTCCACTAATAAAGATCAGATTGCTGCAAATCTTGTGAAGCATGGCCCACCTGCAAGATACCTATGATTCTATATATATAGCCATATAGAGCCTTCTATCATCAAGTTGAGTACAGCATAAGAGCCAAAGTTTTTTTTTTTAGATAAAAGTGACCAAGGTCACCGATTTCATTAATGAAAATTTAACGAAACCACAAAAAAACCATATTAAAACTCTATGATGTTACAAAGCACGACGGCTGTAACCACCAAAAGTCCATTACATCAACTACCACTAGTCCATTACAATACAGATCAAAGCCGTTACAACATACCACTATACTACTACCCACACCAAAAGCCCTTACAAAATATATTTTCCCCCTACAAAAGAAGTAGATAGTAGTAGACTGTACCCCTTGCCCGGGCCCTTATTCTGCCCCCTCGAAGCGGATTCTCTTCCTCGTGCCTGTATGACCTGCCCAATCATCTATTAGCACCAATATTTTATGCAGTAACATTTGAAATCTACAAGACAAATTACGAAAGCAAAAATCATTTCTATCAAGCTAAAGTGTCCACAAGATCGCCCTAGTCGTGATGTCCCACATCAGCCTATGATCTTTCCTAATGTTACTTGTTCTCCATCTACCCCATATGTCCTCGATACACTTGGGTGTCTCTACAGTGTTAAAACCCAATCCCATGACTTCCCAGATAAGCCTCGCTCTAGTGCACCGAATTAGTATGTGATCGGTGTCCTCCACTTCATTGTTGCACCGTTGGCACGAAACATCTATTGGAACATTCCGTTTCCTAAGATTTGTTTTGGACAGTATAGCGTCATGCTGGGCCAACCAAAGGAATGCTTTCACCTTATGTGGAACATTAGTTTTCCAGATAGTAGTAGCCTGTGAATTTCTAATTCCCCCATCATTCAAAAATCCATACATCGATGCCACGGAGAACATCGGAGATGATCCCCTTATCCATACTCTTTCATCCTGTGCCCCCCTTTCTGGACGCTCCGACCCCCTCAAAAAGCATTCAATTGTGACTCTCCAAGGGTAGGTAAGGTTCCTCTAAAATCTAGTCTCAAACTTCTCCTCTTCCACACGTCATCTACGAGGTCATCTTCCCTAGTAACTTCGTTAGCAAGCTGCAGGAAGAGCGATTGTAAGGTATTATCCCCACACCACTTATCCTTCCAGAATCTAGTGTCTCTTCCGTTTCCTAGTTTGCATCTTGTATTCGCATGAAAAATATCACCTACCTTAGCAATTCCGTTCCATAGGGATTGTTACCGCTAAATCTGGTGTGGGGGCAAACAGATAGTATTTGTGGATTCTTGGAAAACGTAAATAGCAAACCTGAACCTGTTCCGCCAGAGTTCGACCGCTAACTCCCGCCGTTCACCTGCAAAAAGTGCGAGACACCGGGGTTGATCCGGGCAACGCACCCTCCGATGCTCAAGTCAGTAATCAGAAAGATTATGAAAGAGCGTAAATTGGCAAAAGATTGATTACCTCTTAACGATGGTGGATGGGGGGTTTTTATAGTCGCCTTAAGGATCAGATTAGGAATGTAATCCCCGTGATCTGATAAGGAATGTAATCCCTAATTCCCAGTGAAAAGATAGATGTGAATCAGGGCCGTTGATTAGTATTAATCAGAGACCCTAATCTTATCCTGCTGGACCGGGTTTGCTGCGGGTTGGAACCCGCACCCAGTTGGAGACGGATCCGTTCGCGGGTTAATGGACCTTTGAGAAGGAGACCCAGTACCCGCTTCGGACCCATTAGTAGGTGAAATTACTGTTTTACCCCTGAGCTTTAAGATTCGTGTCCGATGTGAACGGTCCCGATTTAATCCTATTTTTAGCCATATCACGAGCCCCCCACTCCTGGAGACCGAGTTTTACAGTCTTTGAGGAGTAGTTTTGTTGTTCTAATGGCGTACGGAATTTTATCGGTGTTCTTAAGAGAGTTTGGAATCTTTCTTGGGGTGTAACGGTGTTATTCTGGGCTTGTAAAATACCCAAAAATATCTTCAGAATTTTCTGGATTTTTTGTGATTTTTCCAGATTTTTCTGAATTTTTTCTCATTTTTTTGAATTTTTATTCATTTTCCAAATTAAATAATTAATTATCGAAAATATTAATTAATTATTCTAATTCAATAATTATTTTTCCAGAATTTTAAAAATAATTTTTCTGAATTAATAATTATTTTTAGAATTTTTAATTAATTTTTTTCGGTTTTTTAAATATTTTTTCGGATTTTTTAAATAATTAAAACAATTAAATAAATAAATTAATTAATTAAATATTACCTGGACACGTGGCGCATTTTTGAGCGTCGATCATGATCAGATGTGCGCGCATCGCGAGACAGATCACGTTCTGGACACGTGGCGCGTTTCTTAGCGTCGATCATGTCGTGACGCGATTTTTGAGTAGATCGGACGGTGCGTGTAGGTCGGCAGCATTTTTCTCCAATTTTGAGCTCGGATTGCATGTTGCTCGGAATCCAAGCAACTCCGTGCACATTTTGCGTAGCTCGGCATCCGATCAAGGAGGTGAAGCCACGTGGCATCGCCACGTGGCATATAAAATTTTTTTCTTTTTCTCTGTCCACTTCTTCTTCTTCTTTCCCTGTTCCTTCTTCGAGTGCTTTCCTTCTCCGCTCCAGCTATGTTTTCCCCATAACCCACGAGTCCTTCCCTTTCGACTTCGACCTCGTCTTCTTGCTCCCGACCTCGCCCCCTCTCCGAACTCATCCGGCGAGGAGCTCGACGACGAAGGGAATGGAGCTCGGCGATGAATAAGAAGGGCTCGACGACGAGGGTAATGGTGCTCGTAGTTGGGTTCTACGTGGATGCTGACTTCGCAAGCGAGCTCGGCGAGGTGAGAAGAGCTCGTCGGTGGCGAAGGAGGGAAGCTCGACACTAGAGAAGATCGGCATCGGAGCTTGGAGGTGGAGTAGAGCTCGGAGCTCGTCAAGGTGAGAGGAGTTCGGCTCGGGAGAGCTTTGACGATGGGTTTCCCAAACTCAGAGGTGATGGACCTCGACGAGGCATTCATGGAGGTTGGAGCTCGGCACCGCTATGGGTTCGATGGAGATGGAGGTGTGAGCTCGGCGTCGGAGGCAGCCGGTGACGGAGGTTGTCACGCCCCGCTTCCCGGAATACGGAAACACAGGCACGTGACTGAGGCCCAGCGAATGATATAAGTACGCCAACTCATATCATCCATAAGCTGTACCAGTCTTAACTCAACAATATAAGGAAAATGAATCACAACCACGCAGAAAAACATAATCACATAAGCGATAATGAAATTCAATAACCAAATCTGAAATACAAGAACTTACCAAATAGCTCGATAGGCTCCAGCTCCAATCGTAGAGAACTGCTCGTCAATGCCTTCTGAAAATTCTCCTTGTTCACCTGTACTTGTTCATCTAAAAAAAAAGAATAATTTGTCCTTAGAGCAAGTCGTGGACATGCAAGTGGAGAAACAGTGAAACAATGAAAATAGTGGTATAGCAATGAATTCAAATAAACAATGAAGTTGATAGAATTGAACAGTGTAACAGTATAATATGCATTAAATACGACTTACCATAATAACGATAAACAATACCAATAATGACAATAATAATGAGAACACTGTTCAATAAGATAACAATATGCAATGATGATGTGAGGAGAGCCTTAGGTCTATTATTCATTTTTAAATCCTAGCTAATGCACGTACTACTGTGTCCCATGTGTGCCGTACCACAGGTTCGATGCATACATTCAATTTCGTTTAGATTAAGGTGGTAGATTCTATAGTTCATGTACTAGGAATGATGACGATAGCGATAAACACGGGACATGTGTAATTTCTTACACGATGCCGATAACGATAAAACACGGGACATGTGTAATTTCTTACACGATGCCGATAACGATAAAACACGGGACATGTGTAATTTCTTACACGATGCCGATAACGATAAAACACTGGCCATCATCCGAGTACACTTACTATATTGTCAACTACCCTAATCAACCCTTAACTCCGGCTTTGATTTATTTCCTTTATTCAATTAACACACGATAATGCAACCTATAAGGGACGTTAGAAAAGATGACAAACAATCCTAAGATCATGCAATACACTATATACAATTAAATACACTAAATATAACATTATAAACACAATTGTACATTATAAAGCATAGAATCCCAATTCTGGACAGCAGTAGGTTGCTGTACCAAAATCAGTATTCCCGTTACTACAGGACAGCAAATGTGGATCCGTCAGGTGGTTTAGAAACTAGACTCCCGCCCGGTTCCAACGCATACTTAAAGTCTATATTCCGATGACGGTAGCTAAGTGAAATTCGGTGTTCTTTATAGGTTTTAGTTTCTGGCTGGATGTAGATGTTGTCTAATTTTAATTATAAAGGCAGTAAATAAATATTATAAAAATCAGTAAAAATACTTTTTAACACCCTAAACATGTTATTTTCAAATCTGGAATTTATCTTGGACATATATGATTAATAGTTCACTTAATTCATTAGCCTAAGTAGTTATGTACGTGAATCTGGAATTACAGCGCAGCTGTGGTAAAAGGTTCATAACTGGAGCAGTATAACTCCGAATTCGAAAGTTTTGGTGTCTATCGACATCTAGACGGATAGGGCTACGACTTACTTTCAGGGAGTTTCTGATTTTAATGAAGTGTTCTAGGTCTAAACAGCACGTTAAAGTTCAGATTAGCGTAATTTTCTGAATAGTCTATATGTTCATTTTAAGTAAAATGGTAAAAATAAGATTTAATAATAGTAAATTGGAGTTTAATTACTCCTAATCGCAGCGAATCAACCTTAGGTGAGCATGGTATTAATATAGGTGATGTCCAACATTCTTATAATTACTATACAACAATCTAGCAATAACAATCACATTAACAATCAACTAATTTCTACAATCTACTATAGCTATTCGTTATTTAATGCCATGATATGAAATGTGTCTACAATTCCCTCTTTTTATAATCAATAACTATAACTATATGGTGTATGAACATCTCTATACTTTAGAGGCAAAAAGATGGCACGATGTCGAGACTACCACTTGGATTCGCTCGTGTAAATCCGTGGCATCTCGACGATTGATACAATAATATTTTATGATTTTTAAATAAGATCCACTTGCGGAATTTCAACAATAATTATCGAATATGATACAAGAAAAATACATTCGATAGAAGTGACTTGCCTTTTTGGACGAAGAATCCGAACACGAACCAATACGGGATGCAAATCCCAAGAGATGAGGCACTAGCACGGGCACGTGCACGTACGGGACACGTACAAACACCCACACAAGGTTGGATCCGGAGCGGATCTTGATGGAAGATCAAGATCAGGAAGATCGGACGGCTGGATCTACTTTGATCTGGGTTGAGGATCACGATCAGGTGGACGGCCGAGATCTGATCTGGCTAAAAAGATCAGATCTGATCAAGATCAGATCTTGATCGAATCTAACGGCCGAGACTAAATCCCACCATCCACTGTTTTCCTCCTTCTTCCCACTTCAAAACAGAGCATGAGAGCGGGAGACCAACGGCGGCTAGCGGCGAGGCGGCGAGGCAAAGGCGGAGGGCGACGGCAGGGGGCGGCGGCCATGGCGGCAACGGCCAGGGGCACAGTTGAGATGGTGCAACTGGGCTTGCGGAGGAGCACAGGGTCGTGGCATCGTCTGTTGTAGTCGCTTCGGGAGAAACGGCGGCTGGCTGTGGTCATCTGCTGCGCTTGGGAGGAGCGGGATGATGGGGGAGACGAATGGGTTTGGGCGTGGACGAAGAACAGGGAAATGGCGGACGGAATAGGCGATGGTGGTGGATGGGAGGAAGGAGACGAGCGGTGGGTTTTGTTGGGTTCTGTTTGTTTTGGTTTTGTTTGGTTTTGATTTGTTTGTTTCGTTTTGTTCTAAACAGAGAAGGAAGAGAGAGAATAGGGGAAAGAATTAAATATTATAATTGTATAAATTTAAGGAGGAGAGTGAATGTAGGGGAGGGAGTTACGGGGATTAGAGAATCAATAGGCTGTTAATTAGGAATAGAGATTACGGGGGTTACAGGAGAGATTCTAGGGAGTAATTGTTGGATCTGGTCAACCATGGAGTTTGGGTTTGGGCTAGTGGATTTGGATCCAATAAGAGATGGTATTGGTTTTGGGTATTAAATAGGGTATTAGGATCTAAATGAAAAGATCCAATAGAATAGGAAAAATAATAAATAAAATTAGGATTATACATCAAAAATATATTTGGACTAAAATATGGAAATTATCTAAAATGACTACAAATACAATTAACGATAGAAATAGATCTTTAAATTAAAAACCCAAGGTAATAATATTACCAGTAAAAATATTAATAATAGTACTGATAACAAGAATAATAAAAATGATAATAATAACAAAAATAATAATTTTGGTATACATATCAAATAGGATTGGAGATAAACAGGTTTATAAAAATCCAAATAGCAATTAAATAGTCTATAAAGTCAGAATATACTATTATTCGAAGGAATTATAATTTCCGGTTCGAAAAGGTTTTATTAGAAGGTCCAAGTCAAGTTTAAAATAATAACGAACTTGTAAGTAATTAAAATACGAAAAATATTCAGAAAATATGTATTTTGGGAAACAGGGGTTACAGAGGTGGGAGCTCGGTGGTTGCTCAAGCTCGGCAGGCCGAGCTTTGGTGAGGAAGAGCTCGTCAGTGGAGGTGGCGAGGAATGGAGGCGTCGGAGGTGGAGCTCGGTGCTTGAAGATGACGAGCTGGGTTTTTTGATCTCATGGGTTTTGTTCTGATTTCTGTTTTGGCGCCCAACTGGTTGAAGATGAGGAAGGGGATGGGTGTTCGGGTTTGGGTCCCTTAACGGGTCCGAACCCGACCCTAGTGCTTTTTTTTTCGGCGAATCCGAGCACGGATTTTGAGGGACAATTTTTACCATTTTGCAGCTCGGTAGGACTGTAGCTCGGATTGTAGATCCGAGCTACGTGGCTCGATCTGGACGGTTGATCACGATCGTGGCGCGAATCACGAGACAACAGGCTCAATTTCGAGAAAACGTTATCTTGTCGTTTTGTGGAGACGTGGCGCGATCTGAGCCGTTCATCACCTTTTGCGCGATTTTCGCAAAGATCCAACGGTTGGAGTTGCTCGGTATCGTTTTTCTTCAAGTGTGGAGCTCGGATTGGCACTTGCTCGGAATCCGAGCAACTTACTTTAGTGGGTCGGCTCGGGTTGCTAGTCATTCGGCGCAGCTGTATTGTGATCCACTTTTCCGGTGCTATGGAGGTCCGATCGGGGCATGCGACCCCTCGTTTCGAAGCTAACTCGAAGATCTACAGCTTCTCTTTAGGAGTGGGATGAAGATTCGCCCTCCTTCATGGTCAAAATAACCCCGCAACATCCTTGTCTTCATGAAGTTAAGGAGTGTTTTGGTCTTGGGGATTTTTGAAGAGGAGTTCCACTCCTAGGGGCGGAGAAGATGTGGTAGGAAGACCCTCGTAAGAGCCATGGGAAGACCCATTCTTTGAGGTGAGTGCAAGGAGCAACTCTGTAGGAGAGTTTTGAGCTCCGATCTTGCTCATAAGAGGCCTGCTTTGGAGGCGAGCGGAGTGAAGGGCTCGGCTCTAGGAGAGAGCAATTTGAGAGACAAGTGTGAGGAGGAACTCTAGGAGAGAGTCGCGAGCTCGATCTGAACCGTTGGATCTTGGCGCGGATCTCGAGAAAACACTATCTTGTCGTTTAGTGCCGCTGGAGCGATCTGAGTCGTTCGATCGAGATCTTACACGAATTTTGGGGAGAATTTCGTTTTTCTCCAATTCGCAGCTCGGATTGGCACTTGCTCGGATTCCGAGCGGCTTGCTTGTGTGATCAGGCTCAGATCGCTTGTCGCTCGGGTTTGATTCCGAGGGACGTGGAGAGTCATTTGGGAGACGAGTTTGAGGAGCAACTCTAGAAGAGAGTTGTGAGCTCCGAACTCGTTGAGAGGAGGTTTGCCTTGGAGGTGAGCGGAGCGAAAAACTTGACTCTAGGAGAGAGCCATTTGGGAGACGAGTGTGAGGAGGAACTCTAGGAGAGAGTTGTGCTCCGAACTATTGAGAAGAGGTCCGCTTTGGAGATGAGCGGAGCGAAGTGCTTGACTCTAGGAGAGAGCCATTTGAGAGACGAGCGTGAGGAGCAACTCTTGGAGAGAGTTGTGCCCCGAACTCGCTGTTTAAGTGAGAGAATCAACGGTTGTGGGAGCAGTTCCGAATGTCGAACCACTTCTAACTCGCTTACGAGCAAGTTATTTGAAGCGGAATCGAGCCAAGTGTTGGACTCCGAACTTGTCGTTAGAGGGATTCAACGATTGTGGGAGCAATTCCGAGTGGTGAACCACTTCTTACCCGCTTATGAGCGAGTAATTTGAAGCAGAATCGAGCCAAGTGTTGGACTCCGAACTCGTCGTTAAAGGGATTCAACGGTTGTGGGAGCAATTCCGAATGGCGAACCACTTCTTACCCGCTTATGAGCGAGTAATTTGAAGCAGAATCGAGCCAAGTGGTGGACTCCGAACTCGTCGTTAGAGGGATTCAACGGTTGTGGGAGCAATTTCGAATGGCGAACCACTTCTTACCCGCTTATGAGCGAGTAATTTGAAGCAGAATCGAGCCAAGTGTTGGACTCCGAACTCATCGTTTAAGAGAGGTTCAACGGTTGTGGGAGCAATTCCAAATGGCGAACCACTTCTAACTCGCTTACAAGCAAGTTATTTGAAGCAGAATCGAGCCAAGTATTGGACTCCGAACTCGTCGTTTAAGGCTTAGTAAGTTGTGGGGGCAGCCATGTAAGAGAAGCTGGACTCCGAACTTACCATTTAGCGAGTCGCGACTCGGAAAGATAGAGAAGCAAGAGCAATAATTTTCAATGAAAAAATGTAAGGTTTTATTGAGATAAACTAAGTGACCGCTTCAATAGGGCGAGCCATTATTACATGCTATTGGCCGGGTTACAAGCATCGGCCTTATTGAAAATCAAAATCCTACTTCTACGATAAGGTGAAGACCTCTTGGGAGGAGCTGGGAGGTTCTGAGTCTTGAAGCTCGGCGGGCCTTTCTGTTCGTTTGTTGGCTCCTCAAGGGGGAAGCTAGGCCCCATCTTTTTGGACGAACTTGGTCAGGTGTCCCCGCTGTATGAGTTCTTCGATCTCCTCCTTGAGAGCCCGACAATCATCCGTGTCGTGGCCGTGGTCCCTGTGAAAGCGGCACCACTTATCCATGTTCTTCTTCTTGCCAGGTGTATTCATTCTAGGGGGAGCACGGAGTAGCCCTTCCTTGTCCACCTTCATAAGAACTTCTGATATATTGGCAATGAGGGGGGTGAACTTCTCAAAACGTGGAGTCGAGCGGCGCTGGCCATTACTGTCCTTCTGGGATTTTCGGGACCCCTCTTCATTTGTATTCTTTCGTTTGTTCCTGAAAGATGTCTCCTCAAGAGCAAGGGGGCTGAGAGCCTCTTCCGCCCGTATGTACTTCTCCACCCTAAGTAGGAGCTCTGAGAAGTCCCGAGGAGGCTTCTTGGCAAGGGATGCCCTGAGGTTGGCATTAGTGACGTTGCGCTCGAATGCGGCAGAGGCTACTGACTGGTTGAGGGTGGGAATGGACCGGGCTTCGGCGGTGAAGCGTCGAATGTAATCTCTTAGGCGTTCACCCTTTTCTTGGTCGAGGGTCACCAGGGATACACTTGTTTTCTCGGCCCAACGGCTACCCACAAAATGAGTAAGGAAGAGCCCTTCGAACTGATCGAATGAAAAGATGGAGGCCGGGGCGAGTCGAGAGTACCATTCTCTTGCAGGCCCCTTCAAAGTGGCAGGAAAGATCTTGCAGAGGAGGGCGTCTGAAGCATGGTGGATCATCATGAGAGTTTTAAAACTCTCTATGTGATCCGCGGGGTCTGACTCCCCGGTATACGACTCGAAGTGAGGTGACTTGAAGTTCTCTGGGATGGGGGCCTCCATGATGGTGTGGGAGAATGGAGGTCTGCTCGGGCGGAGGTTTAACGCTCGTTGCTCTTCTTCCCTGTCAATTCAGCTGAGGCGCCTCTCCATCTCGTGGAGACGGCGGTAGACCGAGTCTTCCCTTTGATCATACCTTGCCGAGCTCTGGGACTCATCTTCGTACGAGGGTGGACTGGGGCTGCGGCGATGGTAGCTTGGAGATGGACGAGGACTGAGAGTGTGAAGGCAATGGCTCCTAGTTGGCCCATGAGTAGGTGGCCTCTGGTCGTTCTTTGGAGTGATATTGAGGGCCCGTAAGACTGTCGCTTGGAAGTCTTGAAGATCTGCCCTTGTGACTGGTGCCTCTCCAGCTTGGTGGTCCCTATGTGTGGCTCGGCTTACTGGAGAATGAGTTCTCCACCGATGACGCTGAGGGGACTCCCTTCGCCCTCTTCGAGTAGGGGACCTTCTGTAGTCTCGGCGGTGAGGAGATCGCTCATCCGGACGTTGTTGGCGGGAGGGTCCCTCTCGGGCCCGCCTTTCATCCAAACGGCGGCGAAGATCCTCTTCCTTCTGCCGATTGAGGATGGTATTTCGAAGGTCGGAAGCTCGGGGATTATGGGATGCCATAGAGTCGGAAGAGGGGTTGTGTCTTGGGATGCGGTCCTGTTGGAGAGGTTGCTTCTGAGGATTGGGATGCGAGCCCCCCGCGCCGGCATTCTGAGGCCCAGTTGGATCCCGGGGGGGTTGAAGATTCGGAAGAGGAGGCTGGTCCTGTTGGAGAGGGTCCTCAGCTTGAGGAGGAAGTTGCCCCTGCTGCTGAGCGGGTTGGATGGGGACTTCCTGTTGCTGATCGATGGGGTTGGGTCCACGGTTGGACCCTCTGGATCTTACTTTCCTAGGAGGCATGGCTGGAGAAGATCTGACCAACGGGAAGAGGGGAGGCTGCTATTCGTTTGATTCCCACAGACGGCGCCAATCTGTTACCGCTAAATCTGGTGTGGGGGCAAACAGATAGTATTTGTGGATTCTTGGAAAATGTAAATAGCAAACCTGAACCTGTTCCGCCGGAGTTCGATCGCTAACTCCCGCCGTTCACCTGCAAAAAGTGCGAGACACCGGGGTTGATCCTGGCGACGCCCCCTCCGATGCTCAAGTCAGTAATCAGGAAGATTATGAAAGAGCGTAAATTGGCAAAAGATTGATTACCTCTTAACGATGGTGGATGGGGGTTTTTTATAGTCGCCTTAGGGATCAGATTAGGAATGCAATCCCCGTGATCTGATAAGGAATGTAATCCCTAATTCCCAGTGAAAAGATAGATGTGAATCAGGGCCGTTGATTAGTATTAATCAGAGACCCTAATCTTATCCTGCTGGACCGGGTTTGCTGCGGGTTGGAACCCGCACCCAGTTGGAGACGGATCCGTTCGCGGGTTAATGGACCTTTGAGAAGGAGACCCAGTACCCGCTTCGGACCCATTAGTAGGTGAAATTACCGTTTTACCCCTGAGCTTTAAGATTCGTGTCCGATGTGAACGGTCCCGATTTAATCCTATTTTTAGCCATATCAGGGATGATCCCTACCCTAGCCTGCGTCTTCCCCCAAATCTCCCAATTTTTCGCTTTCGGTATCTCATGAATGAATTGCTCCACCAAGCCTTACGTTTTTTGTGCATCTTCCACCACCACTTTGATAAAAGCGCCCTGTTCATATCTCGAAGGTTAATAATCCCCATTCCACCAAACTCTTTCTTCTTGCAAACCCTCTCCCATTTCATCAAGTGGAATCCCTTATTATCCTTCCGATTTCCTTTCCACAGAAATCGTCGTCTGCATCTATCGATTCTTTCAATAACCCAGTTTGGATTGTCATAAATGGACATTAGGTATGTTGGGAGACTACTAAGGATGGAATTGATGAGAGTGATCCTACCTCCTAGAAATAGACACTTTCCTTTCCACCCTGCCAGTTTCTTCTCAATTTTTTCAATGAGTGGCACCCAATCGTCTTTAAACATTTTACCCGGTCTAATAGAGGTCCCTAGGTACCGTAGCGGGTATTCTCCTTTCTCGCATTCTAAAAAAGAGGATGAAAAATCTAACGAGTTCGCGTTATTGTCGGAAAGATCCATAACACAACTCTTGTGAAGGTTAACCACAAGTCCTGACCAGGACTCATAACCTCTAAGCAGAATTCGGATAGCGAGAAATTCCTCTCCTTGAGAAACCCCAAATATAAGAGTATCGTCTGCATACTGAAGGATAGACAGCGGTGTCGCGATCCCCTTCACTATGACTCCCTTGATAATACCTGCCTCTATACATCTCTTATTCATTTCTGCCAACCCATCAGCAATGATCGTGAAGATCATTGGCGATAGTGGGCCTCCCTGTCTCAAGCCTCTCTTACATCTGATTTCTTTACCTCTCGATCCATTCACCTGGATGAACGATTTGCCATTTCTGACACACATCTTCATCCACGACCTCCATTTAACCCCGATTCCTTTAAGCCGAAGTGCCTCATCCACCGTGTCATAGGCTTTTTCGAAGTCCAATTTGAGGACGAAACCTTCTATTTTTTCTTTATTTCCTCTGAAAACGATTTCGTGTGCTGAGGCGATGCTATCCTGGATATCTCTCCCTTTAACAAAACCTCTTTGTGCTGAGTCAATAATCTCGTTTAGATGTGGGGACAGTCTATTAGCCATCACTTTGGTAATGATTTTGAAAGAGCCATTCAGCAGACTAATCGGTTTAAGATCGTTCACCCTACGGACCTCATCCTTCTTCTGTATAAACACCACGTTTGCATAATTCAATCTATCTATCTGACTCTCCCCCTCGTAAAGCTCCTGAAAAATTCCTAAAAAATCCCTCCTAATGATGGACCAGTATTGCGAATAGAAAAAAGTCGAGAATCCATCCGGCCCCGGGCCTTATCTTGTACCAACGCCTTGATTGCTTTAATGATCTCATCCTCCTCAAATGACACCTCAAGACTGTCACTTCCCTCAATCATCGAGTCACTGCACATATCTGAGCTCAAATTACATCTTATTGTTCTCCTTTTACCCAACAACTCTCTGAAGGACGTATCTATGTGGTCTCTAATAGTCTCTTCATCTTCTGTCCACGCATCTGCCACAAACAAGCCCCCTATTTTGTTTTGTCGTCTTCCCCCGTTTGCTACCTTATGGAAGAAGGCCGTGTTCGCATCTCCTTCCTTTAGCCATTGGATTCTTGATCTTTGTCTCCAGTAGCTTTCTTCCCGTTCTCCAATAATATGAAGCTCCGCTCTGCTGGCTATCAACTCCTCAAATTCCGCCGCCAGGAGACATCTCTCTTCTTCCATGGTTTCCAATTCCTGAACCCTACCAGCAAGTTGTTCCTTTCTTCTCCTAGAAACGTTGTAATCATTCTTCGCCCATATATTCAGGCATCTCCGCAATCGTCTCAGTTTGATATTCCAATTTGAAATCGCGTCATTTGAGACAGTAGGTTCCGCCCAAGACGACTCAATTACCCTCCTGACGCTAGAATTTGATAACCAGGCTTTCTCAAATCTAATAAGAGCCAAGTTTTTTTTTTTTTTTTTTTTTTTTTTTTTTTTTTTGAGAATAAAGATGACATAGTTATCATTCCATTAATGAAAGATTAACGAATAAGAGCCAAGTTACGGGGAGGTTCTAGGCTATTAGATAAATATGTATAAAATAGAGTCAACTAGAAGTCATCTCCCTGAAATATTCATTGAATAGCAAACGTATCTCTAAATATTTTTTCAATACTCTGCATCCCCAAAATTTTATGAATTTGGGAGTACATACAGCACCTTTGGTGCAAACCTTACTGGGCAAAATCATAGCTCAATTCCTTCTTTTCTTGCTTCCAGAAAGTGATTAGACAATCAACCAAGAGAAGCCGTTCCATTACATGTGTTCTTTATTTAGTAGTGTGTAATAAAGGATATTTGAGAATAATCTAATGTATATGTATCAAATTAATCATGATGGTGGGGAAAATGTAAATTAGGTTGTAAAATGAATGTTTTATGCTGAAGTTGTTATCTTATCAAGGGTAGGAATGATGTGATATATCAAACCACTTGTGATACTCTCTTGTGCAAGAAAAATATATATATATTCTGCAATCATAAAGAAGGGTGTCACAGATAATCAGATATGGTGGTGGACACTTAATTTTAACAACTGAATATACCATGTCTTCTTTCGTCCCCATAATTTTAAAAATTCAAGCAAAACTAATTTATTTTTGTTACGATCCCAATCCGATGGAACGATGGATCGTCATAACTCCTAATAACATCCATGAATCACTTAAGAAAAAGAAAGAAAACAGAAGGAAGAAGACAAGAACGAAGAGGAAGAAGAAGAAGAAGATAGAAGCTTAAATCATATTCATTCATACTAATTCTATTACATGATTTGGGTTTATAAGGAAATGAAGACACGTGCATTGCCCGTGTTTCTAGAAAATTCCTGATACCCTAACAAAAGCAAAAGAAACTTGGGTTATTTGCAAATATCCCCTAACAAGATAAAAACTACTAAAGGACTGATATATGAAAAGATACAGTTCTTAGTAGGACTGTATCAATTCTTTCCCCTTAAATTGACCTTGTCCTCAAGGTCAATAAGACGGTCTTCATCAACACTAAGAGATATCATTAACCAACTGATTGGACCAAAGGATACCTGATATGAACTTATATATTCTAGTGGCCCCTTAGCATTGTTGAGAAAAAAGACGAGGCTGTCAGCTGGGTGAGAGATGATAGCACAAAGTACTCCAGCAACTTAACCACCTACAAAGCTCACTCCAAGCTGAAAGGATTTGTTGCACTGGTCCTTTGGTATGGGAATGGCGTATTTGTAGAACATCTCAACAATGGTCTCAAACAATGCAAACTTCATCATTGTTAAGGAATTTGACGACCCCATAGGGGAACAATTCCTTTGTACAGTCCCAAATCTCCTTCAGCTTTGACAAACTTTGGAAGTCCATTACTCAGTCCTCTTGCGAAACCTGGCTGAGTCTGAACCCGAACTTTCACAGCCTCCATTGAGCAAAGTGCCACATCAGCAATAACTTCAACAGATGCTGACCCAGCAAGACAAATGAGTGTCTTGTACTTAACTGCATACTCAGGCCCAGCAATGTCCGAATAGTATGGAAGAACTCAGAGAACCCAAACTTGCAAGCACCCTGTGCACTGTAACCGAGCAAGGTCGACACCCATCCCCTGAAGAGACCTCTGACTCCATGCTCTTTTAGCAAGACTCCAAATCCTAAAGAAATGCTCTTGTACCTTGCAGGATCAATCTGATATGAACCTATATATAGGAGCAAAGCACCGACAGTAACATCGGTTCTATCACAAGAGTTGGGCACTCTACATAATCCCACATTGCCTTCAAAGCTGAAATTGAAGAAGCTAAAGAATTGGCCACTAGTTGGAATCTCTCCAACCAAGCAATTATGAGCTACATTGAACTTTGACAAGAAGGTAAGCTTGCTCAAAGACCGAGGAATGGAACCAATGAGATCATTGAAAGAAAGGTCCAATAGTTCCAATGTGTCATCCAAATTATCTGAGAGAAGAGCTAAACATCTCCCAATTGTGATCAATTTTGATATTCCTTCCATGTGTTCTCTTCCTCTTGGATCAAAATCAAAGTGCCTTACCTCAATTGCAGACCTCAGCTGATCAACTCTCTCTTCAGTGGCCTCCTTGTCATTTGCAACAGTTGAACTAGTGCCAAACTGTCTTGCCTTTTCTTTCTTAGCTTCTTCATTATCCAACCAAGTGTACTGCATTTTGACTTTAGAAGAAGGTGCTATTGCAATTTCTCGAGTATCAGTAGGTTTGTTTAACTTCCAAGTTGAATCACTTACAGCAGGTACGACTTCTACGACTTCTGATATGACAAATCCAACTGCTGCATCAACATCAATGGAGTGCCCAATTGCAACAACTCTTAGTATACGTAGATCAACCTGAGAGAAAACCTCCACTGCAAAAGATATAAATGCACCACCAAGGTCATGTCCCCCCAGAATCACCTTCTCATTACCAAGCTTCTCCAGAAAACTAGTAAGTGGCTTTACACATTAAGCAAGACTTGTGATATCATTTGTGTAACTCCTGTTTCCCCGTATTTGTATTTTTATACTGTATTTTGCTCAATTATACTCTTTTATCTATTTTAGATCCCGTATCTTGTTCCTTTCAAATAAAATCATTATCTTGTTTCGACTCAAATTTTGGTCATTTTATCTCATTCAATTGTATGTGCTCCTTGGTCCTTCTTCATGAAGAATTGGCTGTTTCTTCTTATTTATCTCTTCAATCCCCATTTTGATACATTTTGACCAATTCTCCTGTTGGGTCCTATTCGAAACGGATATCCTAAAACCCACAAACTCGAAATCCTATACTATTTAAACCCTAACCCTAACCCCCCCATTTACTGTGTAACCCTAAAAACTAACCCCCGCCGCTTTCATTCTTCTCCTTCCTCAGATTTTTTGCATCCATCGCCAACCCTATATCCCCATCTCTGATCGCCTCCATGACCTTCGCCTCGTCAACCCGTGATCACCACGACCTTCGCCTCGTCAACCCGTGATCACCACGACCTCCGCCATCACCATCCTCCATCGAACCCAAACTCCCGAACCCAATCCAACTCCGCTATTACCTAACTCCCGAGCTCAACCCCCACCATTTTGCCTCAACTCTCCGCCATTGCGCCGCTCATCGTCTTCTCCATCCGCCTGCCCATTACCTCGCAACCACCGTCACCGCCAACACCGTCAACACATCCTCCGACTCCTCCCCTGTTCGAACCTAAGAAGCAGTGTCGCTGCCAGTCGCCACCGTCGACCTACCCAGTCATCGCGTCGTCAGTCGAAGCTTCCGCAGCCGCCTCGCCGATCGCCACTAGCTGCCGCCGAGATCCTCTCTCTCGAGCTCTGTTTCGTCGAAGAAGAGAACGAAGAAGAAAGGAGGAATTGGCGGGAATTGATCTCAGGCATTGGATCGCGCCAAGATTCGTGCCACGCTGATCGCTGTTCGCTACTTCGCCACAGGAGATCCGGTGTTGCTGTCCCCTGTTCGGCCTGATCCGGTGCGAGGGCGCAATCGGATTGGCTGCGCTCTGGTGTTTTGTTGTTTTGGCGCAGCGAATCTGAAATCGCTGATTGCTGTTTGGGCATCGATCTGGTGTGCGGGAGAGTGCTGATTGGAGGGATTCGCTATTCCGTGTTTTGGCACGCCAGATTCCGAACTTCCTGTTTGCAGTTTCGGCCGATCCGGTGTGGGGAAAAACTCGATCTACGGTCGATCTTTGCACGTGCTTCACACGTGCTTTTGGGAGACTTCGCCCGGGAATTTACGATCCGGATTTCTTCAACAATCGGATCTACCGTCGTCAATTAAGGCAAGTATCCCTTGTACAATTTATTTGTTCTAGTACAAGCATTCCTTGAAAAATACTACAAATAGTTAGAATTGTGACTCCTCATTGACCATTGTTGTTGATCAATATTAAACCTCCAAAATTTATAATTCTAAGAGTCACAAAATTTTATTGTGTTAGATTATAACTACTTGGACTCAGTTTATTCCTTGAACACATGAACATATGAATTAAGGAGCCCTAAATTTGTAGACACATGGTATATTTTGTATTTGATGAACTTGCAACCATTTGACTTGGAAAATAATTATTACTTGCTGTTTGGACCACCAATATCATGTATTTATATCACATAATAACAGACGCCTAATAACAATTTCCATGAAATCTATACTAGTAAGTTATTCCCACATGTTGCTGTCCTGAATCTTCTTTTGCTGTTTCGACCCATTTAACATTAGAATCTGAACCCGAGACCTGAATAGAAAATGTAGATCTGGATGTCTAGATGTCGATAACTTCCGAAATTTTCGAATTTGGGGTTACGGCCTAGGAGTTATTGCAGTTTTACTGCAGCTGTGTCGGTAGGCGCAGATTTGCAAAACTGCTGCACACCTTTACTTTGCGAATTAATTTCGCTATGTAAACAGCAAGCGTTTGACTTAAAATTTTATATGTAGTTGCTGGACACCCTATAGGACATCCCCAATTGTTCTTAGAATTAATTTTCATTATTTCAACCATGTTTCACATGTATAAACTCAAATACACAAATTCTGCCTGAACAAATGTAACAAGCCGGGGTTTGAGGGAAGGACTATAGAGTGGACAACATAGGTAAGTGTACTCGGAAGGGGGCCCATGTTTTTCAAAGTTGTATGTTAAATGGAACTAAGTGTCACGTAGAACTAAGTGCCACGTCATGGTGACGGGGGCCACCTCTAGAGCCTACGGGGGCCACCTCTAGAGCCCATTACGAGGTTACATGATATATATTTGCGATCATATGGAACTAAGTGCCACGTAGAACTAAGTGCTACGTCATGGTGACGGGGGCCACCTCTAGAGCCCATGGTTGATCACTTGCTTGTTATTTGATGCCTGAGTACACCGCCCTATAGACTCCACTACTAGGTCTAAACGCAACTGATTTGACTGTAGCAACCATGTAGTAAAAGAATGGATGCATGAAGTGCTACCTAGATAGTAATAACTACAAGACTTGAACATGATACTTGCTTACACGATACTTGACTACATGACACATGAAACTTGATACATGAAACCCGATACATGAAACTTGAACTGGATACATGTTACTTGATACTTGATAACTTGTTACTTGATACTTGACAACTTGAGACTTGATACCTGACACTTGAACTAGATGCCTGTCACTTGAGGTTAGATACCCTATGTGTTCACTTGTCACTTGTTTTACCACTAGTATTTGTTATCCAGCCTGTTTACTTGAGTTATCCTTCTTGTTAGCTAGTTCTTGGTTCTTTCCACTACTTGTTATATCTCTATTACATTCTTGATTCCAATTCCCCATTACTTGTACTCGTTTTTACTATTTGTGGTCCTAGCTTGCACTAAGGGCATTTTCTCTTGTTTTTCTTTATTTTCCCTTTTTATATTTATTAAGCAGACATTTGAGACGAGTTTCCTGCTGGGATTGGCGAGCAGACATTTTAGGCTTCGCTTGGAGTAAGGACTTGTTTAAATAATTGTTTTCCTTAAGGTATTTATTTCTTCTACTGTATAAGACTTGTTCCCGAGTTTTACACTTGATCCAGACATGGGAACTATTTGAATATTATTATTCGTTTAAATTATTTTCTGTTGCTTAATAAATTATTCATGCATGCTTGGTTATATATAAATCTTGTTATATTTCTGTTATGATGCTGAGTCGATCCTACAGCTTATGGATGATGTAAAATAATCATTCGCTGGGCTTCGTCACGCGCTTGTATTCCATGTTTTTGGAAAGCGGGGCGTGACAATTTGTATCAAAACAATCCGGGCCCGAGCCTGCAAAGTCGATAGCAGTGACCTTGAAACCATTATCTTCCAGAAGAGCTATGGTTTTACACCAACTCCAAGCACTAACATTCCCTCCTTCCTGATCATGTAGTGATGCAGCTACACTCGAGTCATCAAGAAACTCTAAGTACCTTAAAGTAACATTGCTAGCAATTTTATCACCAAAGTGCTTTAATGCTTCCACGATAGCACACTGGATCTGAGCATTTGGGTGCTTGAGATTCTCATTTAGGGCATCAAGTCAGCACTCCTTGTTTGGACCAACTTCGATTGCCTTCATGTAGTCGTGAATTGGTTTAGTATACCTCTGCGTGTGGGTAAATGCAGCAGCCTTGTTACAGTAGTAAACTACATTCTTTTCGCAGCGTGCTATTGCACAGGTATATAGGTTGATGGCCTCAGTATATGACTCTAACTGTATCAACCAGTTACCTATCAATTTAAACATCTCAGCAAGGTTGTTCAAGATTAACATTTGTCCTCTAATATCACTAGCATGTTTGACCACACATGCTTTAGAGACACCCTCCACCAAAGTTTGGCTTCTAGAGTAAGAAGTGTTGTTGTGCACAGAACTCCTACCTGGAGCTACTGGGGCCATTGTATTACTACTTGCATATGCGTCAGTCACATTGACATCAAGATTCGAGAAACCAAGAGTTACATTTTCTTTTGCTGCAAATGATGTAGCTATGTTTTCCAAAACCCAGTCATGAACTTGGGTTGCAAGAACAAGAACAGCCGGCATGTCTAGATCTAAATTTGCAAAGAAGGGAGCTGCCTGATTTAATGGAAGCCCTTCACAACCCCTGTCCTCAAACTGAATAAGAAATTCAAGATGACTAAAAATTTCCAATGTTAACACCAGAGATTCTTCACCCATGCCTCCCACAGAATCAACCAGAAGAGAGAGTATATTGGCCATATGTTTCTGTAGATATAACAATTGATGTGCTTCTTCATCAGCTTGTGAAGGAATGGAACGACGGGTATAACTGCGCACAAGCTGAAGTTCATCGCCCGTGCTTGTAGCAGCACCTCCTCCGGGATCATAGATATGACAAAGCCTCACAAGCAACTTCAAGTAGCCGTCTTTGGCATTCGGTCGAATATCTGGTGAGCAGTTGGAGCTTGAGAAATAGGGTTGAAGTTTGAGGAGTCCAGGAGGAGTCCACTTCCTGGTTCTGTTGGAGATTTCGTCGAACACATGGTGAGGTGCGAAATTTTGGAGAGGAAGAGCTGCCGAACACTGAGGGAACAGATGAGAAGGAGCCAAGGAGCAGAGAGGGGGCAGCAGTATTCGCAATAGCAGTCGGTTTGGGCATCGGGGGCATTTCGGGAAGAGGAGGACATGGAGGAGCAAGCATCGGGTAGGAATTCGTACTTGGTGGTGCGGTTGGCGAAGGCGTGGCAGACGAAGGAGGAGAGGTCGTCGCCATTGGAGATGGTGACAAAGAGTTGGACGAGGAGGTCTCCCTGGGATTGGGGATGTTGGATTTTGATGATCTAGTATCGTAAAGGGGTGAAGGAGGTGGAAATCGATCGGAACGGGGGGTCGCAGTGGTGGGCGGTGAAGGGGGCGGAGGTTTCGATAGGGAAATGGAGTTGGGGATGTTGGTGACGGCGGAGCGGTTGGAGTAGAGGATGTGGTTGGTGGGGACGTGGTGGATGAATTCGGTGAAGGGGGCTTTGGCTTCGTCACCCATTAATGAAGGCTTTGGGAAGTTTAGGGTTGGCGATCTAGGGGTTGATGCATAAGGGGTTTCATCTCTGTTTCGGGAATTCCCTTCAACAAGGCTGCACAACCAACTTAGAACATCATCACTTTGTAATTGCAAATCGATCACCTGATCTTGTAGGCTACCCATTGAAATCTCTATATTCTTCACTCTTTGGCTTAGATCGGTTGGCTCTGATACCATTGTTACGATCCCAATCCGATGAAACGATGGATCGTCGTAACTCCTAATAACATCCATGAATCACTTAAGCAAAAGAAAGGAAACAGAAGGAAGAAGACAAGAACAAAGAGGAAGAAGAAGAAGAAGATAGAAGCTTAAATCATTTTCATTCATACTAATTCTATTACATGATTTGGGTTTATAAGGAAATGAAGACACATGCATTGCCCGTGTTTCTAGAAAATTCCTGATACCCTAACAAACGCAAAAGAAACTTGGGTTATTTGCAAATATCCCCTCACAAGATAAAAACTACTAAAGAACTGATATATGAAAAGATACAGTTCTTAGTAGGACTGTATCAATTTTCTTCTAACATTAGTTTTTGTACTTGAATACTCGGCACATCTCAAAAATTGCAGCAAATAATGATTCTTGGTCATGCAATGGTTGTATATATTTTTTGTTGGACACTGTACTTGTTTTGTGGTAGATTATTTTCTTAATTTTGTTAAAAATTTATAACTGTACCTGATGGATTATCAAATCACGACATTTTCTTGGTGTATTTGTCAATTCGATCAACAATATGCTTAGCAAATATAGTATATTACTAGTGTCTTCTTTTTTTCTTTTTCTTTTCTTTTACTTTTATTTTATTTTATTTTTTTTTTTTTGGGGGGGGGGGGGGGGGAGCTCTGAAGCACAGATACAAGTACGGGGATCGGGTATGGGGATACGTGATTTTATAAAAAAAGTAGGATACGAGTGCGTTGTGGGTACGTTAAATATAAAATAATTTATATTATATTTATAGATACACAACTATAAATTCTTCTTAAAAATACAAACATTTAAACCATTTCATAAAACTATGAGAATATATTATAATTATGAGCATTTTAGAGAAAACAAATGATAATCTAACTATCAAATCTTTGGGTAGTCTTGTTTTGTATTTGAGCATAATTATAAACAACAAACTTTTAAAATTACTCTAGGACTCCATGCATTTATCTAAATATAATTGTATCTAAAGTTTGTGAAAAATGCATTTAAAAAATTGGGTACTCCTTGGGCCCCGCACCCGGGAGTACCCAAAAAGTGTCGGCACCCTATACGCACCCAATAAGGGTACGTCGACTATTTGAAAGTATCCGTGCTTTCTAGGGGCAAGTGTCAGAATATTATTTTCATTCAATTGATGTGAAGGTGTGATTACACACATCAAAGTTATTAAACTTGTTTGCCAATCCATTTTGTACATTCCTGATTATAAAGCAAGCTCTGTATCTGTGTCAGTTTCATCCGGGTCAGTTTCATCCACAGAGAAATTAAAAGTGGAAAGAGGCATATCTAGAGAGATAAAGAAAGAGTTCTTTCTCAGGCTAATAAATAGTGGAAGAGAGGATCTCTGAATCCGAATTATTTTCCTAACTAAGTCCTATAATTGAGGATAAATTATATCAGTTACAATAAAGTAGACAAAACTGAAATAACTTAGTGATGCAAATTCAGCTAATCCAAAAACTTCAAAATAACTGAATTGGGACATATAGTTCCCAC
The DNA here is from genome assembly GCA_017893485.1 of Hemerocallis citrina. Classification (NCBI taxonomy): domain Eukaryota; kingdom Viridiplantae; phylum Streptophyta; class Magnoliopsida; order Asparagales; family Asphodelaceae; genus Hemerocallis; species Hemerocallis citrina. The sequence continues at coordinate 291,080,166 of CM030360.1, read as the reverse complement.
ACCAAAACTGAGTTCCAAGACTAAAAGTTACACAAAACTCCGAGTCAAAAAGTTTCACCCTACAAGCAAAATATTTATTCAATCTCTGAAATAAATGCTATAAAACTTGTGTCCATCTAACAATTTTACTCTTCCAAGTTGCGAAAGTCCTCAACGAGTAAATCATCTAAGCGATGGTTGAACTTGAACATCTCTTTCAAATCTCTCAAATCCATGCTATTTTCTGTATAATTAAATAACACAATTTAAGAATATCATTTAGAATTTAGTAATGTTGCTTCATAAAAAGTATCACCCAACTCAAAAGAACTTAGTATAAATCTGAGTCATAATAGTAAGGATATCATACAACAGAGCATTCATACCACATTTCAATTATATTAGAATATGGATCTTATGTATTCTAACTCTCTTAGAACCATACGTTGTTTCTTATTTGGAATACTCAAAATCATCAATGAACCAATCAAAGAAATACAATCATCAAGTTTGAATGGGTGCACCTCACAACTATCAAGTTTAGAATAACTGTAAAATAACTTTTCATGGAACATGACATCAAATTTGGAATGATATTAAGACAAAAATAAATATCACGAAATATATCTCACGATCTTTTATATGATTTATAGCTAGCAACCAAACCTTATATAAAATTATAATAAATCATCAAGTTTGGAATGAAAATTCATAATTAAATATTTGGCCAAATTTTGCTAGACTATCAAAACACTTCAAAAACTATAATGTTCAACAAGTTTGATTCTCTTTCACCTTCCTGGTTAAATATTCTAGAGAAACGCTAAAACTCATAAGTCTTATTAAATATTTAAAACACAAGCTTGATGGATCTGCAAACTCATTTTCCCACTTGTTTTGAGTGTTAGTTGTTTAGATAACCCTTTTGTAAGGGCATCAACCACGTTGTCCTTAGAGTGTATATCAAGTAACTCAATATATCCCTTAACATGAAGAGAATTCAAGTATGTGTGTTTAAGCCTTATATTCGTCTTTACCATTGTAGATTGAATTTGTCATCATTATCATGGCGACGACGGCAACGGCTATGGCAAGGAGAAGAAAGAAACCAAGAAGAAAATGGTGATGATGATGGCATCATCTCTTTCTTTCTTTCTTCCCCAATTTTTCTTTATTCTAATTAATTAGTATTTAGGAATAACTATTATGTTTTAAGATTGTTAGATCTAGAATGCCGAATTGGGGTTTACTTTAAGTACAAAAGATGATGGCTATTATTTTGTTTAAAGCATAATATTCTAGATATTCGAGATATCTAGCATATTGTTTTGAGGCGGCATATATAGCACAATATTGGCTTATCGGACAAGTCACCTCATAGCGGGTAAATCCGCTATTCGGCCCACTACCCAATGATCCAACATTCATGACGAAATAGATATATACAGCCCGTGTCCCTATACAATATAATTATACAATTACATGGGAATATATAAATTTATGCCTTCAACAGATTTGAGGCTGAACAAACAAACTGAACTTGCACTTTCTCGAGTTTAATTTCCGACCACACATTCACCTAAAGCTCCTAGATCCTCTTAGGTCATGTGTGTCACATAGGTTTTAAAATGGAAAGTATGGGAAAGTGAGGGAAGTGGCTCTCTTTTACATTTAGGTTACTGTCACTTTCCTCACTTTCCATTTCAAAATCAATGTGCAAACAGGGGCCTTAGGCATTACATTTCACTAGATATTTCTGTTACATATTTCACTAGATATAGGTAAAGATGTTACATACGCACAAATAGGATATGGTCATATGAATAGATAGACACCTTAAGATACTAAAGATCCTCCTGGATTGCGTCCGCCATTGCAACTTGCACCTTGAGCCGCTGTTCTTTCAAGTCCAAGTTGATGTAATTGCACTTGAGCTTGCTGTCCAAGATTGCTGCCTTGGACATGTCCATCCCCTTGATCCCCAATTTGAGGGTAGCCATGGACCGCCCCTTCTCTTCAAACAATTGCAGCATTGCTCTTGACAGATACTTGTACCTCTTACAAATGACTACGAATCCATCATCATCCACGGCACCATCTTCTGCAACTGCTGCTTGATGGTTGAAGCTGGTAATGTTGTCTTCGACTTTCTTCAAGTTCTCCTTCGGACGAACTTAGGAGAACTCACCATAAAAGTTAGGTGTTACAACCTAGAAGGAAGAAACCCAAATTTATAACTACGCAATATTGGTTCCCCATCCAACCAATGTGGGACTAAATAGGACTCTAACATTCCACCACGCTTCCATAATCCGACGACCTCGGCGGCTGCGGCTTTCACTCTAGTGACACTGGCCCAACTCGGACCTACCATAATCTGGCCTCTAGGTATCCCTTTTCGACTCTCGGTGGCTTTCACTCTAGCGACACTGGCCCAATCAGGGTCTACTAGTAATTTTAATCCAGCCTCTTGGTAACCTTTTCTGAGCGAATTAGGATATATGGGGTTGGCTCTGATACCAATTGTTACGAACTTAAGAGAACTCACCACTAGAAGCTAGCTGTTAGAGGGAGGGAACCCAAGTTTATAACTACCCAACATTAGTTCCCCATCCAACCAATGTAGGACTAAATTGGACCATAACAGGCTTGCGACTGCCGCCGGTGGCGCCAAGTGACATTGTTGGGGTTGGGGTTAGGGATTTCTTAAATTTTGTTTTGGGGATGTGATGCGAACAAGTGGGCGAAGTTCGATTGGGAATTAGGAGGCAAATAAGATCAGCAGTTCGGCTAGGAGGAAAACTGTGCACATAGCACGTAAACTATACATTTTGACTTTTGGGATTGTCAGCTATTGAAGAAAGGGATAATTTAGCAAATGCCCCCATTCAAAATATAGAAACTAGCATAAACCCCCACTATTTTAAAAAACTAAAAAATACCTCAAGTTTGGACGAAACCGTTAAAATCCCCGTTAAGTGAACTCATGTGCATCATACATGATATGTAAAATAACCTAAATACCCATGATAAAATATATTTTAGCAAATTCCCACATTCAGATTGTGGGAACTAGCATATACCGCCACTATTTTTTAAAAAAGGGATATTTCAGCAAATGTTCTCATTCAAAATGCGGAAATTAGCATATACCCCTACTATTTTAAAAAAAAACTAAGAAATACAGTCAGTTTGGACGGAACAGTTTTAGGATTTTGAATAGTATAAAATATGTGTTTGTTGTTTCGACAAAAAAAATCAATGCTTTGTTTCCACATCTCAACTTAGGTGTTGTTGAAGATGATGCACAAACTAGTGTGACAGTAGGTAATACCATATTAATAAAATTCGTGAATAATTCATTAAATTCGTAAATTATTCACGAAGAAATAATTTTCCGAACAGATTCACGAATTATTTGCAGGTTTGCATTTAATTCCCGCAGTTCACGAATTATTCACGAAAATCACGAACTAAACGAATGTTTCTTGAATAATTTGCGAATTTAACGAATTATACAAGAAATATTTATGGATTTATATTTTTTTTTTACTTAGGAGAGAAGTACTAACTACTTAGATGTATTAAATTTTGTATTTCTTTCTTCCTAAACTTTTGCCAAATTTTTTTTTCTTATTTGCCAGATTTTTTGTTGATTTCCGAATAATAAATCTTGTCGAATTATTTATAAACGACGATTTTGTGACTATTGGTAATACACATGCTACTGTTGGGCATATTGTGAATGAAGATGAAAATGATAATGCACATTGTAGAGTGGAATAAGAGACCACACAATTTGTTGTAATAGATGATGGTACACAAGCTAGTGATGATGCACAACAATCCGTTGTAACAGATGATATTCTTTGCATTTTGGGGGGTCAAATCTGACGTAGAATCTCTTTCCATTACATTGTTATCATCAGTACAAGAAGAAAATTATTCAAACTGAGTAACAATACATAACACTCACATTTTTCATAACACCTAACACTGAAATAGTGGGGGTATATACTAGTTTCTGCATTTTTAATGGGGGCATTTGCTGAAATATCTCAAATATCATTTTTTAAATAGTGGGGGTATATGCTAGTTTCCACATTCTGATTAGGGGCATTTGTTAAAATACATCTTATCGTGGGTATTTAGGTCATTTTATATATCATGTGTGATGCACGTGGGTTACTTACGAGGATTTTAATGGTTCCATTCAAACTGGGGGTATATGCTAGTTTTCACATTTTGAATGAGGACATTTGCTAAACTGTCTCTTGAAGAAAGCTATAGAAGAAAAGATTTTTTTTTTCTTCTTTTTTTTGCTGGGATTTTAATATACATGTTCTAAAATTTAAGGGCCAAGGCCAAAATAAAGAAAAACAAATGAACAGGTTTTTTTATAAAGAAAAATTATCTGTTTCATACTTACAAATCAACAGGAAATTGAAGTTGTTCTTAAATGAAGATTTTTTCCAAAATGACCCACTTTTTGAACGTATTTACCTATCTGACCCAATTTCAAAAGTATTTACCAAAATAGCCCACTCTCTATCTCAAATAGCAACTTTGGTGAAAATGTCTGCGCTGTTTGAGATAGCGAGTGTAGGTTTAAGTGTTTGTCCACAACTTGGATTAAAACTTGTAAGAAAAAATATCAAAGTTTCAGAGATACCCTTGTTATTTTAGACATCGAGTGTTACTTTGCTATTTTTTCAAATTGTTTCTCCAAGTTGTGGACAAACACCTAAGTCTATACTCGCTATCTCAAACAGCGCAGGCATTTTCACCGAACTCGCTTTTTGAGATAGCAAGTAGGTCATTTTGATAAATACTTTCGAAAGTGGATCAGTTTGGTAAATACTCTCAAAATGTGGGTCATTTTGGAGAAAAAATCCTTAAATGAAATAGAGGGTGGGCCCTTAATGAGAATAAGAGTGGGAAGCGTGAGTGAGATGCGGTGGTTCTTCCGCAATAAAGGAAAAGTCTCGATATAGGCTGAACACATGAGGATGATGTATGCTACGGAGGTGCGGTGGAAGTAGAGAAACAAAGTGGCATTTGACGCGCATAGTGTTTGTTTGTTTGTTTTTTTGGTTTTTTTTTTTTGGATAAAAAGATGACCTCTGTCATCGTTTCATTTAATGATGGTTAACGAAATAAGGTAGTATAAATTAGCAACCAAAAGTAGGAGCTTAAAGCTCCATAAATACATCCTCCTACTCAGCAACTAAATACCAAACAACAAGTAGCAATACTGTTACAAGTACATCAAAAGCAATAACAAAACACGTCCCGAAGTGACCAGAGACGTGCCTTCCCCCCGCGGTCTAGTGCCTCTAAACCTCCTTGTTCATCTTTATCTTCTTCCTTGCTCCCGCGTACCCTGCCCAATCATGGATGAGAAGGAAAATTATATGTATTGAGGTTGAGAATCTATAAAAAATATTTCGAAAGCATAAATCATTTCGGTCTAGCCATAGATTCCACAATATTGCCGCTACTGCTATGTCCCAAGCTCTCCTATCCTCTATCCTGATTAAATTTTCCCTCATCAGACCCTAAACGTCTAAAGTTGATCTAGGACACTGAGCACATTCAAACCCCCTACAGACAACTTTCCATGTGAGGGCAGCCTTATGGCACGTGAAAAAAATGTGTGTGACGTTTTCTTCCGCATCTAAACAGCACATGCACCTGCCATCGATTTGCAAATTTCTTTTCCTCAGATTGACTTTGGACAGAATAGCGTCGTTGTACACCAGCTAGCAAAAAACTTTGACTTTTAGAGGAGCCTGTGTTCCCCAGATGATGTTTTGTTCTTTACATCTAACTCCACCGTCGTTGAGCCATTTATACATTGACGACACCGAAAATTGTTTTGATTCATCGATATTCCACCATCTTTCATCTGCACCATTGCTCGTTTGCCCTCTTTCTGCTTGGACAAACCTATTTAGTTCTTCGAACTGCATAATTCTCTCGGTTGACTGCCGGTCTGAGACAATCAGCCTAAGATTCCCATTCCTCCATACATCCACCACTAGTGAATCATTGTTGGTTGTTAACGCCGCTACCAGCGGGAATAGGTTGTTTAGCGACCTGGACCTGCACCACTTATCCTTTCAAAATCTAGTATTCTTCCCGTTCCCCATCCTGCACCTAGTATTGGTGTTGAAAATTTTCCCTTGTTTCGCCACTCCTTTCCAAAGAAACGATACCTGCCCGAACGCGCTTCTTCCGCCATAACGATATTTTTTCCTCGTTCGGAACAGGTCGAAGGAGTAGCGCCACCATCCTTTGCGCTGTTTATACATCTTCCACCACCACTTGCTAAGCAGGGCTCTATTCTTATCGTGGAGATTTAGATTTCTCAACCCGCTGAATTCTCTTTTCATACATACTCTACCCCACTTGACCAGGTGAAACCCTTTATTACCCTCGTCGGTTCCCTTCCACAAGAATCGTCTTCTAAGTTTTCATATCTTGTTAATAACCTACTTTGGTAGTTCGTAGATCGACATTAAATAAAGTGGAATGGCGCTAAGTACCGAATTTAGCATTGTGATCCTTCCCCCTAGCGAAAGGAAGCGAGTCTTCCACCCTGCCAATTTCTTAGCAATCTTTTCAATCAAGGGAGTCCAATCCTCTCTTAACAATGAACCTGGCCTAATTGGCGTGCCAAGGTATTTGATCAGGAATTCACCCACCTCGCATCCAAAAGTGGCAGATATAGTATTCGCCGCGGTTGATAGTTGATCGCTGATCGGGATGACGCTGGTCTTATTTAAGTTTACTTTGAGTCCCGACCACCCTTGGAAACATACCAATGCTGCCTTAATAGCTACAACTTCTTCAACTTTTGCCCTCCCGAACAAAAGGGTGTCATCAGCATATTGTAGAATTGACATTGGCTGTGCGACTCCTTTAATCTCGATCCCTTTGATGATATTGTTCTCTTGTTCCCTCCTTATCATTTCTGCCAGGCCATCCGCTACGATGGCAAATAGAAGAGGTGACAGAGGATCCCCTTGCCTGAGTTCTCTTTTGCATTTAATTTCTTTGCCTTTCCACCCATTTACACGTATAAACGATTTCCCACCTTGGACACACGTTTTCATCCAAGCTTGTTATTTCACTCCAAAACCTTTTAACTCCAGTTCCTCGTCCAAACAATCCCAATGCACCGAGTCGTAGGCCTTTTCAAAGTCTAGTTTCAGAAGGAAACCTTCTGATTTGCCTCTATATCCCCTGTACACTATCTCGTGTGCTGAAGTTATATTGTCCATGATGTGTCTTCCACGGATAAAGCCGCACTGCGAGGTAGCCACCACATCGTCTAAGTGAGGTGCCAATCTTTGAGCCAGCACTTTTGTAACTATTTTTAACGATCCATTTAGAAGACTAATAGGTCTGAAATCCTCATCCGTGAGTACTTCGCTTTTCTTAGGGATCAGTGTAGTGGCATAATTGAGTCTGTCCAGCTTTGCACTTCCGTCATAGAGTTCATTAAAGATAATCATTAGATCTGCCTTAATGATTTGCCAGTAAAGTTTGTAGAAGAAGATTGGTAACCCATCTGGGCCTGGTGCTTTTTCCTGACCGAGTTGCTTGATTGCTTCGAGTACCTCCTCTTCGATAAATCTATTTTCAATACCCTCGCTACCATCTAATGTAGAGGGACTCCACATGTCCGTCGAGAGGGTGCAAGTCTCGGTGGTTCTTCTGCCCAGCAAATCATGGTACTTCTTGTCTAAATGCTCTCTGATAATCCCATCATTCTCTGTCCAATTGCCATCAACAAAAAGTCCTGCTATATAGTTTTGCCTTCTTCTTCCATTTGCCACCTTGTGAAAGAATTTTGTATTCGTGTCCCCTTCCCTAAGCCATTGAATTCTCGACCGTTGCCTCCAATACAATTCCTCTATTGATCCTATATGCTGCAGCTCTAGTCTACTCGTTGCCATTTCATCTTTTTCTGCACCTAGTAGGTCCCTCCCCTCTTACATAGTTTCCAACTCATGAATCCTGTTGCCTAGAGTCTCCCTTCTAACATTGACTTCACCCATATTCTGCCTAGCCCATCCTTTTAACCTCCTACGAAGTCGCCTTGTCTTTTCCACCCAAATTCCTACATTCGTCGTTTTGATGGTGTGAACAAACCAAGACTCTTCGATGACTTGCCGCGTTTCGTTAATCGTCGTCCAAGCTTTCTCAAATCTAAACGAAAAAATCTTGTTTCTGGTAACCTGCCCACAGTCTTTGACAATGGGCAAATGATCGGACGTGTATCTTGTTGCCAACTTCACTTTTGCTAGCGGGAACGCATCTTCCCAATCGTTAGACACAAAAACTCTATCTAACTTAGCATGTCACACCCCGCTTCCTGGAATACGGGAACACAGGCACGTAACTGAGGCCCAGCGAATGATATAAGTATGCCAACTCATATCATCCATAAGCTGTACCAGTCTTAACTCAACAATATAAAAAAATGAATCACAACCACGCAGAAACATAATAATCACATAAACGAGAATGAAATTCAATAACCAAATCTGGAATACAAGGACTTACCAAATTGCTTGAGAGACTCCTTCTCCAATTGTAGAAGAGCCGCTCATTAATGCCTTCGGGCAAATTCTCTGGCTCACCTATACTTGATTATCTAAAAAGAAAGAATAATTTGTCCTTAGAGCAAGTACGGACAGCAAGTAGTGAAAAGCAGAGAGTAAAGGACAAGGTACGTGAAAGAATATGAATCAAGATCAAATTGCAAAAACAATAATGGTACTAATAACAATGGTCATAATCAAGTATATATACATGTCAATTTAAGTTCATTATAGTGTCATTTCTCCTATCTAGTGCACGTACTACTGCATCCCATACTACAGGTTCGATGCACGCACAACAGTGTTCGATTTAGACTTCGTGGTGGGATCTACAGTGTGTGTACTCGGTTTCAATAACAATCAATTACCATTTGCAATCAATCAATTTCCAATTTTTCAATCAATCATTCACAATCAATACTTCTCCTTCCATGTCAATACGATATCAATATAGGCCTTACCGAGTACATTTTCTGAGACTATCCACTACTAAGTCAACCCTTATAAACCCCGGCTTGTTTAGTATTTTATTATTATGTCACTCATGTCTATGCAAGTGTGTATAAGAATGTCAAGGGAAAGATGATAATGCAGCAACATGATGCATTGCACAATAATAAACATGAAGTAGTAAATCTGAAACAATAATTCTCTTTATATTAGTCTAACTGATTCCTAATATAACTGGGTCGAAACCTCAGTACAAGACAGTACAACCAGCAAAAATTATAAAGACTATTACATATGTTTTCATCAAATTGGGCAATTAACGTGCTACTATATCATGGAATGCATTACAATGTTATACAACAATTAGAATGTCCATTACTGTGTACAATTCAATTTATGAAGTCATTAATCAAGTCACAATTGTCTCATTCAATCAATATATACAATCACCATTCATTTTCTTTGTATACAATTCTAGTCATTTCATTTATGTCAATTATGTATGTGGGCTTAGGTTTGAGTCAATGGATAATTATAAGAGGTCAAGAGTACGTCGGGTTAGCTCGTGTAAACCCTCGATACTCCTAACGAGAAGGAACACAAGGTAAATTAAGATAATTGAAATGGAACTACTTGCATAAGATGTCAATTAATCTTGAACTAGAATAAATAAAACAGTTCAAGTGGACTTGCCTTTTTCTTTGTAGACGATTCAATAAATTAATAAGAATAACGGGATCAGAATCCCGAGGAGCAATCCCAAGAGTACGTGCAAAATGCGCGCAAAAATGCTAAATAGTAGATTCCACTCCGCACCGGATCGGCCAGAACGCGGGACACCAAAACGACCCAATAAGAATTCTTCTACACACCCGATCTGATCCGAACACGAAACAGCGAAACGGGATTTGGTGCGGCAAAACAGCGAACAGCAGAGGGCGACCAATCAACTTCTTCCATACAGTGGATTCCGCCCCCAAACACCAGACAGCAAACAGAGGATCAAGGGGGGCCGAACACGGAACAACGATTTCCCCCACTCACCGTTCTTCCCCTTCCCGTCGACAGGGAGAGAGTGAGAGCGGAAGCACTCAGCGATGGCGACTGGAGGCGCGACGCTGCGGTACTGCAGCGGACGGCGACGACGTTGGTCGGGAAGCGACGCAACGACGGAGCTCCGACGAGAGAGCTGCGGCGGCGGCTCTCTGTTTTGGAAGGAAACAGAGGAGAGGGTGCTTTGGAGGTGGAAGACAGCGGTAATGGCGCAAGGCATCGAGAGTGAGCGACGGCCACAAAGCAGAGGGAGGAGCTCTGACTCTGGCAATGGCGAGGGTCGATGAGATGTTTGCGGAGATAGCAGGGCTCGAAGCTTAAGCAGAGGGAGATGACGACGAGGTGGAGAAGCGGCGATGGTTTCTTCGGTGGAGGAGACGTCAGGGGCGATCGAGCTCGGCAATGGGTCGAGCGGAGGGCTCGAGGGAAGTAGGCGCTCGATTGTGGGGAGCGCAGGGGCTGTGGTCGACGACTTGGGGCGATGGTAGCGGTGGTCGAGAGCGGAGATGGGTGTCTCGACGAAGGGAAGAAGCCTTGGTGGATGGCGACGCTAGCGATGGAGTTGTGGAGTCGAGCGGCAGGGGTCGCGACAGAGGATGGAAGACGACGGGGAGATGGGTTCTGTTGGTTGGGGAAACATCAGAGAGAGGGGGAGATAGGGAGTAACGGGAGAGAGAGAGAGGTAGTAACGAGGGAGAGATGTATAACGGGATTGAGAGAATAACGGGGAGAGAGTGGGAGAGTTAATAAAATAATAATAAATATAATATTAAATAAGGGTAGTTAGAGATAGTGGGGATTGTGTTGAGTGGGGAAGTGTGGAGAAAATTGTATACGGGTGAATGTATGAGTTTGTGGATTTGGGTTTTGGGTTAGAGTCCAATAGGAGATAGGCTTGATTTTGGGCTTCAAATGAATATAATAAATCCAATAGGAATTGTTGGGCTTCAATTAAATAACATAACATGTATCAAAATCAATGGGCTCCAAATGAGATAAATAAAAGAAGGGAGACAAATTCTAACTTGGAATATAAATTTGGGTTTCAATAGGAGATCCAAATGATTTAAAGGCATCAGAAGAAATTTGTACGGAATTTGAAATATAAGAATACATGGAAATCCGTATAATCGGAAACAGGGGTTACATGGCAAGAGTAGGATTTCGTTGCATGTTTGACCATGTGAATTTTCTATCGATCATCTCTAACTCCAGCAGCTCCAAATCATCTATAGTGTTGTTGAAAGACTCCTGCCGAGAGTGGTTGTGACCTCGACCTCTATGTTCGTCTTGGAATCTCGTGATGTTGAAATCCCCTCCTACCACCCATGGCCCATTCCATTTATTCCTGATATCTTGGAGCTCCTTCCATAGTTCTTTGTGTTGTCTCGAGTCATATGGACCGTACACACTAGTCACCGCATGCACCCAGTCGTCGCTTCTCCTTCGTAGTCTAATTGACACCGTAAATAATCCAATATAGTCGTCTATTATCTCAAAAAGTCGCATGTCCGCCCCAACCGCTATGCCTCCCGAATAACCCACCGCATGCTTGAATCTCCATTCAAAGTCTGTTGCGCCTCTAAGACTTTTAAAATCCTCTGAGGTTGGATACTCTATTCTAGTTTCTTGCAACCCGCAAATACTAGGGTGAATTTTATTCAAAGTGAAATTAATAGATCTTTTTTTTAATTTTTGCCTCATCCCTCTTACATTCCAAAAGATGTAAACCATTAATAACAATTCTCGACACCTACACTCTACACCTACCAACCACCAGCGGGCTTAAGCAACTACTACTCTAGATTCCCCTCTAATGATAGCCACATTTTCTAGTTGTTCCGCCCTATTAGAACCCATGGTCAGACCGTATAGACTAGCAAAATAGATAAGTGAATCATCAGTTAAGGAATTAAGAATATAGAAGTCGGAAGTAAAAATACCTCCATCAGTCGTATCCTGGTCCATTGCTTTAATTGGCCTTTTGGGTAGCTCTTCCTGACTGGCTTTTTGTATCCCTCCTTTGTCCATCTAACGCTTTCCTCTCCTCTGATACTCAGAAAATTTCTTGCTATTAGTGCTGCCTATATTTCCCCTGACTTCCTTGTCGCCAATCTCTGTTTCTATTTCTGTAATTATGTTGTCTTCTCTAACACCATCTAACGCTCCAATTATTCCCCTGCGAGAGTCCAGATCGGTCATCTGTTGATTAATTTCCGCCAAAAGGATGTTGTTATTCTCTATGTTAGAAAGAAGTGCCTTATCAACTTGATTCATCTTTACCGCCATTGACCCCTGTCCACAACACAGGATACCTCCCTGGGCCACGTCGCTATTGGGCTTCGGCCCACTAAAAGGTGAATCAGAGCTTTTGTTGCTGATTAGAGCGTGCATCACCACTCTAATAGATTCCTCAATTTCTGCCTTAGAAAACTGTAGGCACCCACTCTGTACTATACCCAGCTCCTTACTAACCTCGAGCCCCTCCTTGTCCTGTCTTTTTAGGATACCACCTTTACCTTCGTACCTCGTATAGCCTGTCTCCTCGCCGCAAGCTGTCACGTCACCTTTTGCAAAGGTAAGCTTCTCACTCACTTGAACAGGGCACCAGTTGTACAAGCTTTTACCTTTTTCGCAATCTGGTGGGCCCCTTGCCTGTTGGATTTTTTGAATTAGATGCTCTGGATGCACTTGGCATTGGATGGGCAGCTTAGATGCAAAAATAATCTGCTCCCCAGATGAGAGACCAGGCTTCCTCACGCCCAGATCTGACAGTCTACCTGCATCTTCTTCCTCCAGTTCGTCATCACAGTCGTCAAAATTCCCCTCCTTCGGAGGCGGCATACCTCGGATCGAAACACTCTTCTTCGCCTCGACGATAACCTTCACATCGTAAACTTCATTTCGAATTCTGCTATGACCTTCGATGGGATTGCTGCTCTGTTCGCTACCCCAATTCTTAGCCAAGCGAACTTTCCACATGAATGCATTAGGGTACCTCTACCGATCTCGATCAACATTCTGAAACTCCGAATGATGTTTTGGAATCCCGTCCACACCCAACAATGGAACGAAAAGTTATATAGACGAATCCACATCGGCATTAGGGAATCAGCCTTTAGCGCTCCGAACTCTCGAGACCATGGTTTGAATGTAACGAAGAACTACATCTCTTGTGAGTCCTTTCCTTCTAGGCCTGTCACTCCCAGTGCCTCCGCCGCCGTCTCTCTGTCGCTGCAGTGCACGAAGAAACTGTTGACTCTTAGTTTGGTGTGCACAAAACGTACTCATTAATACTAATAAGTTTAAAGTTAGTTGTTCAGATTTTCAAGATCAAATAAGGAGAGTAATATCAACAAATATCAACAAGAGATCCAAGAGAGATTCAGGAATATTCAAACAAGGAAAGTAATAAAGATAGATGGCAAACACAAGCAAAAGAGGAAGATATTCAAAAAAGTTCTTGATTAATTGGTCCACAAGCAAAAAAGGAAGATATTAAGACCTGAATTTTTCCTTCTATTTTCGTGAGATTTTAGTTGTATAAGATTGATTAAAGATTGATTAGTTTATGGAAAGAAAATAGAGTCGATTCGGAATATACAACGCGATACCGGTCGACTGTACATCAAGACAGCTGACCGCATCGCAGTCGACCGCAACCTTGAGTTGTTTGAGAAGCGGTCGACCTTTCACCTCTCTACTGTAACACCCCGGATCCCCGCTATCGAACATTTGTGACACAACCAGAATCTTTGCCTTCAAATACATCTCAACATAGTAAATAACACGGAAATTTAAACACTTTTATTGCCATCAAAGTTATTCATCAACAATTACAAATATCGATTTTTCATATCAAACTGTAATGCCTCCCCCCCTTTTTCTTTTGACTTCAAATTCAATTCTTTCAATTTCTATATCACTTTAAACATAAACTAAGATAGTTATATTTCAGAGAAAATTTTGGCAGAGTTTCCCCTAAAATTTCTGCCCCGAAACACAAAAAGCTTACGGAATTCTGCTCTAAATTCCGTAGCTCACATCACAGGCAATAATATCATGGGCTCCCCATGCCAAAATGAGCAGAATCACACAGGCAATATAATTATCATGCTCTGGGGGCTAAACTCATAATAGGATATCAATTATCAATTAAAAACCATAAATTCCTTTGAAAACGTAGTAAGGTTTTTAGAAAATAACTTCTAAAACATACCACATGGCAAGGTACTCCACAACGAGATGGGTACGGATCAAAAACATATCATGCCACTCCATGCTATTACTCATCATCATCATCCACATACTTATACATCTAAAATACAATTTAAATCATAAATTTCACTATTCACATAATTAAACTTTAAACAACAATTTTAAAGTAAAAGCTCCACTCCATAGAATCATGAATCTACCCCTCACCTCTGCACTGCTGAGGACCTATAACAGTAGGGGATCTAGGGTAGTCCAGGGACTCCCTAACTCCCCAAACACTAAGGGGTTAGCCATTTCTGGTGTAAGTATAATCTACTAATTAAGCCAATAAATTAAACTTTATAAGTAAAGCAGAACGAACTTACGAATACCAAGAAAATCAAATTTTACTTGAAATCTGAACATGTAAACATCATAATGGGATTTCACATCAAATACTCTCTGAGTCATTTCCTGTATGCATATCCATACCCGCTCACAACATACTTTTCTTTAGTTTGGAAATCATTCCCAAATTAGTCGCTTAACGCCCATCACTTTACGCCTTATGCAAATATTTCTATAATTTTATTTTTCCATAAAGCTTTACATTCACAAATAACTCTACTTTCACATAAACTGTACCTCTTTACCATTCATTTGCACTTACAGACTCATGATTTATATCCTTTCGTACTCATCTTCATTCATAAACATGTTCTTTCTCAATCTCATATCACATAACATTGCATTCATTCATTCTTACAACACATATCATCACGTCTCGCAATAAATCACTTTCACACTCATTATATACTTCAACTATCACACTCACAATTCATCTTGAATGGAAAATAAACGTGTATCCTGATTTCCTAATGTTCGTGTATGTCATGACTTGAAGTCTAATACAAAACACAGAATACAGAACATATGCACTTAATTTAATGTAAGCAAGACTCTGGACACACATGCATCCCATACTACATGTGCCCCAGATCAAGCCGTTTCTCCAGTTCAGGAATTTGAACCCTCGCTATGCAATGCATTCTAATTCAGTCTACTTCCTGTTCCCGATAGTATGACATGGTTGAGGAGGTATAAATAACAGAAATAATTCGGGTTGCTACCCCGTTGTCATCAACAACCGTTGCATCAGACCCTCCTCGAAAGCTGTGACGAACTTACAAATATACACGCAGCATATCCATTGTGCAGAAGATCCATTATGATCCGTTCGTGTCCACCAACATAGAACATGACGGCCTCGAAGGTCTAAAACCCCCTATCCGCCAGGAAATCGACATCTCATTCTTACCATGGTACTTCAGGAATCAACCGTGCAAAATACGCACCGCAACACGTATCCCTAATGACAGGAAGAGACAACCCCATAGTATCACCACCTAGTGCTAACTCTCAGAACGAGTCGAATTCTAAGGAATCACCCCTAACACCAATTCGGTCTTCGAGTGAAACAATAAAAGAAAACCTAATCAATGCATTTCACTGAAACAAGTTGTTACCCAAATTGCACTCGGTGTTGATCAACAATGTCAAGCCTGTCCGGTCTGTCAAAACAACAATCATCACAGGAATCACATCCACTGATTCCCAATACCTTCACAAGTCAGCGAACAAATAATCCCGGCCCGTGACCCTCAGCGAGTGGTCCAACGGCACCCCAAGGATGCAATACAATTCAATGAAGGTAAGCACACACATAACCATCAATTCTTGACCATTGACAGGCTTAGTCATCGAGACACCCAACACAAACTGACCAGAGCTATATCCCAACTCAATCATGTCCACCATGAGTATTAAGCACAGGAACTTATCTAAGTTCCAAATGAAATGCTAAAACATCATTAAAAACCCGATAGCTCATAATCACCACACTGTGGTATGCAGAGGGTTCCTCATCAATTGTCCGATGAAATAGTTCAAGAAAAAGCAGTAGCTGTGACCCAAGTTACTCTCATCGGAATCCAACACACTCAGAATTTCTAGAAGGGTAGGGAGATCCACTGCAATCCCCTAGTGGATGACTCCCTCAAATTCTTTTAGAACTCAAGTCCCCAAGCCAACTTAAACTTGATGGTTAGTCTAAACAACATGTTGCTAACTTGCAATGTCCATAACTTCCAACACACAACTCAGATTTGCTTGATACCACTCATTTTGGAAATCTAAGACCCTGGTCTACAACTCTCCAGCTAACCATTTCCTCGAATTCAATCATATTGATACTATAAAATCTCATATACTTTCAATAGTATATTCTTCTTGCACTCGCTGCACCTTTCCAATGTCATAAAAGTTTGCTCACTCATCGGAAATTCTCGATTCCGGGTCCTATGGGAAGGTGGGAGTGTCTACTTCAACTTCCTAGTTGAACACCTCTTCAGTATCTATCATTTGAGTTCTCAAAAACACTAAGTTCCATCAGGTGTACAAACAGGGAGAAACTGGTTTATTTAGCCAATAATACCTTAACTAAGACTGGATCCGTTCCATCTTTGGAAAATCATACTTTCAACCTATAGACTGGAATTTCAAATTTTCAGATAGGTTAGAAAGCTATGACTCCCTACTACAACTCTCTAGTTGGTCAATTTTCCAAACTCTTAACCGTTTCAGAGCAAGAAATTCCCAAACTTACCTTCATAAACATGCTTCTTAACAAGGCTTATAAAAAAAATGAGTTGTTCTTTACCATACAACTATCTTTCTTAGCATTCCACTTATCATACAATGATAATCAAAATTCTCCAAACACTCCCACAAGCTAAGAATTCACATACACATCACAACACCATGTATATATATCTACACAATACATCACCATCACACTAAATATTTAAAATCACATCAATTCACCATATACACACCAATTTACCATATTACAACTTTTAACATATAAGAACTTTCCGTATTTTAAATTAAAACTTCATTTGGCGGAATTAAACAATGATTGCTTCAAAACTGCCTAAGATTTTATCACAACAATAAACATATATTTAGTATAATCATACTCACAGAATATCCTACATAGACTCGAACCTCCACTTCTCCATCCCGCATTTGAAGCTACTACCAACTCCTATTATCAAAATTTCAAAGCAATCAAGGCTCAAACATCCAAACCAGACACGGGAAAATAATAATACTAACCCCAATACCACACAGGCGTTTTATTGAACGCCTGGGATACACACATGCGATGCACGTAATAATCTAATGCCTATGGGATTTTTTTTTTATTCCCAACAATTACTAGAACCACTCCCAAATTTCTAATGGCCCATCTATACTCTCCACTACTATACGAGAAATAATTCATACATATATAATTTTCTTTTACAAACCCAAAATCCTAATTTATTAACAACTTGCAAACTCTCTAAGAATCTGCTAATTTCTCGCATCTACCCTTCCCAACTTCTTTTAATCTTCCTACAATAATACTCCTACTCAATAGAAATTAACCATACTTAATTTTATACAATAAAATAAAATAGGGTATACCTTCCTGAAGCCCTCTCCAAAAACCGATGCTACCACGAGCTAGAGCACCCTCCAATTAGCCATCCCCTCAAATTAATTTAAAAACAATGAAGAGATGGGGTGGATTTGGGTGGGGAGATCATCGGCCGAATGGGTTTCGGTGGGGTTCTTTTTTTGGGGTCAGGATGGAAACAGAACGGAAAGAAAGAAAAGGAGGAGGAAGGGAATGGGGGGAGGGGGGTTTTGTAAAAGTAAATAAATAAATAAATAGATAAATAAATAATATAACAGAATATTACATATAAGCCTCCAAGTCTCAAATATATTTCAAATAAACCCTAACTCGATACTTTAATAATACAAACAATACAAAATACATAATCGCGCGCAATTCTCAATTGTGCACAAATTACAATACAAAATAGCCATTGCTATGTTTGCTGGATATTATATCTACTTTACGTCAGAGAGCTGAACGGTCGACCGCACCAATATGCCGGTCGACCGCACTTTGCGTTGTGTGTATTCTTGGAAAGTATCGTTTCTATTTTTTATCGATACACTTCTCCATCTACTTATATTGGACGAATCCACTGTGTGTGTTTTACCCTATTACTTCCGATAAAATTCTTGTGAACTAATCTTTCGATAATTAATCCGAGTGTGAGCGAAAATTTTTCTGTATTCTTCAGTCAGGATCATTAAACAATCTTGAGTTTTAGTTTTTCTTTATTTTTCACTTCGGTGAGATTGATGAGACTTGTATTGGAAGTCATGTGGGTGTAATAGGT
Source organism: Hemerocallis citrina (assembly GCA_017893485.1). Lineage (NCBI taxonomy): Eukaryota > Viridiplantae > Streptophyta > Magnoliopsida > Asparagales > Asphodelaceae > Hemerocallis > Hemerocallis citrina. Next base: position 291,061,574 of record CM030360.1, on the reverse strand, counting down.
CTCTCGGCCTGAATTCGAGAATCACTGTACAAAGGGTTTTAAGTATAGTGGAACGCTTGTGGCGGAGAATTGCTACAAGTAGGTAGTGTGGACGTAGACCTGGGGGTCGAACCACGTTATATCTCTGCGTCATTTGTATTTGCTACTCTTTTATTTACCTTGCACTTTATTTTATTAATTTTTAATTCTGCACAATCACCCTATTCACCCCCTAGGGTGATTTACAGTGGGATCAGAGCGATGTGCTTATCAAAAAGCTTAAAAGCTTAAGCAAAAGGTTCAATGGCCGAAATCCCTCTTCCCGATAACTTGTACTCATTGGAACCATTTATCTCCAATGGGACAAGCCTTACACAATCACCATTTTTTGATGGAAAATACTATGATGTCTGGAAAGTTCGTATGTCTCATTTTTTACAAATGCTCGGAGAAGAAGTATGGAATGTGTGTATTAATAAAACAGAAATTCCAGTTAGTGACGGGAAGACATCCTTCACAAAAGCAGAGTTGGCCCTCAAGACAGCAAATTCCAAAGCAATGACGGCTCTCTATGTAGGGTTGAATAACAAAGAATTAATGCGATGCGGGCGTAACTGCAAAATAGCATATGAGATCTGGAACAACATGTTGAAGCAGTATGAAGGAACCGCTTTTGAGGTAAAAGCTAAAGTTAATTTATATTTCTATAAGTTTGATGTGTTTCGCATGTTGCTAGGGGAAAATGTGGATAAATGCTCGCCCGCTTCGATATCATTGCCCACGAACTTAAGAGCTTAGGTAAGGAGCTGGATGATGACCGAAAGGTCAGAAAGCTTATAAGCTATCTCACGCCAGAATGGGATGTAAAGGCCGCTACAATGAGGGAGACTCTTGAAGAGAAGAGATTCGACTACTACACATTCCAAGGAAAGCTGAAGACATACGAGATGGAAATGCCGAAGACCAAAAGATACAGATAAAACATCAGGATTGAACAAAGACCGAAGAGAAGACCATTGCACTAAAAGTAGAAAAATTCCGACCATCAAAAGCAGATTCAGATCGTAAGGAGTCAGACAAGGACATTGCTCTATTGACAAAACAATTTCGTAAGTATCTCAAACATAAGAAATATGGCAGGTACCAGGGAGAAAGGGAGAAGGATAAAGATGATGTGTGCTATAAGTGCAAGAAGTCTGGACACATTCGTGCAAATTGTCCCGTCTCACAAGACAGGAATAGGGACTACTACCGCTTAAGTTCAAGTCTGAAAAAGAAGGTGCTAAAGGCAACATGGTTAGATTCTGATTCAAGTGAGGGAGAGCAAAACTACGACGACGTCTGCTTCATGGCTCTTGGGCATGGTGAGGTGCAATCACCATCTCAAGAAGAGGTAATCAAAGAACCCACTTATGATAAACTAGTAGACATGTGTAATGGACTGAAAGACTATGCTAAGAAATTAAGTCGTGAACTTAGGCAATATAAACAAATTTCAAATGATACCCATGACTCTTGTATTACAAAAAATCAAAAACTGAAAATTAAGAATGCCTTGATCTTAGAAAAATTTGAGCCGTTTAGAAAAGATCATAATGTATTGCTAGAGGAAAATGAAATCTTAAAACAACAAATTCGAGAATCTTTAGCAACGCATGATGATCACTTAAGAGAAATTCACGAGAAATCTGTTTATATAGCCAAACTCACAGATGATTTAAAAGAATGTAATAAGAAATTTGATGAGGTTGTGGAAGGATGTAATGAACCTCTTGAACAAAATAGGATTCTTGATGGTACACTAGACACTCTTCGTTGGAATACGAAAGACGATGAGATGACTAGGAAAAGATTATGTAAAAGAATAACTGAGCTTGAAAAGATTGTTGAAAAATATGAAGGGCCCAGTTACCTTATTACAAAAAATTCAAGATCTTATCATGATAATCGAGGGCTTGATTACGAAGAGCCAATACACCATCAAAATGTAAATCATCATGTCATACACACTTGCACAAACTCCAACAAAATCATAAACCAATCCAAAGCTATGCAAGTGTGCATGACTCAAGACATAGTCGTATCACATATCATTATTGTTGTAGACTAGGGCACATTTCTTTTAACTGTCCATTAAAAAGGAATACTAATTTTGTTTGGGTAAGAAAGAATGTTAATGCAGGATCAAAACCCACGTGGACTCCTACAAAATTCCATGTAGGTGGTCCGATTGCTCTTAACTTAGGAGACCGTAGATGCCTTGATAGTAGACGCTCGAGGGGCTCAACAAGTTATACTAACAACCTGCATCTCTATCAAGGAAAAAGGAGAAGGATCTTGGTCCTTCAGGTATAGCATCGGGTAAAATCTACACTAGCTTGAACCTCTATTTAATGTGCATCTACTGAATTATTCCTGAAATACATGAATTGTGCGAACTTTGACAATAACATAAAATCACTATTTGACTTTTAGTCAACAATTAAGTTATTTGAATGATCGATCGACCGAACGGTCGACCGTCCACTCCTCTGTCACAAATCATTAAATTAAAACTCTTTATTTCGCATTGTGCGGTCGACCGTATATATGAATCGGTCGACCGACCAAGTCGGCTGACCTACTTATTCCCTTTCTAATATAAATACCTCTTCACCCCTAACCTCTCTTTCTTATAAAACCCTAGCCTCCGAATATAAACCCATCAAATAAACCCTCGTCTCTCAATTTTTTTCGTCAAAAATTTCTCAAGTGTCCTCTCATCCTTTGTCTCAATGGCTTCCTCTTCTCACAAATCGAAAGGCAAGAAAGTTGTTGCTTCCAAATCCGTCACTAGAAATGGAATAATCTTTCGCAACTTACAGTGTGCTGATCTTTACTTCTCTTCTCTCTATCATGCCTCCGTTGTTGCAAATCTGGTTATTAACCTATCATCCTTGGGTGGGCAATTCTCTGTCATAGTTAGAATTCTTAGGGATTTTGGATGGGAAAACTATCTTGCTACCCCAAGCACTCATTCCGAGTCTCTAACTCAACAATTCTATACAAATCTTGAGGGACTTCAAGATGATGATCTTACCCTCTCTTCTATCATCCGTGGCCGTAGAGTCAAAATCACTCCCAAATATCTCCGGGGAAGATACGAGTTTCCCGAAGGGGAGTTTGATGCATATCACTTATACTTTAAAACCCTCAATTATAAGCCCGATCACAATCAAAATACCGTCAAATCTATTATCATTCAACCCAAATTCTCTCGTCTCCCTCAACCCGCTCCTACCAATTTTATCGATACCGCTCGCGTTCTTAATAAAATTGTCAATGCTGATATTTGGCCCAAGAAAAATGATAAATCAGAAATTAGGGTCGATCAATCTTTCATCATCTTTCTTATTCTTGGGGAGTACAAATTCGATCTTGCTACATTCATCATTCGCATGATGAATTATGCAACTACTACTAATCGTGGTCTCCCCTTCAGCTCTTTCATATACAACCTTGCTATTGATTCTCGCATTGATGTTAGGAACTTCCTGCTTAGTAAAAGCCCTATGCTTATTCTTTCTCAACAAATGGGTATTGATGTACCCTTCAACCAGCATGCTAGTCGTCGTCAAGCCCAACAACAAGCACGCCAAGCCGAACAAGCACCACATGCATCTTCCTCTTCACGACGCAAGAATGCCACTTCATCTTCATCATTTGTGACTCATGAGCAGTTTAATGCTCATCAAATACAAGTATATGAATATTATGTTAACACAATTGAGTACTTGCAAGGGAAGAAAGATTGGAAAATTCTTCCTCCACCGAATGATGAAGATGATGAGGAAGATGAGGAAGACAATGACGACAATGATGGAAATGATGGTGGGGATGATGATGATGATGATGATGATGATGATGATGATGATGAGCGAATATCTTTTTGTAATTGAAATATCTATGTGTACGCTCCTTGTTGCTATGTAATCCTATATGAAGTTGCTTGTCTCAAATATATGATTGCCCGCAATGTATCTGTTTTTTCGGTCGATTGTGTGGTCGACCGGTTTTTGCATAAATGGTCTTTCAGTATTTGCGGTCGACCGTGTAGTCGACCGGTTTGCTCTTTGTGATCTGTTGACAAAGGGGTGCGGTCGACCGCGCGGTCGACCGGTATGCTCTCGAGAAATTTTTTAAATCATCTCTATTGCGGTCGACCGGTCTCTTCTCTGGTCTATGATAAAAACTTTTTGTAGAACATTTTTTGTGATTCTTGAAATTTAATTTTTTATTATACTTGTATTGGGGAGGATCTCAAATCTATGATATTATGAAGAGCTCTCACTGTATAGCAAAGAGTCTCGCTATCAACGGTATCATGTAAGAAGATTCTCTTCCACTCGTTTTAGTAACATTTCGTTCTTTTCAAACTCTATCCCTCTTGTCTATTTTGATTAACGATTTTTTTTAACGTACTTTCACTAGAATCTTTTTTTTAACATGCTTTCACTTTTCTTCTACTTAAATCCCTCTTGGTGTGTTCCAAAAAGGGGAAGAATTTTTTGGAATGTTTTCAAATAAAGTCTAAAGTATTCATGAAATGTTTTCACATGCTTTACAATGATTCTATGAATGTTTTCAACTACAAATATGTTTTCAAAAGCTTTACACTAATCATATATGTTATAGTTCTGTATAATAGGTGGCATTGAATTAAGGGGGAGCGTTTACATTTCTCTTAAAATATCTTACTTATGAAATTCTGTGTTACAGGATATACTAAACTTAGGGGGAGTATTTATGTAACACCCCACATTTTATTTTAAATTAAAAATGCATTTTTTTATTTTTGCACGTGTGATGCACATGCAAATTTTTATTCTCATTTTTTACTCTCATTTATAAACTTTTAGCATTCATAAGTTTTTAATTAATCTTCTTTTAACCCATGGACCCAAAAATGAGATCTAGCCCAATAGACAAGTCAATTAGTTGATTAAAGAAAGGCACACTCGGATAATTAAACTAGTTAATTAAAATAAGAGCCCATGAATCAAGCCTATTAGTAAAATCACTATTTAAGTTGAGCTTGGACTAATACATGACAAGTTACAACTTTTGGTACACATTTAGGGCTATAAAAATTGTACTAAATTTGTATGTGTATGTGTGCATGTGCACACATAGGGTAACTCGGTTTTGAACCCTAGGTTGGCCGGATTTGGTGAGTGGGGGAGGGGAAGAGTTTGGAGTTTTGGGAGTTGAGATTGTGAAAGGTTGGAAAGGTGAAAAGTTAGGAGTTTAGGAGTTTGGAAAATGAAGAGTTGAAAGAATTAAAAGAGAGAGTTATTAGGATGATAATTTTGCACATTAGACCCTAACAATACCCTATAAATAGAACCCAATTTCCCACTTCTCTTTTGCACCAAAAACAATATCAAAATAAGAGAAATAAAGAAAAGAAAGAGAGTAAGAGAGTTCTATTGCTAGGAGGAAAAGTCATTGCTAGGAGAAGGAGCTCTTGCTTGGAGGAGAAGTCTTGCTAGAAGCTAGGAGTTTGCTTTGGAGCTAGAAGTGGTGTTCCATCTTTCCTTTCATTTGTTCAAACTTCAATTAAGGTGGGTGATTTCATTATTTTCTAGTGTAGGATATGCAAGCTAAAATGAATAATATAAGAAGAATTTCGATGTGAAAATTATAGATAAAATTCTTGCTAGTATAATATGATATGTATGAAGGTAGTTTTGTTATGATTAAGTAGAAATAGATACCATGCTAATTAAAGAGAAGAATTCTTTTATATTATAAACCATGTTAGTATGTTTGCAAAATTTTGTGCTCATTTGTTGACCACATCATGCTTTGATAACTAAGAAAGAAGAAAGAAAGTAAATTTAGTTAGTGTTCTGTAATGTGTTGACATATGTATGTCTTAATTGGAAGAAGAAAAAAAAAAAATAAAAAATATATATATATATATATATATATATATATATATATATATATGAGAAAAAGGGGTATGAGCAACTTGCTCATTTAGTAAATAAGCAATTGATGATGTGGCATACATGTGATTGGAAAAGCCTTAAAAGGGTTAGTTGTCCAATGTATCACATGCATGCCACATAATCAATTGCTGATTTACTAAATAAGCAAGTTGCTCATATCCCTTTTAATATATATATATATATATATATATATATATATATATATATATATATATATATATATATATATATATATAAACTATTGCATGAAAGAGTATTCCTGTGAAATTCTCTAATATCAAGAAAAAGTTTATTTCAAAATTATTAGAAAGATTTTGATCTTTTGAATAAACAAGTATCATGGAAAAAAAACACTTTCTGAATAGTTGAACAAAAGTATATTAGTACAATTCTTAAACAAAAAATACACTTGGACTTGCTGGTTAGCTAGTGCAATACAGAGCACTCTTTATAAGAGATTTAGGTTCGAAACTTGATGGTCACACTTATTTTGATTTACTTATTAAAAATCCAAATTCTGTGTTTTGAATACAAGAGGTTTTTAATTGCAGAAATTGACACAAGTTGACAAAGGACTTAGTGGCTAGTGGGTCGGGCCTAGGGCGCTGTTGTGTGTGATTGGCAGTGCTGGGTTTGAACCTAGACCTCCTCTTTTATTTATTTTTTTTTTTTTTGGTTTTTCTTCTTCATTCAATGAATTGAAATTTTTTTTAAGGGAATTTTAATTAAAACCTTATTATGGGTATGAAATGAAATAGAAAAAAATACTAAGAATGTTTCTTGTATGTTTTGAGATATAAAGAGAAATAAAATTTGAGTGTGGAACTTCGTAATGAAGAGAAACAAAGTATTATTTTGTGAGATGATTTTAAAGAGAATTATACTTTGATTTTTGTTTAAGAAATAGTTTAAAAAGAATTGAGACTTTGAAATAGCTTGGATTGGTTATAAAATTTCATGTGATGAAATTGTGTACTTGATATGAATTATTATTTGCTATGAATAACTAGATCATGACTAGTGTCAAGACTAAGAAAAGATTGTACTCTTATTTTGTTTAAACTTCTTTGTTGTGGTTGAGAAACACTGTATGAGTTTGAGTTTAATCAAAAAATTTCATGTGATGAAATTGTGTGCTTGAAAGTAATCAGTTTGCTTATAAAGATTTTGAATGAATGAATAGATCATAAATAGTGACAAGACATTAATCATTCGTGAACAAGTTGAAAATATCTAGGTTTAAGACATGTTTATTAAAGGGTATGTGTACCCATGATTTTCTTGTACATGAAAATGTTGTGATTTAGAGTTAGTGAGACCTTGGGTACCGGCATTATTAAATTGAAAAGAATCGAATTATATTTTTCAGATATGGCCATGGAGCTATCTCGGTGAATGTTGATTAAGTCCGGTAGGAGGTAATACTAATTCTAGGCTCGGAAGATTATTCATGTCTCGAACTAAATAATTAGGCACATAAGTGAAGATGTAGTGAACCTGGGCAAACGTAAGTGGGTTGCTTCTATATAGTCGGCGGTGGATCTCCGTGGCTATAGACCCAGTCGGCGGTGGATCTCCGTGACTGTGGTTGCTCTGTAGGAGATAGGCCTTATCCGGGACTTAGCATAGTCGGGCGGAGGGTGTGCCATACTCCTATGTATATACATATACCGAGCTAGAAGGGCACTTGCGGGATGATTCGCATGATGAGGGATTTGTTATAACAGTCGACGGTGGATCTCTGTGGCTGGGGTCCATATTCGTGGAATGATCTAAATATTGCTTCATTACTGGGTAGTTGTCATGGCGAGGGATCGAGCCCTTTATTGTGGAGTACGTAGGCGCTTGCCCTCGGACCTATGTAGCATGTGATGCATAGAATCCGAACAAGTTTGCATTAGTGTCATCCTAGTATAAACTGTGTGCATTAGGCATTAAGGCATGGCATGCACTTACATGTTTAGCGTAGTCACGAATTAACACTTTATTGTTCATTCAACTTTTGTGAATTGTTAAAGTAATGAGATTGTTATATGTACAGCATAGAGAGGATGGCCGAGTATAACATTTTCGCCAGTTGTAAGTGACTGACGTGCCCACAGCTTGATATGCAGGTAATGGACTTTTCTATGAAGAAGTAAAGATGTTATGATGCAGTTGATGATTTACATTGTTAAAGTTGTATAACTTGTATCTTATTTCATTGTTGTATTTCTTTTATTCTTCCGCTGTGTAAAACAAGTGTAATGAACTCTGATGTATTATTGAAAAGTTTAAATTTCCTTGTAAAATTGTACGAAGTGAAGTAAAGATCCTGTGAAATCTCGAATTCGGTCTTATTTGGAATTCGGGGCGTTACAATTTATGTGGCCTATTTTAATTTTCAAACATTCTGGCATGTTTTGTTCACACCAAAAGGGGAAGATTGTTGACTCTTAGTTTGGTGTGGACAAAACGTGCTCATTAATACTAATAAGTTTAAACTTAGTTGTTCAGATTTTCAGGATCAAATAAGGAGAGTAATATCAACAAATATCAACAAGAGATCCAAGAGAAATTCAGAAATATTTAAACAAAGGAAAAGTAATAAAGATCGATGGCAAACACAAGCAAAAGAGGAAGAAATTCAAAAAGAGTTCTTGATTAATTGATCCACAAGCAAAAGAGAAAGATATCAAGGCCTGAATTTTTCCTTCTATTTTCGTGAGATTTTAATTTTATAAGATTGATTAAAGATTGATTAGTTTATGGAAAGAAAACAGAGTGGATTCGGAATATACAGCGCGATACCGGTCGACCGTACTTCATGACGGTCGACCACATCGCAGTCGACCGCAACCTTGAGTTGTTTGAAAAGCGGTCGACCTTTCACCTCTTTACATTACGTCAGAGAGTTGAACGGTCGACCGCACCAATATGCCGGTCGACCTTACTTTGCGTAGTGTGTATTCTTGGAAAGTATCGTTTCTATTTTTGATCGATACACTTCCCTGTCTACTTATATTGGACGAATCCACTGTGTGTTTTTTACCCTATTACTTCCAATAAAATTCTTCTGAACTAATCTTTCGATAATCAATCCGAGTGTGAGCGATAATTTTTCTGTATTCTTCAGTCAGGATCATTAAACAATCTTGAGTTTTGGTTTTTCTTTCTTTTCCACTTCGGTGAGATTGACGGGACTTGTATTGGAAGTCCTGTGGGTGTAATAGGTCTCTCGGCCTGAATCCGAGAATCACTGTACAAAGGGTTTTAAATATAGTGGAACGCTTGTGGCGGAGAATTGCTACAAGTAGGTGGTGTGGACGTAGACCTGGGGGTCGAACCACGTTATATCGCTACGTCATCTGTGTTTGCTGCTCTTAACTCTTACTTACCTTGCACTTTATTTTATTAATTTTTAATTCCGCACAATCACCCTATTCACCTCCCCTAGGGTGATTTACAGAAAGAATTATCGGAGATTTCTTGCACGACCCAAGTTGGCGATGGGGAAGACACTAATGCGCCCAATAGCAGCTCTGAGATGTCCTTCTCTTATGGGTTGCCAGTTCTTGACTTTGCCATGATGCAATTATTGTAACGCCTCTCAAAATCAGCCATTAATGGCGTAAGAGTAATAGATGCATGAATCACTTTCCGCTCGCCCGTGGAACTCTCCTGAGTCTTGCTAGCTTCTGAGGCGAGTGAAATTTCCGGCAGCGGAGGTTCTTTATAGGTCAAAGCGGAGGCGACTCTCTTCCTGGGGCAAGCCGTCGAGATATGGCCGGAGTCTTTACATACGTAACAAAACAGTCGTTTTTGCAATTACTGATCGAGTGGCCAGTTTTTACGCATTTGTGACAGCTTTGACGATTGTCTGGCTTCCTCTTACCTGAAAAGCTATTGCTCTTGCTAACTTTCGGAGTCCTCGACTTAACCAATATCCACTCGCTGGCTTCTTCTCTTTTCCTGGGCATCTCTTTCTCCAGTGAAGGCGAACGTCGATGAGCTCTAAGCTCAACGTTGCCTCTTAGGTCGCCTTTAGTCACCTCCGCGAATGTTCTCCGCATACTCTCTACTTGCCTTGTACCCTGGTGCCTCCTCTCCGGCGATGAACGGTGGGCTTTCGTCGCACTCCTGTCTCTAACCACCCAATGAATATCTTCATCCTCCCAAGTCCTTCCCGTGCGCTCCCCACGTCCTCTAACATCACCTGACTGGTCTCTATGACCAATTGGTGAGCGTGACGAAGTCCTACCCCTTGCTTTGCTTCGTTCGAGTAGCTGGTCTCCGTGACGCTTGCTCGACTGTGCAACCAACTCCTCCTCCCTCTTGCGCTTTGGCATCATCAGGGAACTGCACTCGTGAGTCCTACCACGCTTGCTGGAGTACTGGAGCTGAGCTGAAGAGTGCTGAGTTCTCATGTCTTAAAATCCTGGCTTAACCCCATGAGTCACAACAAAATGCAGTTGCAGGCTTCGGTAAGGTACTTAAGCAGAAATCAGTTTGTTCTGTGCAATACGAAGACAAGAATATTCTAGGATGGGATTTGGTGTCCCACTAGTTGGAGAAGACTACTATCAACCCTATCTAAATGCCACCTGAGGCCTCTCCTCCTCCGGGTTGTCACCAGTAGCTTTTTTTAATTTCTCTTTTAATATTCATGTATGCATTTGCCCTTTAGCTTTGCTTATATGAAATCAATTTTCTTTAAAATTCTGCATTCTCCATGTAAAATAAAAAAATAATTAAAATAATTAAAAATAAAATAGAATAATGTTATTAATAATAAAAAAAATAATACCAAACATGTTCTGTAAGTTTCCAAATCCCCAAATTTAGAAATCTTGAATCAGGTTAAACATCTAATAATTCAAGGAGAATAAATAGACAGCTCAAAGTATGAAATTTGTCAAAGGAACTGAGTCGAAAAATGCGTGTGGAAACTAGAAGTATAACCAAGCACTGTGTAGAATCTCTGTCCATGTTTTTCCAATGAGGTCAATACGAAATAAAATCAAAAGGAAATTAAGAAAGAAAAGAAAATAATATCTTTGAATATCTCTACTACAATAATGGGAGAAGGCCTTTGTCCATAACCCAACTCGTGCAGCGCACGTGCTGGTAAATTTTTTTTTTGCCCTTTTTATTCCCCCAATTTTTCCCCACGTGCACAGCACATGTATAATACTAGTACAGGATAAATTGTAATAGAATTTTGTTTCCCTCAAGAATATGAGAAACGACAATTAACCACTGGGCAGAAATTATGAAACCATAACCATAACCAAAATTTTCAATAGAAGTAAACCACAAAATCAACCTGCTTTCAAATGAAACAGGATCAGTAAAACAATTTTACAAGGCTCAGAAAACTAGATCCATGACATTGATATATATACCCCCACAAACGCAAATATGTCTTCTCGACATTTTTTTTACAGAACACCCTCAGATTCGGTCAGAAAATAAAAGGAAAATCATCCTTTCTCCCATCTAAATTTCCAATACTTATATCAAGCATAGAGAAGTCTTATTGCGTAGAAATTTTTTATTCTGAACCTTTTACACCAAAGTTGAAGGGAGAAGGAAAAGGTTCTGAAACTCTCTCTCCCTGTGCCAAGCACCATTTCAGAGTGCGGATGTTCCTGCAGCAAAATGAAGCATTAAGATTTGGATGGATGCAGAGAGAAGCCATAAGATTAATAGAAAATTTTTGAAGGACTAATAAGATTCAAATGGAGCAGTAAGATGCAACAAGCCAACAACAACAAAACTTTTAAACCAAAACATTGATGTCAGCCATGTTTTTTTCCCTAACAAATATCAGCCACATTAATTATATTTCTCAGTTTTGAATGCCCCAACTACACCCTTTTCAATTGTCCCAATAGAAGTACATTTATCTCAGCCTTAGTCTGATAGCTCCATTCACTACATCTTTGTTTGTTAACCACTAGCTGGCCTTTGTTGCACATACCCGACGGATCTCAACTGGTTTTCACTCTCGTTTACTCCCAAGGGGAAGCTACCTCTACTTCAAATGCATCATTTCTTATTGCCATAAATCCAACTCAATATCCCTCATTTAAGCAAATACTCATTTTCTGGAGATGTTTGATAACTGTGCCTACATTTTGCATAAAGCATAATGAAGTATCGCTGTCCTTCAAAACTTCTTAGTTTATGATGGCATAATACTATCCCCCACCATGTCATTGATGGAACTAGAAGATGATTAAATTATATTGCAGCTTATAATCTTCATAATGAATGTGGATGTCTCTAGCTCAAACTGTAAAGAATCAGATGCTTAAGTCATATATTCGCACATAGATCTTAAAACATGAAGATATTTATTATTATTTTTAAAACAAGGTTGAACTAGATGGCTTCTATTTTAAAGCCCATTAAATGATGGTAGCATGACATTAGCACTTAAAAATCCAGTCAATAGCTGAATCCAGCAAAAGAAAATTTTGAGGACAAGGTGCACTATAATGGCTGGTCCAAAACTTAAAAAAATAGAAAACTAAATGAGGAAATTTGCTTTCAATAGTAAGACCACTCCTATGTTTAACAATGGAAAGTTGCTTTTCTTCGAGAATACTCAGATTAATGCAGTGCTAGTGAGTTTATGGGTTAATGGGTTAATCCAACAGAGACAAAGCCTTTAAAACAAATCTTGGTAATGGGTTAGTATACTGAGAATATATTGGATACCTTATGAACCCTGACCTATACAGGGCTCGGGCTTTAGGCATGGGCAGGTAAAGTTTAAGGTAAATCCTAATGCAGCCATACTCCAAGAACACAGTATTGGATATTTGGATTACTAATATTTTTAAAAGGTGTTGGGTTTAAAAATAAATGAGGTTCCATGTTCAGGTGCAAAAGTCATTTTCCCAAAAGAAAAGGATAAAAAGGCATACCCTGGCTACAACTTCTATAACGTACAACTGTTTGTCCCTTTGTCGACTGTTGGAGGCTGGTGGTTGCATAGATTGGTAACCCAGGATTTTGGTAACAAAAAGCTCATCAACTTTTGAACATAAACTTCTAGAATGAAATTTTGAATTAATGCGCTACGGATGCATCATAACGCATCCATAGCAGACTATACGGTGGGGGATTTCGACCACATTGAACGTATCATCCCTTTTAGAAGGATTCTCCCCCCTTTCACTTTTTCGAACTATGTCCTTCTTTCTGACTTACAAGCTTACTCTTGGAACCACCATGAAGATGTTTCCTGGAGATGGGGACATCCTCTAGTTCTTTCACCGTTAAATCTTTTTACTCCTTCCTTAACCACGGGGGAGTTTCTTCTCCATCGGCGAATATTATATGGAGTTGTAATGCTCCCCTCAAAGCGAAGATCCTTGTTTGGCTTACTATACAAGACAAGCTTTTGACTGTTGCTAACCTCAATTAAGAGGAATATTGCTTTAGGGCAACTTTGTGCTTTTTGCCTTTCTCACCATGAGGATTCCAACCATCTTTTTTTGCAATGCTCGTTTTTAGTGCCCTTATGGACAATTTGCTTAAACGCTTGGCATGTCACTTTCCGTCCTATTTGTATCTCCTCTTGGTGGACCTCTTGGAGAAACCTCTATGTGCCTGTTCTCAAAGCGTGGGATTTGTCCATAATGGCTTTGATTTGGATTATTTGGACCGAAAGAAATAATCGCCTTTTTAATCATACCTCTCGCTCAATTCGCATTCTTGGTGAAGATCTCTTTTTTACCAAGTTCTGGGCTTCGACTTTACCCCCAAAAAAGCTTTACGACCTACACCTTCATAAACTTGAAGGGACGGTTGTGATTTTCCTTCATAATACTTACCTTCTGCCCTGACCTTATCTCGTTTTAGTGGACAGGAGCCGTTCTGGCTAGTTTCTCTTCCTTCTGTTTCTGGTTGCAATTTATTTTTGCTCTTTGTGTTAACATATTTTGGAGGTCGCTATGGCTTTTCTTTCTTTTCTTATTATTTACATCAGTTCTCTATTTTCCTTTAACTATGTTTTGTTTCTTCTTTTGTTCACAGAGCTGAGCTTTGAGCTGCTGCTCGTGTTGATCCCTTGCTTTGGTCTCCCGTTCCTCTTTTGGTGGCTGGGGTTTGGCACTTTGATGGTTCTTGTTTTTATTGTTGCAGGCTGGAGATTTACTCTTGTTTCCCCCTGTACCACTTTTGGAACTGGTCTTTTTGGGGAGCTTTCCTTAATGTTGATTGTTACCTTACTTTCTTCCACTTAATTATCTTTGTTCTCTGTTTTTTGGACGTCCTCTTTTGGGGAGGTTTGATTGTACCTGACTCCTTAACTTCTCATATTGTGCTGTCTGTTTTTTTGTTTTCTATGTTGGTCATGTTTTTTGTGTTATGGCTTGTTGGTTTCTTTTCATTTTGAAGGTGTTCCCTTCTTTTGTTGGCTTACTAGTGTGGCAGGCTGGTTCTCAGGGTGATTTAGCCTCTTGACTGAGGCTGCTGAGATCTTGCATCTCTTCTCTGGTTTGTTGGGATGTGCACCGGTACCGGTGATGCCTTACCCCTTCTTTCGTTCTGTTTCATTTCGTTGGTGGTACCATTGCGTGCCTGGACTCCGTTGGGGCGACTCAGCATGTCTGCCTAAGCTCCTGTGGTGTTTTTGCGTGTGCTCTGGCTATTGCGAGTGTCTTGCTGTAGCCAGAGGTGCTTTCGTCCCTACCGTCGCTAAGGCTCTTCTCCAACGTTTTTGAGGGACTTTGGCTGCTTCCCTACCGATCGGCTTGTTTACAGTCCATCTGCGCTTTAATTGGTGGCTTTAGCTAGTGGTTTTGAGTGTTTTTGGTAGTAGGCTAATCTTTAATTAGCCACTCTCCTGTAATGTCGTTGTTGTTTCTGTCTGTTACCTTTTTGTTTTGGGTTCTCTCCCTTGCAGTTTGCCCTCTTGTAAACTGTTACCTGTACATTTCATTTGTTTTTATAATATGTTTTCGAGGCTGGAGTCTAAGGCTCTATCCTGTTACTCAAAAAAAAAAAAAATGCACCCTAATTTGAAGTTAAACACTATAAATGATAGTTATCTCTGCTGCTGACAGTTGTTCTCACCCTTTTTCCCCTTTTCCTAATAAATGAGGGGTTGCTGGCGAGGTCAAACCGACTTCATTGGATGATCTCTACTGAATACAAAGTCTCCCATATATAGGGTACAAGCCAAGATATTGTTTCTTCCTATGTCGGACAATACTAGCCCTTGGTTATTTCTAATACTCACATCTGCATACCACAACAAAGTGACAACGGTTGACAAAAGATAAAAGAGTAAACATAACATGGGATGGTTCTAATGAGAAAAAATTTAAACCTGTGAAGCTTGTAACCAGTTGGTGAAAATATTCAACCTTGAAGAACCCTTCGAGGATCTAACTGCCCACTGCAATAACTAGACGGAACAGCAGACAGCTCCAGACGTCCTTTCCATTCCTCACCGGGCTTTAAAACTATAGGCTTCTCAATAGCTGCCGCCTCCACACATAACATATGTTTATACTCTTCATCACCAAAATCCACAATAGCTTTTGCCTTCTTATCCCAAGGATTCCATACCACTGCAAAATCAGGATCAATGCAATATGAAACACACAGCCTGAAAGCCAATTGCCACATGCATGGAATGACGGTAAAAGAGATGGAAAGGAAAGAAGGGTTGCTCAGGTAATGGAAACTCACCTGCATCTGGAAGTCCATCTTTTCGTAAGACAAACGTCCGCTTCTTTTCATGGTCAATAATTGCAATCTTGGAAGGTGTGTTCAGATATACCTTATCCACCTAACAAGATGGAATTGTAAATATCATGGGGGAAAGAAAAAGATAACTCCACTATAATCATTAACTCACTTCAGATTCAAATGTCAAGGCATCTCCTTGCTCAGTGAAGCGCTCTTTATCCTGTAAGTTGTCAAGGTAATCCAGTGTCTCCAATCCTTCCACCCGCACTTCACTGAAACATTAACTTGTCAAATGTCTGGGAGTGTACGAAAAGTAAAAGGTTGAGCAGATGAAATGCAGAAAGCATTCAACGGTGACAATATTAATAATAATAAACAGTGAGTTGACAAATGGATAGGAGTTACTTCTTAGGGCAGACAAACTCCCTGCTGTTAAATTTCAGTTAAGTTTGGAATTTATTATCACACTTTTGCCCCTTCAATTTAAACTAGCCAGGGTTACTTCTTCCATTTTAAACCTTCAGTCTAATTAGGTCCTCCCATTTGCTTTCTCTCCCTACCACCCTTCTCATCAGTCTTCTCACCTCTTAGTCCTCTCACATGATAATTTCTAAACCCAAACTCTAACCACATATAAATCAATTTTATTCAAACTCAAACCCTAATCACAAACCCAATAAATCAACTTCAGCCAGACACAAGCACAAACCCTAATCACAAATCCAACAAAATAAATGAACATGAACAAGTCCATGTGTTCAACGCACTTGTGTGAGAATAAAAGTTAAGAAGGATGACCATGGACATGCATATACCGACAGGGAAATGAATGAGCCCAAAATTTTAAATGGACAAACAGCCTAAGGTTCCAATGAAGTGTGCATCCAAAAAAGCACCAGAGAATGAAAAACAGAAGAATGGAAATACTCATAATGTTATACAATTCAATCAAAAATTTAACTCTTCTTAATAAAAAAGAGTTACCTTAAAACATAATATTAATATGTTTTTTAGAGGGAATATTTTGGACAAACAAAGAATTTCTACAACCACATAAGACTGAGATCACGCGGGACTCAAAATAGAAGTGTCCCTTGAACATGGATAAAAGAGTACGCAAACACATTAAAGCAGTAAACCTTAATACTTCCAACTTTTATACACCTGTTTTTTTTGTTCAATTGAAGAAGTGGGAACAGGAAGGGAATGAGAGAAGGGAAAAGGGAGTTACAGTTGTTTTGTCGAAATAAATCAGATAATCATCACCCTACATCAGTCAAACAATGGTAACCCCACCAACCGCGGCTCAAACATTATTATAACCAGTCCTTAGTGCAAGAAGTTAATAAATATGGAAGCCCCAGACACAAATATCCAATGTCATGCTTCTCAATAATGTTCATACACGTACAATTACCTTATACGCATACTCATGTTAAACATCCATAAGAAGCTACGATTTCTTTATCCCACAATTTACATAACCCAGCCAGACATAAAGATACTTTAAATATAGATCTCGTTTCAAGTCTCACTTTTGTTCTTTCTCAATCAAACTGAGTAAACAGTTCATATATTATTTCCTTTTCCATCAAATACTTTGAAAACAAAGCAACCAAAAGATTTTTTTTTTAATTGAGAAATAAGATCATCTAAACAGCTCTAAACAGGCAAAAAAGCATTGGATGAAATTCGATATCCAACACCACAAAGGTCGTTTCGGAAAAACAAAACTTCATCATGGAGCTTTAATATCTTAAGGGGAGGAAAGGAGAATGTAGTCTTTTACGAGCTCACTAAATGTATCATTGAAATAACCACTTCAATCGTGTAAATACAATGAGATATGGATCTGTTCATATTGTATACGTGTATGCAGAATCAAATAATTTGTATGTGACTGATGTGCATTAAGGCTTTATTGTTGTTGTGACTCATGTGCATGAAGTTTATCATGTCAGAGTAGATATGAATCACAAATTCCTAGTAACATATACAAATAGTTCACACCCTTTGATAAAGGTGATGCACCACTCGGAAAACTGTTACCCATGCAACAAAATCACTATTTTAGGTCTTGAAGAGGAACCTTCATGTTCATGCATAACTATATGTTAGTCACTGAACAGGACGGAGTGAGAATATTTTCAAGTTTAAGATTTGATCATCTAGATTATATATAAAATATCAACACTGCTGCAAAGATCCTCAATCCTAATCCAATGCTGACTTATGTAACTAGAGCTAACTCTTTTGAAGTACCAAACTACCAACAAATGAATTAATCAATCCATCAATATACTTGTAAATCAGATTTTTGCCAGTAGAAGAAGAAGCGTATTTAACTAAGGAATCACACACTACACACTCCTTGGATAAGGAAAGGAAGATTAGCTGAGATGAAGTCGATCTTTAGATCCTGGCCAGATCAACTTTTTGTAAGAGGTGATTAAATGTAGTTTAAATCGGAAAAGATCATGAAGAGTATGAACCAATTTCTCAACTTTTTGTAAGAGGTGATTAAATGTAGCTTAAATCGGAAAAGATCATGAAGAGTATGAACCAATTTCTCTTGGGAGTTTAACTAACAGAAGATCTCAATTTGTTGTGGTTGTCCAAGGGTAGACAATGGCTGTGTGGTAGCAATGAACCAATAAAAAGATCTTGATTTTCTATTTAACCTCTAGAATGTAATCATTTTTATACTTACTCGAGTCAGCGTATGAGAATTGAAAGAAACCCAAAGTACCTTTCTACATATGGGCCATAAAATGATAGTGGAGAAGATGCTCTAATAAGATATTTTTCTCGGGTCAATGTCAAGACGACCACAAGAAAGAATGGATCTAGAAAGTATCGATGCAGAGCTTACCACACCCAAAAATGTGAGTGAGTGAACATTTACAAATCATTCAGGCATCTCACTTGAATAACCACGCTAATGACCACAGACCTATGAGAAACATGGATCTTGCACTCTTTTTTAGGCCAACTGCGTGGTTGACTAGATTTTTCCGGGCTAAGGTGTTTGAGAATTTTGAAGGCTTCAGGATTGAACTTGAACTGTAATTAATTGGAGAACGTGAAGAGGAGGAGAAAAGGATGAGTCCCCTATCATTAGAAGAAGACTGCATGGTTTCAAAACTACTCATATCTTACCCTGTTAGCATCTTTCATTCTCTATATACCTCTTAGGATTGGAATTTTAGTTGCACTTCCCTTGTAAAACCCTAGATCTTATTTGTCTTGTTCTATACTGATCTATTGTGAGACGCAAAGATGCCACATCTCAAAGGCATCACTTAAGGATACTCGATAAGATCTTCACGTCGATCGAGCCACAACAACATCTTCTCTAGATTTTGGATGCACTTATAATGTCAAGGTGAGTAACGTTTTCATATCAAATTCATTGTTTCGGACAGATGTCACATGATCACAGAAACTATCATGAAACATCAGATCGTAAGGGTATTATTAAGATTGGATTTTATGCACTGAACTTCTAATATAAAAATAAAAACTGCTTCCATTGCGCACTAAATCCTAAAGATAAGTCATCAGAAAGCTTAATAATTGGAGAATTAATCATGACCTCCCCCGTCCAAATGCGTATGAAAATGTGAAACAGTATGACAATACTTCAGTTATATGTCAAACGTTTTATAAGTGGGTGAAGAATGAATGTCATTTGATAGCATGTTCCATTTCGCAACTTACCCCTTCTTAAGAGAAGATGACGCAAAGAGGGAGAATACATTTAAGCTGTAAAAACACTCAACTTACCACCTCATTAAGAGAAATTCATCGCTTCGAAGAGTGCAGTAAGTAACTAAGAAAATATGATAAGGGCCTAAGACTCTAATTTGAAACAATCAAGTTCTAAAGATAACCTTTACAAAAAGAAAAAATAGTAATAAAGAGATGAACCTGAGAGAAACATGCAAGACACGAAAAGATGGACAGACAAGAAGGTACAACTCTGTCTTCAATCTCTTTACAGTGGCCGAGGGGGAGAGGAGGCAAGGATGAAGAGAACATGACGAGGCGACAAGGAAGAGATGATAGGAGGGAAACTGGGTTGGATATGGTTGTGAGGATTTCAGTTTTCGAGTACATGAATTGGGGATAGTATGGGCTAGGGATTTATAGAGTACGATACTGACTAAATTTCTATTGGGTTAACGGCTATGTAGCACGGGTACTTCGATCAAGGATCTGTACCAAGAGTGTGATATTTTATATTACACTCAACATTTTCTGGGTAAAATTGCAACCACAAATATCTCGGCTTTGACCCAAAACGACATTAAAAGTTATACCTTCATATTGTGTCCCTACTCAACGAAACAACAATTTCCCCATTTCGGCCGCATATTTAAAACAATATCCATTGTATAAATATTGCACATTGCTTGCAGATCTTACATATTTTTGGATATTTTCCCTTCAATTCTCCCCTTCTCTTAACCCTTTTCTTTTCAACAGTAATCATATTTGAGAGACAGACAAGTCCAAACTCCAAAATCAATGTTGTTAACTAGATAGTTTACCAATCAAAAAATGCAACTCCTTGGATCTATGACAAAAACAAAGAACTATAAAAAGAGTCGAAGTATATATGTGATTTTGGACAACAAAGTATTGCATTAAACAAAAACATAACAATCCCTAGAGGCCTAGAGAATTCAATGGAGCTTAATTCTTCCACTATAGCCCAAATCCTCGTGAATATAATCATAGGAACAAATATTGCAGTGTGAAATTTTGCATTTTCATTGACTTTAATAAAAAAATCCTGGGAAAAAATGTAGATTCATTGAGAAATCAAATAACATATGAGGATATAAGACCAAAAACCATAATTAATCTATACAAAGCACGGAGCCCTAGAGAATCATCCAAACAAACCTGATATCAGATATGGAAAAGTAGGTGTGATATGCAAATGTAAAGGAAAATGCCTTTCCATCATTATTTGTATTTCTTACGCGTGACGTCAGCATGAGATCACCTCCAGGTCCAAGAGCAATCCTCAGTCGATATTCATAACTGAGAAAGAAAGTAGAGATTACTGATATCCTAGTTTGCCAGAAAAGACACTAACACCATAAGAAGGTAAGGAATGAAAATCTAGATAGAACTCGGACCACCATCCAATGAACAAGTTCGCATGTCTATCTGTTAAACCTGTGGGGCCAGATTTTGGCATCTTCTTCAGATGACTTGAGAATTAGATCAACAGAAGCTCTGTTGGAGCTTTCTGCTGGAAGAGGGGGTGGGTCATCATCAAGACTCCATAACCTATTCCTTGCAAACCCATGCTGTTCAAGAGTTCCATGACTGCTAAACTGCATTGCCGAGTAAAGCAGGTGAGGAAGAGAAACAGCATTGAAAAAAAGGGGGAAAAAGGATGACTGATACAAATCAGAAAGAGTTCATACCTGAGGAAAGCATAAAGGAATTCCCCCTCGTATAGCCTTTGGAGGTTTGAAAATGGCCTGTACGATTAAAGGAAGACTAATGTCATAAATTTAGTTTGAGGGGGCGGGATTATTGATGGGAAAAAAAGTAACCATCAGAAACATAAAGCTAAATAAAGTAGACAACCAGTTAGATAAGAATAGAAATGCACCTGCGCATCCAAGTTGTAAAGCCTCAATAACTGAATTCCTAGGGATAGTGCTAATCTTATTGGAAATCCATCCTCTAACATGCTAATTCCATAGGTATCATTCACATCATACACCGTTTTAGTCTATATCACATGTACATACTCCATCCAGATAACATTCTGTGTCCTCCCTCAATGAACACAACACTTCCAGAAAAACTGTGGAATAGGAATCGCCCCCACACATCCCTGTGTGGCATGACACTTACTCTGTGAGGCATGACACTTACTCTGTGGGGCTCCTAGCTTGACACATTTCTGCATGTTGGCTCTGGCTCTACTACAAATTTCAATGTCCAAAGGAAGACTTCCTCCTAGTACTCCCACCCAAACCTTGCTTAACTATATCATTGCTCCATCCAAAGTAAGCCGGGTACGGTTAATTGTTGAGGTCAATCAAATCAATAAATACGCTTACTTTTTGCTATGATTGTTTATTCACCTAAGTGGGTGATTGATGAGGAATTCTCCAGTTAAGCATAGTGAGGTGACTAAGGCAAAGGAGTTCATCTAGGATGATTGAAAGCATTCTTCTAAGACTGAAAGAAATTTCTAAAAGAATAAACATGTGAGTGTTGTTAAATTGAAAACCATCCGTAATATGTTTATTTGAAGACTTGAGATGCGACTATTAAGTTGGATGAGTAGCTACAGGCAACTCCTATTGAAGACGAAACGAGGGAGAAACAACTAAGACAATATGGGCATGTCCAACGGAGACAAATAACAACTTCACTGCAAAAAGTGATAGAAAAATGGAGAAAAAGAGAGTTAGGGTAAAAGAGACGGATTGATGATTTAAGAAAGATATATTAGTTGTAATCAACTAATCATGATAGCAAATCTCAGCCGATACCCAGATGTAATGCCTGAGTTGGATTGGAAATTTGCCTACCGGTAATCTCATGTCTGATACGACCAAGAAATGGCAGCTGATACTACAATCTTGTACCCAGTTTTCAAACCATGGTTTTAATTTGACCACTAAGAAGCTCCTAAGAAAATGAACAATTCATATCTCTTCTCCAATGATGATAGAGGCTTCATTCAATGGTCGTCGCTTGCTAAGTACTTTAGCAGGGAAACATGGTAGAAAGAACATACAAAAGGGGGTTAGTCCAAAATGGGTCCTCCTCTCCAATAGCCACCTTCCACATTAGTCTAGTTCGGTGTCAAAAAATCATTAAGACAATGGAAACTTTGACAAATGACATAATGCAATTTTTGAAGACAGCTAATTCTTGCACTATTCATGGATCTTAATCTCAGATGATATCCACGTTGTAACAAGAAACTACATACAAGTACATACTGTGTATGCACAGCCAGAAGTTCACAAAATAGTCAACTGCAATTTTCTACCTGATATTATCATCTGATTGATATTATGCACAAGTGCGCAACCTAAGCATCAGGTATTAATAAATCATGTACCAAGGAAAATGATTCATTAAATGGTTCTCGTACCTTACTGCTCACAAAGAGTAGCTCATCCCCATGGTCATTTTTCCAAGAAGTTACATGTCCTCCATACAAATATAACTGCAAAGAATGAGGTTGAGTAAGTCATAGCTTTCCGTAAAAATCAACTAGGAAAGTCAAAACTATTTTCGTATATTATTAGATGACTTTCCAGATAATTCTATTTAATGCAAACATAGATTATTACAAGAAAAGCAAGAAGTCAAACAATGAAAAGGGAGAAGATAATCACGAACTCAGATCTGAATGCTAGTGCAAAATAACATAGAAGCGACTCAATTTAGGAAATCTTTTGATGTAAGCTTAAAAAGAATAACCGTGGATTTGAGAAATATTGTAACATATAACGCAAACCAACCACCAGAGACTGAAATGAAATATCAGTGGCAAAAAAAGAGTATATATTTATATATCAATACCAGAAATAATCTGCCAGAGTATATGGTAATAGGTTTGGTGTCGGAAGAATCAGATATCTACAGCATTAAAATCTTAACTAGTCTAAGGTGTTATATATTTCTATATATAGAAAATAAGACCAAAAAGACCTTATTTACTTTCAGGGGTTGCAGCGACGGGGGCGAGCGGACTTCCTATGCAAATATTTCATTCAATGTCTTCTATTGTGAGGCAAAGACTCACTTCCTGCCTCAAGAACTGGAAGAGACAAGTCCAACAAAAAAGTGCTGGTTCAAGTAAAAGCCCCACCCCCAGTTCAGACTCCTCGCTTTCAATTGAGGAAGAGAGCGGCATTTGGGTATAGAGATTTTGGATATGTAAAGTAGGCAAGAGCTTAAACATAATCATCAGAGAAGAATAATTAGGTTGACGGTATAGTCCCCCTTTCAGCGAAAGAATGGAGAAATTGCCCTGGGGGTCAAGAACTGCTCAGATCTCGGGTCTTGAACCTCTCTTGGTATTTACCTAGGTGATTCAGGTAACCCATTCCCATTGGTTGTTTAGCCTAAAATTATTTTCCATATTCTTCGAAATTTGTGACTCCCGAAGAAGAGCATCCACACCAATCGGATAGTCATTTGGGTTGCCATTTTGAATTTTGGCAACCTATATGACAACTTTTCTAAAAAATGAGACGTTGTTCTACACTCATGGTTGTCATTTGTGTTGCCAAATATGTATATAATAGTATATTAATAGTTTATAATAGTGTATGTATAATTATAATAGTGTATATATATTCAAATTTGGTGGGAAAAGAGAAAAAGGTGTGGTGATGGGGCATTTGGCAATGCCATTTGGGTTGCCAAATTTGAGAGAGAAAATGGCTATTCTCAAATTTGGCAACCAAAATGTCTAGTTGGTGTTGAGGGTTTTTGCCATTTGGGTTGCCAAATATGAAAATGGCAACCCAAATGGCTAGTTGATGTGGATGATCTAACAGTGTGATCACAGAAATATGAAACATCACCATCCGACCAAATTCTACTTACAGTCTGTCTATATTATCTAAACCTCTACTAATATATAATGGGAGAAAAAGGGTATTAAATCGAGAATTTAAAATTTCCCAAATCAAACTATACCAATTGTGTGCCCTAATTGACAGATCTACGGAAAGTAACTTCATAACAACCACAATCTTATTTCAAGATCGGCACAAATAACAATTATTTAATGGAGAAATTGGGAATTGGATAAACCTCAGCAGAACTGCCTCTGACTTCTCTCAAGACGACCTTGTCGAGGCCATTGATGGCCTTCACAAGCTCGACGGGGATCTTCTTCTCCTCTGCCATCTCCCTATTCCCATAACCCTCAAACCCTAACCCTAGATCTCCGCTTTCTCTCTCCTTTTGTTTTTGTTTTTGTTTTTGTTTTTGTTCTGTGGTCTGTTTTCCTCTTTCTAGCTTCTTGTTGCCAGAAGACAATTGGAACATTTTATTGATTTTTTTTGCGTACATAGGCCACTTTTTGAAAGATTTTGCGTTTTTGGGCTAGTTGCCCAACTATTAGCGCTTTTGGGCTAGTATGTACCACGTCAGCAGCGACCCTCTTCATTTCGAGGCTGTTAATGAAAATAGCGGCCTATGTTTTAATTTTTTTTGAATTTTTTGTTTGCTATCGCTATTCCCACTAGCGACCTTAGTAAAATGAGGTCGCTGATGGGATTAGCGATCTTTAATGAGTTGTATTCTAGCACTTAGCAAAATCTAGAGAGCTTTTGCTTCTGAAAAATGACAATCAGTTTTTTTTTAAAAACTAAGGTCGCTATTCGGAATAGAGGCCTTTATTAACTAAAGTCGCTATTCCGAATAGAGACCTTAGTTGTAAAACTATTTTGCAAATTTTACAAAGAATAAGTAGATTGTGTTTCCTACTGAGATCACTATTGGGAATAACGACCTTAGTATACTAAGGTCGTTATTCCCAATAGCGACCTCAGTTTTAAATTTTTGGGGAAAACTTTTTAGGAATCGCTAAGTGTCTCAATACATTCATTCGAGTCGACTAATCTCATTATACTAAGGTCTCTAGTGGGAATAGCGACGGCAAACAAAAAATTCAAAAAATTTTAAAACATAGGTCGCTATTCCCATTAGCGACCTCGAAATGAAGAGGCCGTTATTGGGAATAGCGGCCGCTGCTGACGTGGCACAGGCAAGCCCAAAAGTGCTAATATTTGAGCAACTGGCCCAAAAACACAAATACTATCAAAAAGTGGCCTACGACGGCAAAAAAATTCCGTTTTATTATGGTGGGGACATTTTTGATTTCGGCCCCTCAGCTTGTCCGGAATTGTAAATAACTGTTTCTGATAAATCCCAACCACTGTTCGAATCTCATATCTACCCACCAACAAGTGAATTATTTATCAAAATGACCCACTTTTTGAAAATAGTTACCAAACTGACCCACTTTCGAAAGTATTTACCAAAATGACTCATGTGCTATTTAAAGCGAGTTTAGTGAAAATAACATCGCTGTCTGAGATAGCGAGTATGTATTGAGGGGTTAAAACAAGAAGAAAAATTTCAAGTTTAGCCTCTATCTCAGATAGCGAGTTTGGTGAAAACAACATCGCTATCTGAGATAGCGAGTGTATGTTGAGGTGTTTCTCAACCACTTGGAGAAAAACTTGAAGAAAAATACAAAGTTTAGTCTCGCTATCAGATAGCGAGTGTGTTTATACCACACTCGCTAACTGAGATAGCGAGTGTCGATGGGGGAGTTTTTAAAAACTCGCTCGCTGTTTTGCTATTTCTTTTTATTTCTCTCTTTCCATTCTCTCTCCCAACTCCGAAATAAACCTAAAATCCTAGCCTCCCAAGTTTGTTATTTCACCAAAAAAATCCGTCCAAAATCTTTTGAGATCCACTTCATCACTCACAACGCTCTCTACTCCCACATTCAAAACCCAAAACTCATCATCTAAGATCCCAAATTGTACCAGTTGCTAAAATTCATACATATCTGAGATAGCGACCCTGGTTGTATTAGGGTCGCTACTGAGATAGCCACTGTGAGAATTTGTAATTTTTCAGAGACTTCAAAGTCTTTGGAAACCCGCAATTCTCACAGTCGCTACCTCAAATAGTAAGCCTCTTTGAACCAGGCCTGGTTATTTTATTTTTCACAAAAGTTAACAATCTCAAATTTTCCATGTATACATGGTGACTTAGCTTTAAACACACATACATTATGTCATATAATATCTCAGGTAGAAATAAAGTGGCTATATCTGAAACTCAACTAAATATGCACAATACGGGATATTGGATGATGGGTTTAGGATTTTGAGTTAGCAAACACTATTGCATGTAATATTGTCGTTCAACTGTTATGACATGCAATAATAATAATTATAGATGTTGTTTGGTAGTAGCTGCAAAGCTTTACACTCTTCAATTGACTACACATTTGTTTCTTGCAACAATGGTATGAGCTTAATTAGTTGTATAATTAGCAATTTAGCATTACTAGTTATAGTTGAAAATGGTAGGATGAGGTAAGTAAGAACTAACCAAAAATACACTCAACTAAAACACACTATAAATCCATTCTATATTAACTCTGCCTGAAATGCATAGAACAACGATAGCGAGTTCATTTAAATTAGACTCGCTATCTCAGATAGCGAGTATAGTTGTACTCAATTTTTCAGAAAAATTGTGAACATGAAATGTATACAACTAGACTCGCTATCTGAGATAGCGAGTCTAGCTAGTTCAAATGAATCCCCTATCTCAGATAGCGAGTGTTATTGTACTCATTTTTTAGAGAAATTTTGAACATAAAATAGTTCAACTGAACTTGCTATCTCGGATAGCAAGTGTAGGTCTATACATTTGCATGTTTAAATTTTTTCTAAAAAATAAGTATAACTACACTCGCTATCTGAGATAGCGATAGCGAGGCCAGTTGAACTCGACTCTATATACATTTTAGGTAGAAATTGCATGTTTAAAATTTCTCAAAAAAATGATTACAACTACACTCGCTATCTGAGGATAGCAATGTGAGTTGAACTAGACTCGCTATCTGCAATAGCGAGTGTAGTTATATACATTTCAGATAAAAATTGCATGTTCAGAATTTTTCCGAAAAATGAGTACAACTGCAATTTGAACTAGACTCGCTATCTCAGATAGCGAGTAGGTCAATTTGATACGTAGTTTCGAAAGTGGGTCA
Organism: Hemerocallis citrina; assembly: GCA_017893485.1. NCBI lineage: Eukaryota > Viridiplantae > Streptophyta > Magnoliopsida > Asparagales > Asphodelaceae > Hemerocallis > Hemerocallis citrina. Next base: position 291,034,106 of record CM030360.1, on the reverse strand, counting down.
GTTTGGTAAATACTTTCAAAAGGTGGGTCATTTTGGTAAAAATTCCCAACAAGTTGTATTCTCATATTTACCCACAACATTGTTCAAAGAGAAATGATACACATAGGTGAGATTCTACTCTAAATTTACCTCAATCACTAAAACACAAGATTTGAGTATTTTTTTAATCATTTTTTTAAGATGAAGGTTTGTCTTTTAGTAATTGGGATAAGTTTGGGGTAAAATATCATGTATGTGTAGCATTTCTCTGGTTCAAATGATGCATTAGCTGTCTGTCAATATGTCAACCAAATTGAGAATATCTACTTGATCATTTGTTATCTTTATTTCTCATTTGTCCACTAGAATAGATGCATGGACTCGCACATTGTTTTTTTGTTTTTTGTTGTTTTTTTTGGGGAAGAAGAAGAAGGAAATGTGCAGTATTTCATTAATAAGAATATAACAAACTTACACTAAATCACGAGGCTACAAAACATCACATTTGTGGGGAGATCACAAAAAATCGCCTGAACACACTCAAAAAACCTCAAAACAACATGATCTAACCAAAGTCCTAAACAACATGGTCTAATAAGTACGACAACTCAACCCCATTGGCCAAGTGAATGGTAAGCAACCTACTCTCAGTTCTTCCACTCTAGGATTCCGTCCCTAGATGCCCATTTTTCTCTCGACATGAGCCATTACCTTGAATCACCAGCTCTACGACAATCCAACTCACCACATACTCCACTGTGGTTGATCGAGTATCACCATATATTCTACTGTGGTTGAGGTCACCCGTTGTTTACAAAACAAAATTAAATTAAGTGCAATGTCATGTATACAAATCCCCACCTTAACCAGTCTAACAATCATGATGACTCATTCAATAACTACCCCAGTCGATATGGCCACTAAGACCGGCTGCGATGCCTTCTTTGGTGTTGCACGGTGAACTCCGGCTTCAACGATAGGACGAAGAGGCTCCCAATGCAACTTCAATGTACGCGGTACCATCCCTTCATCGCGTCTTCAGCAAGGATCTAGTTCAATGGGTGTGGGGGCCACGACTGACCTAAAGGTGAGTCATCCTCTCAAATCTCTGACGAGCTGACTGGCATTGGTATAAATACCCGAAACCCGAATCCGACTCGGACCCGACCCGAACCCGGCATTGGACCGGAACCGACTCGGCCTGTCCGGGTTCGGGTCCTAAAATGGGACCCGTTGTACTTTCGGGTCTGGGTCCGGGTCCGCTCAAAAGAGACCCGACCCGAACTTGGATCCGGACCCAGACCCGTTAAAAAAACCAAATCAACATAAAAATAAATATTCTATCATCATCCCTCCCCTCCTTCCTCCTCAATTCTAAATCTTCCTCTTCCAAACGCAAAACTCATGCCTTTTTCTTCTCTCCTCTATTCTAAATTCTCCACTCGCCGCCTCCGCTCGCCGCTCACACTCCCGCTCTTACCCGAACGGGTAGTAATATTTTAATAGGACCCGGACCCGGTCCTTATGAGTCTGGGTCCAGATCCAATTTTTTGACTAGTAGGGGACGGGGTCCGGGTCCGGGTAGTGAAGGACCCGACCCGACCCGACCCGATACCAATGCTAGAGCTGACCCATTTAGGCCCAATACCTAAATGGTTTTCATTCTTTATAGTAACACCCCGTACCCAACTCGTACGCACACAAATAAATCATAATCCACTGCCCACCACGGGCTGGCCTCACAAAATGTGTCCGGACTATTAGGTACCTCTTGATCCTTGGCTCATTCTATATATTCTCTCATTTTCTCTCTCCCACCAACGATGTGGGACTTAAACCCACACCACCTAGCCCACGTTAGCACCCTGGCTACTCCTTTCTCTCTTTCTTTCATTTTAATTTAATGCCCTCCATTATTCCTAAGCCCCATACTCTTTCTCTATATGCCTCTTAATTAATCTATTATTCCATATAGCCCATAGAAATCTCTATGGTCCACTCCAATAATACATATATATTTCTAATATTTATCCTATAAATATGGGGTGTTACATTCACCCTCTCTTAAGAATCCAGTGTCCTCGCTGAATACGGGATGTACAATCTAGCACATGATCGCCTTTCTAGTCGAATGTAGACCGTCTTCTTGATCAAATACACATCGCTACCCACCAGGGGTCTTACGCATCACATCACTGCCCACCAACGGTCTTTATGCATCTCACACATGTACAAGTTCTACATTCATACATATTATCAAAGCAAAAGAACATTGTCTCATTCACATAATACCAAAAAAGTTATGTAACAATAGTTAAGATGAAGGGGGGGATTAAATATGTTATCAAATTATCTAACCTGCTTCAAACATGTCTTAACCTAAATAGTATTTTTGCATACTAAAAATGACCATATGAGTACTTATTGTGAAACCTTCAATTGAGACCAAATAGCTAGGATTTTGAAGGGTTTTTTTTTTTTTTTTTTTTTTTTTTTTTTTTTTGGGCATACTACACAAAACCATATGTTAAGAATCCACATTTACATACACTTAACGCACCACGCAACTAACCACAATTAAGGAAATTGAAAAAAAAAATGTTTAAAAAATATAAATATACTTGAACGAAGATTAATGGTAGTAATTGAGATAGGGATGTGAGGTCGGGTTTTGATAAGGGGTGTAGGTGAGAGAAGAAGAGAGGATCGAAGGGGTGGAGGGTATAAGAAGTTAGCAGATCTAGGGTTTCGGAGCTAGGGTTTGAAGGAAGGTGGAGAAGTGCTCGGGTTATCGAAGAGCCTTGCGAAGTGAGAGAGGGACGTCAGGGGTGGTGGTCGTTGGGATCTTGGGAATCCGAGAGCGGGATTAAGGAGAGAGTGCTCATGATGTCGAGGGAGGAGCACCCGGGGGGGTTCGAGGAAGAGAGTACTCCAGTTTTAGGATTTAGGGTTTCTCGATTTAGGGAAGATCACATCAGAGAAGGAGCTAGGTTTTTTTTTTGATTTTGTAACACTCTGTATTGTACGATACCTGAATATATATATATATATATATATTGTCCGTATGCGTGCACTTGATTGCAGTATTATGGATTGACTTTGCTATCATGGTTTGTGGTTAGGGTTACGGGACGGTTCATGGGGGGATTGCATTCTAAAAGATGCACGAGAATGAAGAGGACCGATACTAGTTTTCGGTACGACGCCCATGCACATATAACACTGTATGATACTACAGTAGATGTATACTGCATGTGCTCGTTAAAACTACTCGTCTCGCACCCGTTGGAACTCATTAAGGCTTATTTGGGCAGCCAACACAACTAACACCAAAACCATGGGCCATGAGCCATTGATTTGGTCTAAAAAACCACCTACACCTTAAAACCTACCCCTAGTCAAATCCGGCCTTACCCCCCCTCTCTTCTCCTTCATCTTTCCACTTCATTATCCCTCTTTGCTCTCGAAATTTCATAAGACCACTTCAAAAGAAATAGGAGAGAAAGAAGAAGAAAGTGAAGAAGAAGGCTCAAGAAGAGATTTTCAAGGAAGGAAGCCTGAAGAAGATCATTCCTCTACTAAAACCAAGGGTGGGGAGTTTCTCTAAACCTTCATTTCTTGTATTTTAATTGATTTTGCTTGCATGCATGTATGGTAGGATGTATAGGATTGATCATCTAAGAGTTGAAAGCTGAAGTCAGAATTGAACTAGAAAAACTGATTCAGAGTGTCATTTTGTAGATTTTCCCGAGAGCAAAATATAAAAAATTAGACCCTAAAATTTAAAGGGTTTGTTCATATATGTGTTAGGATCTTTCATGATTTATTTCAGATTTTTCTATGATCATTTGATATTTTAATAAAATCGTGAGATTCAACTGTGTCGTAAGGCAGATTTAGCAAAAGATAAACAGAATGGCTGATATTGTAGGAATTTTCATGATTTATTGAAGCATGTTATTGATCTAAAACTTTTACCCTACGTTCCTACAGCATGTAGATTATGTACAAAAATCAGTAAATTATTTGGATGATTTTATAGACATGAGAAAAATCAAGCTTTAATCAGTAGCTGATGTTGAACTGGAGAATTTGATGGTTTCTGTGCAAATTTGCAATAGATAGTACTCACTGTATAACTGGAATTTTGACATGAGGTCTTTTGCATGATGTTGGCTATGATATCTAGTTTCACCACCATAAATTTTATGTCATTTGGACAAGTGTGGAATTTACTATGATTTTATGATTATGCACTGTGTTGTTTTCAGCCAGTTTTGATACACTGTAGAGATTGAGAATTTGAGACTTGTTAGAAGCACATTTTGTGAACCTGATTCATTAGATAGTTGTAGTGGACACCTAGATCTTTCCAACAAGACCAATTTGAGGCAATTCCAGTAAACGGTTGATTTACTATGATTTTTGTAAGACTGAACAGAGACCTAGGGTAGAGCTGAATGCTCTGAATTAGAGAGACCAATCGTGTGAATTGGTGTATCGATGATAGATGAGTGTGTTAGGGTAACTTAATGGTATAATTTGGACTCATGAACAACTAGAGAGTTGTTGAGGACACCCACATCCTTCTATAGAAATTGAGTTTGCGATGTTCTGAGGAGCGAGTAGGATTTTGTGTTACTGGTAAGGTGCAGCCCGTGCACAGGAAGCACGCAGGCTGAAGCTTGAGGGACTATTTTGAGGACTTAGATGTTTGAACTTAAGTTCATGATCAACTAGAAAGTTGTAGCCTAGGATCTTTCCTTTCCAGGTTGGTCTCGTACACTCCAATCAGAGCTGTATCGAGAGAGTTATGACCATTTTAAGTTTCGGGCAGAAACCCGTATGTCGCTTAGTCTTGGTATTGACTAAGTTTGGTGAGGACATTTTCCTGTGTGGACTATCAGAGTCGATGACTCGTGTCTAGGGATGGTTGATCTCTGTATTGAGGTTGTTGACTCCCAGAGTGAGATGTGTGACTCGAGTTAGTCACTAGGGTAAGGGATACCCTGCACCTATCCACCCTATATTATAGACTTCTGCCGGGCGTAGGACGTCCGAGCATGCCAGTGAGTTGAGCTCACGGGGCGATTATACATTCACAGCCGGGATAGCGGAAGGCGTAGGTCATTATGCTGGACAAGTCCAAGCCGGGGAAGTGGCGAACCGGACCGGTATCGCCAGGGACCAGTGGTTGATAGGCAAGTGTGGAAGCAGTTCATTCTTATCCGAAGTAATTAGAGTAAGGTAGGGGTTAGAATGGTTATTAAGGGGTTGGAAACTTGCATTAGTCCTAGTAAACCATGTCGGTGTTGTACCTTCCAGTCGTAGGGATACATTTTCGGCACTCATGGGATTGAGTCCTCGGTTCGTATCTTGATCTGTTGATTCCCAAAGCTTTGCCGAAGTAAGGTACAGGAGGCCCGGAGGATTTGACCTCCCGAGGTGCTCACGTACCTATGCGCGGGTTTTTGTGTTTTGTTATATGTTCATGACTCGATCTTGGGGTGAACATGCATGCATAAAGGTTCATGACTCGATCTTGGGGTGAACACGCATGCGTAAGTCCATAGGTGGACGTGAGGAATCAAATGGTCGTAGGACCAGATTCAACGCGGTTTCTAAGGAGGTCCGTACGCGGGTACCAACTGGTGGTAACTACTTGGGCACTACAGGGCAGAACTAGACTGACCACTGCAACCTCCTTGGGCGACGGATAATCTATTGGAAACTAGATGGGTACAAGGGTAGGATGCATGGCGAGGGATTGAACCTACAATCAGAAGAGGCAAACTCCTTGGAAAGTATGTAGTATGGGATGCATACATTTCTATCGAAGTTGATTTTGGGGAAGTATGTAGTATGGGATGCATACGTTCCCAACTGAATTGCATTAGAGTAGGTGCATCGTGTGCATTCTTGTTTGTGCATTAGATTAGGCTATGCTTGGGTCTTGAACGCATGTAGTATGGGATGCATGCGGATCTAGATTCTCAAGTCTTTCTTGCTTTGGAATAAGCTTGTGATTGGTGTATTTAGTCGTTAGATCATGGCATACACGAGCACTACACAATTTAGGATGCACGTTTCCTTTTCTATTCAAGATGGTTTGTGATTGTTAGTTTGGAGGAACGCTGTTATTATCAGTATTGCATCAGTCGAAGTACTGACGTTCCCCACCTTTTAGGTATCGACTTCTACCTTTCGAGCAGGTGCAGAGATATCAGAGTCACGCAGCAGAAGACTCCAGCCGAGGAGCAAGTCTCAGGGAAGCAGATTGACCGTTCAGCAGAGCTTCGGCAGCGAGCCATCGACTGCCATTCAGAGAGAGAGAAGTTGTTAACTTTATAGAAAGGAGTGATGTTTGTTGTAATAAGATGTACTGAGTTTATGTAATTTGTATTCTTGTCAAGAACAAGACATTGGTTGTAATCAATGATGTAACGACTTATTTGGCAATAAAAAGTTTTTAAATTTTCGTGTTATTACTGTGTTGAGATGCATTTGAAGTCAAAGATTCTGGGGAGTGTCACGGATGTCCGGTAACGGGGATCCGGGGCACTACAGAAGTGGTATCAGAGCTGACTTCAAATTGCACGCTAACACAGTAGGAAATTTGACTTAAAATACCAAATAGCTGGGTCCAGTTTGGATTGTAGGAAGGTCAAAATCATGATTGTTCACTTTCTACTTATATGGTGATCTTCCCTACATCTTGAACTAACTCTGTGTGTTTCCTTTCCTTGAAGGATGTCCAGAAGAATCAGAAACAACCACCGCAGAATGGCTGAGGGCGAAGGCAGTAGGACCAACGACACAAACTTCAATGTTGAAGCAGAGTTTACCCGTGTATACTAGATAATGGGCGCATTTGTGGAAGCTAGCTGTAACACCCCAATTTTTTTTTTTTTTTGAAAACTAAGTCTCCAAATTCAATTCTTTCAATTTCTATATCACTTTAATCATAAACTAAGAAAGTTATATTTCAGGAAAAATTTTGACAGAGTCTCCCCTGTAAATTTTGCCCCGAAACACAAAAAGCTTACGAAATTCTGCTCAAAATTCCGTAGCTCACAATACATCCAATCAATTCACGGGCTCCCCAGGCCAAAATGAGCAGAAACATACAGGCAATATAATATAATGCTCTAGGGGCCAAACTTATAACGGATTATCAAATATCAATTAAAAACTATAAATTTCTTTGAAAAACGAGGTAAATTTTTAGAAAACTCCTTGTAAAACCTACCACAGAGCCCGGTACTCCACAACGAGGTGGGTACGGGTCACACACATACCACATCACCTCACACTATACTCATCTTCGTCATATACATACTTATACACCCATAATACAATTTAAATCATAAATTTCACTATTCCTATAACTAAATAATACAAATTTTTAAAATAAAAAGTTATACTACCACTCCACGCCTCACCTTTGCACTGATGAGAACCTGCAACAGTGGGGGACCTAGGGTAGTCCTCAGACTCCCCTAACCCCCCAAACACTAAGGGGTTAGCCATTTCTGGTGTGAGTATAGTTATTAATTAAAGAACAAATTAAAATAGTATAAAGAAAATAAATTAAACTTACGAATGCCAAATTAAAATAAGGCAACCTGAATCTTGAATAAAATAACATCGTCACTACAATGACATATCAATTACTCTGCCAAACCTGCATTCAACTATTTAATTATTCATAACTTCCCACATTTCATAATACACTTCACATCAACCTCGTATATATATATATACTTATCTTACATTCGCATAATACGAATATTCATCTTTCCACACTTATCGTCATATCAGCATCTCACTATTTATATTAATATAACTACATGATGTTATTACATCATTTCTCCAACTCTATTTAGCCATGCGTTTCATTTACTTATATTATGTCATCAACACACACATTCATCTTGGAAGTTGTGCCGAGGCAGGTAGTTCCCACCATTTCCACGGAAATAGCGGGCGAGTAGTTCCCCGACACACTTCCAAGGTACACAAACTCATATCACAACATACTTTCTTTAATAACCATTTTCATACCCAATCTCATAATACAGGTATTTATTTTATTATGTTATAAAAGTATCACATCATAAACATATGCATCTATTCTCATACTACCACCTTCCTTCATATCTTATGACATAATTACCATATCTCATTGCCCATGCGATTTACTCACATTTCATCACATCATTAACACCTCATTAATTAGAATACTTATACTCATTGTATCAAAACCATGTTTTATAGCTCATTCACATCTTATTATATCACCTTAGTAATTTCTCATTCTTATAAACAATAAATCTTATTATCATTTTCACTTAATCCCCAAATACAATCTGGGGCCACACATATCACACTCCATAGCCGATAGCTTGGGTAATAATCACCGCACCCCAAACACACAGTTTGGGTAATATCACATCACATCTCAAACCGATAGCTTGGTTATTAATCACTTCAATCACTTATCATCTTCACTTTACTTTATTTCTCATTTCCATCAATCATTACCACTATTACAACAACTCACCCTGCGAATTATGCCAAGGCAGGTAGTTCCCACCATTTCCACAGAAACAGCGGGCAGGTAGTTCCTTGACACAATTCCAAGGTACAACTCACATCAACTGTATTTTACTTAAATGATCACACACATAATACCATTACTTCGTATTATTCATAAGAACACATGTCTCTTCTATTATTATCATTTTAAATTAACCACGCACTGCATTTATCACTTCTTTTCATATACTAACTCATAACTCATTTTCTTTCACATTTATTTCATTCACAACTACCTTCTTTCTCATTCACAATTCACAATTCACTTTCCACTTTCTTTTCCACACGCAATTCACATTTTACTATTTACTTTCCTTTCCACGCACAATTCACATTTATTATTAACACTTAGTTATTTTATTAGTTTGTCGATCAGTGAGCCACAGTATCCCAACATACTGAAAGCCGACAGCCCAGTAAAACACGCGGACCGATGCTCACACAGAGTCTTACTCGTCCGAGGCTACGTCTTCCTCCTAGCCGAACTAGCGAGGGAACCACTAACCCCAAGTAGAACATGGGTACTTCCTCCCGGCCGAAGCCAAGAGGGAAAAGCCACTGACCCCAGGTAAACTGGGTACTTCCTCGCGACGGCTGTCATCGAGGGAAAAACCACTAACCCCAGATAAACTGGGTACTTCCTCCCAGCCGATAGCCAGGAGGGAAAAACCACTGACCCCAGATAGACTGGGTATTTCCTCACGACAGCTGTCATCGAGGGAAAGCCGGGCCTCAAGTCGATAGCTTGGGCAATAAAATCCTCGTGCCCCAAACATAGTTTGGGTCCTCGTGCCCCAAGCCGGTCCTTGGATATTAGGAGGTCTAGCCCAAACCCCCAGGATTGCTGTAGGTACTGGTCAACAAAGCCATCTGTTATAAGCATTAATCATTTCATCTTTTCATCTTACTAATTCAACACAAAGCATCACAGCTTTTAATTAACCAAGTGCCACATGCTTGACTTTAATCACATGAATAAAAACACATTTTATTAACACTTACCATCTTACCTTTTCTTACCATTTGATGCATATCCGGCGTTCACGATATTAATTATCATCTCGTTGTATCATATATATATATACATACACCATGTCATTTAACATAGAAACCATCATGTTATTTAATTTACCATAACATCACCCATTATGAATACCATGCAATTCGCTACTTCATTAAATCCTATATAAACATACACCAAGTCAATTGTCATATAATCCAACATGTCATTTTATTGCCCATTAATTCACTTCAAACATAATTAAAATGTAAACATGTACCCAATTATTAATTTCATGAATTATCACATCGCGAGTCAATATCATGATATATATATATCACAAACATACACCACACATGTGGGTTTCCAAGAAAAGGGGCCAAAACCATTTATTTCCTCTAATTAAATCTTATAATATCTAATTATAGCATACTAGCTCATACATCATGTTTCATATAAGTAAAATCACCTATAAGGGCTCATATGCCCCAAAACATGCACAAAACGGGCACTATAATCACACAGATCTTCAAAACATGATCACAATCACTAATTTCGCCTAATTACATCTTATAACATCCATCCATGGCATGCTAGCCCATACACCAGGCTCCGCATATACCCGATTGCCTATATCGGCCTATATATCCCAAAAACATGCCCAAAACATGCACGGGGTAAAAATATGCATAACTAATTTAATATATTTAGTTTTTATACATCAACACCTCACATTAACCCATAATATAGGTTTTATATGCTTAAAATAATTAATTTCACTAAATTTCTCAAAAACCCATTTCGGGCCCCTAAAAATCCGTATTTTCCTTGAAAATCAATTTTTGCTATAACTTTTTCAAGACATATCAAAAAGCCACAAAATTTGGCCACAATATAAAATATTTATAATTACAATATACTCACCTGACGGCTCGAGCAAACGATGTCCCACGTTCATCCTGTAGCCAGTCGAAGTTCGACTTTTTCCTCATTCCAATTGCTTTTTCTCCAAATTGAAGCTACCATGGAGAAGAGAACCCTTCAATGAGCTTGCCCCCTAATTTAATCGAAATTTTATGGAAGGAAATATCGGGATTTTGGGCTGGGAGGTGGTCGGGTATGGGGTCGGTTTGGGATCGGGAGGAAGGAAAGAACAGGAGAAGAAGAAAGAAGGAAATAAGGAAAATGGGGAAGAGTTTTATTTTAAAATATATAATATATATTAATAATATAAGTAAGGTATATTTGCCTATAAACCCTCCAAAACCAAAATATTACAAATAAACCCAATTCTTTTCTATAATAATACGAACAATACCAAAATACATTAAAATTAACTTATAATAATCCCCCATAATGATAAAATAAAATAAACTATATTTCTTCGCATAAAATCTCATCTTTTAACTCTAATATAACAATAATATCAATCTACCATAATTATTCATACCAATATCAATATTTAATTAAAATACATCAAAAATAATTTCCATCACTCAAAATATATAAAAACAGGCATTTTCGGTATTTTACAAATTCGAGGTGTTACACTAGCAGAAACCTAGCGCTGCCACAGGGAACACCAGGAGTCGCTGCACCAGCAGACCCAATAAAGATGGTGGAATCATTCAAGAGGATGAAACAGCCAGTTTTTGAAGGACAGGCCGACCCCACGGCTGCTGATGACTGGATACGTCAGGTGGAGACGGTGTTTGAGGTACTGGTGACTCCAGAGGACAGCAAAGTTCGTTTGGCCACAATTCTACTGGAGAAGGATGCCGGAGTTTGGTGGCAGTTCGTGAAGCGTGGTCTTGGAGAGGGACAGATCACTTGGAAAGATTTCCTTGAGGAATTCCGACGGCACTATTTCCCTTTGGATGTGCAAGAGGAGAAAGCAATGGAGTTCCATAGCTTGAAGCAAGAAAATATGACCGTCAGGGAATATGAGATAAAGTTTTCTCAGCTGTCATGGTATGCACCAGAGATGGTCCAGGAGGAAGCAAAGAAAGCCCTGAGGTTTGAACAAGGGCTTAGGCTTGGATTGAGGTCAAGGATGGTTCCGTTAGGCATTCGCCGATTCGACAAGCTAGTAATGCGAGTTGCGGTAACCGAAATGGACATGAGACAGAGTCAAGGCAAGGCTGAGGCGAAGAAAAAGAGGAAGAAGGCTAGTCTCACCCCAGATCATGACAAACAGAATTCAACTCCCGAGTCCAAAAAGCTTAAGGAGCCGAGACGGATGGTGGCGTGTTACTTTTGTAAGGAACAAGGTCATTTCAAGAATCAATGCCCAAAAACAGCCCAGACAACCACCTGCTATAACTGCGGAGAAGCCGGGCACAAGAAATCGAATTGTCCACAACTACAAGGGAACCCCAATGACCAGTTACTGAAGGTGGTCAATAAAGGGAAGAAGTCGACTTGTTAGGGACGAACTTCAGCTTAGCTGGAAGGAAGTGTGAAGTGGTACATGTTCTAGAATAGTAATATATTCTATTAGTTGCATTTCTTGCTAGCCATGAATGGCAAATTTGCATTGTGTTCTGTAGCAAGATATTATGATTTCTATTAAGCATGAAAGTTTTCTTGAACATTTGGTCATCTCGTGTCTTGCGCTTATTTATTTGAGTGTTTGGGATAAGACATAAAATTGAATTTTGCCTTCTCCTTGGAAAGACTCGTTTTCTTTTAAGGAGGGAGTGGTGTCACCGACCCCCACGTAGCGCAACCGAGAGCTAGATTATATTCTGAGATCTTGACCTAGGCCCTAGGAAGGAGATGTGATGAAGCAAGAACGATCGTGAGTAGAAAGGCTCCATAATGATCCACGGAGTAAGAAGTTCCTCAGTATTCCAGACGAGGGATGAAATAGGCCCCATAATGATCTGTGGAGTAGGAATTGGTCTCCATTATTCCAAGGACGAGAGCGGTACTCACGGGAAAGTCGTGCATGACATTGGCTCCATAATGATCCACGGAGCGAGAAGTTCCTCAGTATTCCAGACGAGGGATGAAATATGCCCCATAATGTTCTGTGGAGTAGGAATTGGTCTCCATTATTCCAATGACGAGAGCAGCATACACGAATAAGATTGTGTGACATTGGCTCCATAATGATCCACGGAGTGAGAAGTTCCTCAGTGTTCCAGACGAGGGATGAAATAGGCCCCATAATGATCTGTGGAGTAGGAATTGGTCTCCATTATTCCAAGGACGAGAGCAGCATACAAATAGGTTAGTGGGACGTTGGCTCCATAATGATCCACGGAGCGAGAAGTTCCTCAGTATTCCAGACGAGGGATGAAATAGGCCCCATAATGTTCTGTGGAGTAGGAATTGGTCTCCATTATTCCAAGGACGAGAGCGATACTCACGAGAAAGTCGTACATGACATTGGCTCCATAATGATCCACGGAGCGAGAAGTTCTTCAATATTCCAGACGATGGATGAAATAGGCCCCATAATGTTCTGTGGAGTAGGAATTGGTCTCCATTATTCCAAGGACGAGAGCAGCATACACAAATAGGTTAGTGGGACGTTGGCTCCATAATGATCCACGGAGCGAGAAGTTCCTCAGTATTCCAGACGAGGGATGAAATATGCCCCATAATGATCTGTGGAGTAGGAATTGGTCTCCATTATTTCAAGGACGAGAGCGATACTCATGGAAAGGATTGTGTGACGTTGGCTCCATAATGATCCACGGAGTGAGAAGTTCCTCAATATTCCAGACGAGGGATGAAATAGGCCCCATAATGTTCTGTGGAGTAGGAATTGGTCTCCATTATTTCGAGGACGAGAGCGACACTCATGGGAAGGATTGTGTGATGTTGGCTCCATAATGATCCACAGAGTGAGAAGTTCCTCAATATTCTAGACGAGGGATGAAATAGGTCCCATAATGATCTGTGGAGTAGGAATTGGTCTCCATTATTCCGAGGATGAGAGCAAAACTCATAGGGAGTTTGGGTGGCGAGCGCTCCAGAAAAATCCGTGGAGCGAGATATTCTCCAGTATTTTCGGAACATGGGACGCAGTAAATCTTAGAAAGTTTGATGAAGAGGGAATGATCTCCAGTAGTCTAGAACGAGAGCAACACACCCCAAGGCGATTCATCCCCAGTATAGTGGAGACAAGATGCGGTATGCCCAAAAATAATCCGCATGATGAGATTGATCTCCAGGATGGAAGAGTGCATTGAGCACATAAGGCTTGGGAACCGGTATTAAACACTTTAAGAGTGAGTTTCGAGGGTGTTCCTCGAGGAATTGGTGATGATCCTAAAAAGTATCTTTTGATCATTGATGATTGTCTGCTATTTTTGCCCCTAGCGTCGTTTTGGGGACAGAACGATTCTAAGGAGGAAGTGATGTAACACCTCGTATTGTACGATACCTGAATATATATATATATATATATATATATATATATATATATATATATATATATATATATATATATATATATTGTCCGTATGCGTGCACTTAATTGCAGTATTATGGGTTGACTTTGCTATCATGGTCTGTGGTTAGGGTTACGAGATGGTTCATGGGAGGATTGCATTCTAAAAGATGCACGAGAACGCGGAGGACCGATACTAGTATACACACTAGTTTTCGGTACGACGCCCATGCACATATAACACTGTATGATACTACAGTGGATGTATATTGCATGCGCTTGTTAAAACCGCTCGTTTCGCACCCGTTGGAACTCATTAAGGCTTATTTGGGCAGCCAACACAACTAACACCAAAACCATGGGTCATGAGCCATTGATTTGGTCTAAAAAACCACCTACACCCTAAAACCTACCCCCAGTCAAATCCGGACTTACCCCCCCCCCCCCCCCCCCCTTTTCTTCTCCTTCATTTCTCCACTTCATTATCCCTCTTTGCTCTGGAAATTTCAGAAGACCACTTCAAAAGAAATAGGAGAGAAAGAAGAAGAAAGTGAAGAAGAAGGCTCAAGAAGAGATTTTCAAGAAAGGAAGCTTGAAGAAGATCATTCCTCTACTAAAACCAAGGGTGGGGAGTTTCTCTAAACCTTCATTTCTTGTATTTTAATTGATTTTGCTTGCATGCATGTATGGTAGGATGTATAGGGTTGATCATCTAAGAGTTGAAAGTTGAAGTCAGAATTGAACTAGAAAAACTGATTCGGAGTGTCATTTTGTGGATTTTCCCGAGAGCAAACTATAAAGAATTAGAACATGAAATTTAAAGAATTTGTTCATATATATGTTAGGATCGTTCATGATGTATTTCAGATTTTTCTATGGTCATTTGATATTTTAATAAAATCGTAAGATGCAACTGTGTCGTAAGGCAGATTCAGCAAAAGATAAATAGAATGGCTGATATTGTAGGAATTTTCATGATTTATTGAAGAATGTTATTGATCTGAAATTTTTACCCTATGTTTTTGAATGCATGTAGATTATGTAAAAAAATCAGTAAATTATTTGGATGAGTTTATAGACATGAGAAAAATCGAGCTTTAATCAGTAGCTAATGTTGAACTGGAGAATTGGATGGTTTCTGTGCAAATTTGCAATAGATAGTACTCACTGTATAACTGGAATTTTGACATGAGGTCTTTTGCATGATGTTGGATATGATATCTAGTTTTACCACCATAAATTTTATGTCATTTGGACAAGTATGGAATTTACTATAATTTTATGATTATGCACTGTGCTGTTTTCAGCCAGTTTTGATACATTGTAGAGATTAGGAATTTGAGACTTGTTAGAAGCATATTTTGTGAACCTGATTCATTAGAGAGTTGTAGTGGACACCTAGATATTTCCAACAAGACCAATTTGAGGCAATTCTAGTAAACGATTGATTTACTATGATTTTTGTAAGACTGAACAGATCCCTAGGGTAGAGCTGAGTGCTCTAAATTGGAGAGACCAATTTTGTGAATTGGTGTATCGATGATAGATGAGTGTGTTAGGGTGACTTAATGGTATAATTTGGATTCATAACCAACTAGAGAGTTGTTGAGGACATCCACACCCTTCTGTGGAGCGAGTAGGATTTTGTGTTACTGGTAAGGTGCAGTCCGTGCACAGGAAGCATGCAGGCTGAAGCTTGAGGGACTATTTTGAGGACTTAGATGTTTGAATTTAAGTTCATGATAAACTAGAAAGTTGTAGCCTAGGATCTTTCCTTTCTAGGTTGGGCTCGTACACTCCAATCAGAGCTGTATCGAGAAAGTTATGACAATTTTAAGTTTCGGGCAGAAACCCGTATGTCGCTTAGTCTTGGTATTGACTAAGTTTGGTGAGGACATTTTCCTGTGTGGACTATCAGAGTCGATGACTCGTGTCTAGGGATGGTTGATCTCTGTATTGAGGTTGTTGACTCCCAAAGTGAGATGTGTGACTCGAGTTAGTCACTAGGGTAAGGGATACCCTACACCTATCCACCCTATATTATAGACTTCTACCGGGCGTAGGACGTCCGAGCATGCCAGTGAGTTGAGCTCACGGGGCAATTATACATTCACAGTCGGAGTAGCAGAAGGCGTAGGTCATTATGCTGGACAAGTCCAAGCCGGGGAAGTGGCGAACCGGACCGGTATCGCCAGGGACCAGTGGTTGATAGGCAAGTGTGGAAGCAGTTCATTCTTATCCGAAGTAATTAGAGTAAGGTAGGGGTTAAAATGGATATTAAGGTGTTGGGAACTTGCATTAGTCCTAGTAAACCATAGTCGGTGTTGTACCTTCCAGTCGTAGGGATACGTTTTCGGCACTCATGAGATTGAGTCCTCGGTTCGTATCTCGATCTGTTGATTCCCAAAGCTTTGCCGACGTAAGGTATGGGAGGCCCAGAGGATTTGACCTCCCGAGGTGCTCACGTCTCTATGCACGGGTTTTTGTATTTTGGTATATGTTCATGACTCAATCTTGGGGTGAACATGCATGCATAAAGGTTGAAGACTCGATCTTAGGGTGAACACGCATGCGTAAGTCCATAGGTGGACATGAGGAATCAAATGGTCGTAGGACCGGATTCAACGCAGTTTCTAAGGAGGTCCGTACGCGGGTACCAACTAGCGGTGACTACTTGGGCACTGCAGGGCAGAACTAGACCGACCACTACCACCTCCTTGGGTGACGGATAATCTATTGGGAACTGGATGGGTACAAGGGTAGGATGCATGGTGAGGGATTGAACCCTACAATCAGGAGAGGCGAACTCCTTAGAAAGTATGTAGTATGGGATGCATACATTTCCATCGAAATTGATTTTGGGGAAGTATGTAGTATGGGATGCATACGTTCCCAACTGAATTGCATTAGAGTATGTGCATCGTGTGCATTCTTGTTTGTGCATTAGATTAGGCTATGTTGGGTCTTGAACGCATGTAGTATGGGATGCATGCGGATCTAGATTTGCAAGTCTTGCTTGCTTTGGAATAGGCTTGTAATTGGTGCATTTAGTCGTTAGATCATGGCATACACGAGCACTACACAATTTATGATGCACGTTTCCCTTTCCATTCAAGATGGTTTGTGATTGACAGATTGGAGGATCGTTGTTATTATCAGTATTGCGTCAGTCGAAGTACTGACGTTTTCCACCTTTTAGGTATCGACTTTTACCTTTCAAGCAGGTGCAGAGATATCAGAGTCCCGCGGCAGAAGACTCCAGCCGAGGAGCAAGTCTCAGGGAAGAATATTGACCGTTCAGCGGAGCTCCGGCAGTGATCCGTCGACTGCCATTCAGAGAGAGAGAAGTTGTTAACTTTACAGAAAGAAGTGATGTATGTTGTAATAAGATGTACTGAGTTTATGTAATTTATATTCTTGTCAAGAACAAGACATTGGTTGTAATCAATAATGTAACGACTTATTTGGCAATAAAAAGTTTTTAAATTTCTGTGTTATTACTGTGTTGAGATGCATTTGAAGGCAAAGATTCTTGGGAGTGTCACGAATGTCCGGTAACGGGGATCCGGGGCGCTACAAATTTGGGGAGAGGATTGGAGCGGGATAAGGGAGAGAGAAAACGATGGAGAGCAACAGCAGAAGGAGAGGGTGTATGTTTGATGCAGGGATGACCCTGAGTTTACATGGGCTCGAGGTGAACTCTTGAAATGGAGCCCCCATACAAAATTTGTTTTATTTTAAATTGGTAAAAGAAATTTTTTGGATTTTTTTTTTCTATCATTCTTAAAAACCTATATGTGTGTGTGTGAAGAAATAGGTGAAGATTTAGAGATTTGAGAAATTATACACACGCACGCACGCACGCACGCACGCATGCACACACACACACACACACACACACACACACACATATATATATATATATATATATATATATATATATATATACACACACACTAGATTTACTCGTGGGTACGTGCCTACGGCACGTCTTCAGAATGATACAGCATATGAAAAACCTTATAAATAGTAAATCAACAATTATATAGCTCAAGTTTGAATAGTATGACAATAATTAGTTGTAATTAATAGTCCATATTTTCATTAGTATATGTTAAAAAATAATTATAAATTGGGGTATAAAAGTCCATGTTTTCATAAGTGTGCGTGTGTGTGTATAGAGAGAGAGAGAGAGAGAATTAAATAAATAAATAAATAAAGGAGTTGTTTTGGGGGGGATGTGTTTTGTGAGGTTAGATCTAGGCCTTTGATTTTTGGGGGATTAAAGGAGAGCCACTTCATAGCTTTCTTTGTGTTTTATTTTATATACTAGATTTGCCCGTGGGCACATGCCTACGGCACGTCTTCGGAACGATACAAAACACGAAAAGTCCTGTAAACAGTAAAACAACAATTATGTAACTCAAGTTTGAATAGTATAACAATAATTAGTTGTAAATAAAAGTCCATGTTTCCATTAGTATATGTTGAAAAATAATTATAAATGGGGGTGTAAATCTAATTTCTTAGAACTTTAAATGTGGAAAATGATGAAATTTAACATTTGAAGAGATATATTTGCTATTTTCAATATAACATGTGCAATAAAAAAAAATATAAAAATTCTGAAAATTTACAAACTTGAAATCTTAAAATCTAAATTTCTAAGTAAATAAAGAAAAAATGGGAGAGAGAGGTAGGGAAAGAGAGAAAGAGAGAAATATGAAAAAGTGAAAAGATAAGAGAGAGAGAGAGAGTAATAAAGTAATGAGTTTTTTAGTTTTGGGGGAAAAATTTTGGTTTTGTGGTTTGAAATTTTGTGAGGGAAAATATGTTTTGTGAGGTTAGATCTGGGCCTTTAATTTTGGGGAGATTGAAGGAGAGCCACTTGATAGCTTTCTTTGTGTTTTATTATATAGATATGTATGTTTGTGTGTGTGTGTGTGTGAACAAAATAGGTAAACATTTAGATATCTGAGAAAAAAAATCTCCATATACAAACACAAGCCCAACTAAAATAAGCTAGCTTAATTACTAATTTTAAAAACAAAAGCCAAAAAAATAAAATTTGGGGACCCAAAAAAAAATTACGCACAAAATACATATATATAAATACAAGGAAAAAATATTTGGGGCCGTTAAACATGTGCAAAATTCGGGAGCCCGAGGCGGCAGCCTCCCCTACCTCCACATGGGGGCCGGCCTTGGTTTGAGGGGGGTGAAATGACGAGATTACCCCCATCACATTAAGGGAGATAACGGGAGAAAGAAGAGCCACTCGATCTTCATCAAGATCGTGATGAAGATCGGGTGGTGAAACTCGAGTGCGCAAATAAGAGTCCGCAACGGAGAGTTTTCATATATATAACCAGGATTGAAACGTTGCGATAAATCAAGACCCGAAAGGGAGAAGGGCCGGTGGTGGGCATTTGGGAAAGTCAGGCCGATCGGGTGTTGATTTATTACATGATGGTTTTATTAAAAAGACAACGATCTTTGATGGTTATACGATTATTCAAAGTTCTTAAAACTTTCTGGAGTTTTTTTTATTTATTTGTCACTAACATGGATTGTAATAAGGGTATCGGTGGTAATGATATATATGAATACACAATCAAGTGGATGAAACTCCGTAGTCATGTGAGTACAGCATAAAGTAAACGTAAATCAAACCAATATGTTGTTCAGCTGTTCCATTGGTTTTATCATTTTCATTATTTCCCATCTTTAATATTATAATAGGAGAATTGGAGTTGTTATTTGTCAACATACAAATTCGTGCGTTGTACGTGTAACTCCAACTCTCTTATTAATTACAATAAAAACAAACAAATAAAAAAATTCCACCTATTTAAAACATGCAACGCACGTTCAAAACAATTTTATAATATTTTTTTAACACTAAACATAGTTGCACGAACAACTCAAATTCTACTTATTAACATATACATTGCACGTACAAATTGTAGTTTTTCCTTCAAAATATTTTTCCGAAATACGTCCAACGCACGTCCAACTCCAAAACTATTTCTTAACACGTATATCACACGTGAAAATCCTCAAACTCTTATCAAAACGTACATCGCACGTGAAAAATACTAGTTAATAATAACTGGACAACAACCGTAAAAGTTGCAAAAATGTCATCTTAATCAGCTTGTAATCAAATCATCATTTTCCATAACGTAGAAGTATTTCATTTACTCACCTGTTTGTTAGTTAGCATAATATTCTCAAAGTTTAAATTTATTTACGGAATAATTATTTATAAAAATATTACTCATATAAAATAAAAGTTTGTGCCACTAGGGATAATTTGTAAAGAGTATGTGATGAGTAAGAGCATCCACAATGGTTTGCTATATTTGCCAATTTCTCATTTTTTGTGAAAGTTGGCGCTGCAGTGGCTTTCTGTTTTGCCATAAAATGACAAAATAGCTACAGTTGTTTCTCATTTATGAGAAACCAATTTGCGATTCTCATATTATAAGAGACGAAACATGTTGTTTCATCCCCCTCCTTTTTTTTTCTTTTTTTTAATGTGATCAGACGAAACAGACCTTTTTTTTTTAAATGATCAGACGGTATTGTACCGTCTGGGAAAAAAAATCTGAAAATGCCTCAAACGAGACATGTTGTCTCGTCCCATGCCAAAATGGTTGGGACGGGACAACATGTCCCATCCTAAAATCTAGGAGACATGTTTTAGGGTTAATTTGGCATTTAATCCCTTAATTAGCCTAATTGATTACCTATTTATTAATTTAATAATCTAATACTACTACTAATTACTAACTTACTTAAACTAATGTAGTATTAAGATTAAAAATATTAAAAAAATAAAGTGAGACGGGACAGGTTGTCTTGTCCGCTTAAAAAAAAAATTTGGCAAAATTATAGCAAACCACCGTTGCAGCCAAATTCCCTATTTCCTATTACTGTAGATGTCATTTTCTCAAAAATGAGAAACACCACTGTGGATGCTCTAAAGGGAAGCCTCGGGTTCGAGGCCAGATTATGTCTTATTATTTACTTTATAAAATAAAATTTAATTAGCACGGGCATCGCATGTGTAGATTACTAGTTTTCCATAATGTACAACTATGCACCAAGAATGCTAAGAACTTTTTCCGTGCTGACCCACTTTTTGAAAACATTGACCAAACTGACCAACTTTCGAAAATATTTACCCAACTGATCCAGGTTTGGACACGTCAGCATAAAACACTATTGGTAATAACGACATCTGTTATTTTGATGTCGTTGTTTCCAATAGCGGCACCTATAAAAAAGAATCCGTTGCCGCTATTGGAAGTAACGACATTAATACATATCGCATTCACTTAGGAGTTCTATGACTTGAGGAAAAAATTGTAAGTGAATTTTTTTTTTTAGGTTAAAGGTGAGATAATGCCACCCTATTTCATTAATAAGAGGTTAATAAAACACCCCGGAGTACCGGGAGAAGTACAGAAGTACAGTGCAGAAAATGAAATATAATCCCCCAACAAACCCTGGGGGGTAGGTCTAATCATCCATACATCAAACTATCAAAAGTACAGTAGGTCGATACAAAAAACACAAAATAGTAGAGCTGGTGGCTAATGAGAGTCTTGATGCGTATGGAGAGCGCCACCCCTCAATCCAATGTCGGCCCAAACTCTACCTCCTCATCATCAAATTCTTCCACCTGGAAGACTCGGACAATCCTCCCTCTCGCTCCTGTGGCAGCAGCTGTAGCCAAAAAAGAAATAAGATGCATGATATGAGTAAGGTTACCAGAAATACTATTACATGAAGCACGAAAGTAAAAGTTGTTTCTGTCTAGCCATAAAACCCATGTAGTTGCCGCGATTGCAATGTACCACACATCCTTCATTTCGTGGCGAATCGAGGCAAATTTGAGGCCAATCCATAAATCCTCATATTCGCTAGTGTAGTCACCCGTTCCTAAGGCTCGTAATACCTCTACCATAGTTGCCTTACTCCTTGGACAATGAATAAAAAGGTGATTCAAGTTTTCCGTATGCCTATTGCAGAAATCACAGATGGTTGCAATCTGGGGTTGTCTTTTGGCAAGGTTCTCTCTGGTGAGGATTGCATTATTGAGCACTAGCCAGAGGAAGACTCTGACTTTAAAGGGGGCTTTTGCCTTCCATAACACCTGTGTCCAGCTGGGTCTGCATCCTTGATAATGAATTCGATGATACAGAGAGCTGACCATGAAAGCTCCCTTGGTTTCGAGTCCCCAGTGCATCTGATCTGGGCCTTGAGCGCACATCACACTAGTCCGTGTTATGTGTTCTTGCAAATCAAGCAGTTGCTGCTGTAACTCTGGGGTAAGAGTTCCTCGGAATGACGGCCTCCAATTCCCCCTCTTCTACGTTTCGGCCACAGAAATATTTGGTCGATTCGTTTTCTCATACAGATAAGGGAAGGTTTCCTTAAGGGTATGGGCTCCACACCATTTGTCCCACCAAAATCTAGTTGACCGTCCATTACTGATTGTCGACGTAACTGTTGAGTTGAACGGTCCGCTTGCTTTGGTAATTTCTTTCCAGAAGCGCGAAACTTTAGACCCCACTCGGAAGCCTAAACTTCTCGTACCTTTTCCCCGGAGGTAAGGTTGAATGAAATCCTGCCATCCTTCCCCGTTTTGGTGAAATACCTTCCACCACCATTTCCCCAAAAAGGCAAGATCCATATCTCTAAGGTCAATGATGCCTAGCCCTCCATGCTTCTTCTTCATGCAAGCGATACTCCATTTGATTAGGTGGTAGCCTCCCCTATTTGAATCTGCCCCTTTCCACAGGAATCTTTTTCGGATTCGGTCAATCCTTTGGATAACCCATTTAGGAAGCTCAAAAAACGACATGTGGTAAATGGGTAGATTAGACAGCACTGAGTTGATGAGTACCACTCTGCCCCCGAGTGAGAGCGTTCTTTCTTTCCAGCCAGACAGTCTGTCCTCCACCCTGTCTATAATAGGCAGCCAGTTCGACTTTGTGAGCTTCCCTGGTCTGAGCGGGAGCCCTAAGTATTTGATCGGGAACTCCTCCGTCATGCAGTTTAATATGGTGGTGTGTTCCCGTGTATCGGCATCGGTTAGAGTAATTGGGATCAGAGCGCTCTTGTGGAAATTTATCCTGAGGCCTGACCAGGCATTAAAACAGTAGAGTGACCCTTTAAAGCAGACTGTTTCTGACCCGGTCCCATTGCCAAAAAGTAGGGTGTCATCAGCGTACTGCAGAATCGTGCACCCTTGATTAGACCTGTTACTGGCCACTGGTGTTATCCACCCTTTTCTTCGACAGTTCTCTAGCATACCCCTCAGCACATCCGCTATGATAGTGAATAGAAGTGGTGATAGCGGATCCCCTTGCCGGAGTCCTTTCTAGCATGGGAACGGTAGCCCCGGCCGCCTATTCACCGAGATTGCTGTTTTGCTAGTGTGCAAACACTGCCTGACCCATCTTATCCATTTATTCCCGAATCCCCTTCCTCTGAGAGCTTCCAGCAGTCATTCCCAATCGACGGAATCGTAAGCTTTTTCAAAGTCCAGTTTTAGGAGGAAGTTCTTAGAGTTGCTCATATGGCAGTAGTAGATAACTTGCTCCGCAGTGGCCACACAGTCTAGAATACATCTGCCCTTGATGAAACCCGTCTGAGCTTTGCTGACTAGGCTGTCCATTATGCTTCCCAGGCGGATGCCTAGGACCTTAGTGATAATCTTAGCCGAGCAATTAATAAGGCTGATCGGTCGAAAGTCCCCTACTTTCATAGACTCCTCCCGTTTAGGTATGAGGACGACTTCCGCAAAATTGAACATGCCCAATCTGAGATTGTTGTTAAAAAATTCATCCACCAGCGCCATAATGTCCCCTTTGATTTCTTCCCAGAACACTTGGAATAACATCATTGGGAAGTCGTCTGGCCCAGACGACTTGTCTGCTCCCATTTGATTAATGGCTTTTTTAACCTCCTCTTCCGTGAAAGGAGCTTCAAAGGTTGATAAATTTTGTGTTGAGTTGTTCTGGTAGGCCTGCCAGTACTCATTTCTAAGTAGGATTCTGAAGTCATTTTTCTTCCCAAAGAGCTCCTTGTAATAAGCTTGAAAGGTTGTGGAAATCACATTTTCGTCTTGCGAAGTCCTCGTGTCCAACTGTATTGAAAAAATTAGGTTAGACTTGTGTCTTGCGCTTGCCACTCGGTGGAAGAAGGCCGTATTCGTGTCTCCCTCTTTGAGCCACGAAATCCTTGACCTTTGTTGCCATTTGATTTCTTCCAATTTATAAAGATTGGCAGTATTCTCTCGGAGTTCTAGGAGCCTGTTTCTTTCATCTTGTAACAGGACTCTCGTTTCTTCCAACCTTTCTAGTTCGTCAATTCCTTCCAGAAAAGCGTCCTTAGCATGCCAGATGGTCGAAAATCTGGACCGATTCCATCTATGCATCTGCTTCCCTAATCTGCAGATTTTTTCACACCAGCGAGTTGCAGTATCTGTACCAGTAGTTGGGAGAGTCCAGTTTTCCATCACCATGTGGTGGAACCCCTGAATTTCTAACCAGGCCTTCTCAAATCTGAATTTCCTAGGCTTTTGAGCTCCCCGTACCCCTATATCCAGAAGGATCGGAGTATGATCTGACGTTGGTCTGGGGATCGATCTGGCGGTTGCTAATGGGAACTTAGCCTCCCAATCCATCGATACTAGGATCCTGTCCAATTTGGTCATGATCGGAGCAGCCTGCATGTTAGACCATGTGAATAGTCTATCATTAATGGGGATATCAATGAGCCCTAGTTCCGTGATCACCCTATTGAACTCTTCTCTATGTCTGTCACTGAACCCTCTTCCTTTGTACTCGAAGGCAAATCTGGTAATATTGAAGTCCCCCCCAACAATCCAGGCTCCCGACCATCATTGTCGAATATCGACAAGCTCCTGCCAAAAGGCATCACGATCTGTAGCCACATTCGGTCCATAAACGACAGTGACTGTCTGCACCCAGTTATCAGAATGCCGTTTCAGTCAGATAGTTAGGGAGAACGTTCCACTGTAAACCTCGGTACAGGTCAGAGTATCCAGGTTGAATCCAACAACAATTCCCCCCGATGCTCATGCGGACGGGAGTAGCACCCATTCCTTGATTCTATTCCTGCCAACCCTTTTGAGTTTGGCCCCGTGCGCAAGTTTGGTCTCCTGTAACCCTATCACTTCCGCTTTGGACTTGTTAATGACGTCCCTAACCATATCTCGTTTCCCTCTATCCCCCAGCCCCCTGACATTCCAGAATAGTGTATTTATTGGGGAATCGTGTCTTGGTAGACCGTGAGTGTGGGTGTGGGACCGATATCAAATTCAGAGACCTCTATCAACCTAGAGCTAGATCCTAGTTCTTTCTGGTAACTAGACTCAGCCCTTTCTGTTTCCCAACCCCTAATTTTATTGAGAAGTAACGCATTGCGTTCTGTGTCATTCACTGCCAAACCACAGGTTTAGGTAGGAAAAAAACTTTAGCATCTGACATAAAATTTAATACAGTAGCTAAGAAAATTTTCGTACCTCCGTCGTCGAATTTGGCAGCTTTGGCTGCCGCTGCTACCTCCAAATAGTCATCCAGGGAATCCACATGAGCCCACTTAGGCGACCGCTGTACTCTGAACCCAACCGTCTTGCGAGACGAACGAATACTGACTCCTGGTGCTATTCTGGAAGTGTGGATAAGACCATCTCTGGTGAGATCTCCCCTTGTGTGTCAGCAATATACTCTAATTCCTCTGACTCCTCATCTGTAAAATGAGAATTCTTCGTCCAGGTTTAAGTGCCCTTCCCGATCCTCATCACTTTCTGTCTGTTGATTTTCCAGCTGTAGAGTAGATTCTCTCCTTGTGGACTCCTCATTGAGCCCACAATTTACCGAAGCCTCTTCAAGAATAGTGGTGCCTCCTGTGGCAGACCCCTCGATAGGCCTAGTACCTGTATGATTGTTCAAAGAAATAGAGTTGCTTGTTGCAAGGGATAAAATAAGCATTTTGGGCCCCTCTATAGGCCCATTAACGCCTATAAAGCCCACCCAAATACGTCAGTACCACTTCACTGCTCTTTTCATTTCTGCGGTACATCATACCGCAGCTCTCGAGTTTCGCACCCACTCCCCTGTCAACCTTGGCAGTATTCTCACCCCCTCCCACCTGGCACCATATGGTTGGTGGGCACGTTGGTCGCTGCAGACTTCGTGGGCTTCGATACTTTGGGCGGAGTGAACAAAGCTGTGAGCGCTAAATCCAAATCTCTTTTCTCTTTAAGCTTCATAACAGAGGGGGCTCTTCCTTCTTCGTTGGCTTCTTTACCATTCTTAGGTGTCTTCAAATCTCGAGCGCCAGGGGTCCCTATCTTCTCAGTATCCTTTGGGTTTTCCTTCTCTGTGAGCATCCAGCACTTTGCTCGTCGCTTTCCCCAAAATAGGCTCTGAATCCTGGTGCTCTTGATCCAAAGACGCCACATTTTGCTTTGCTGGTGCTTTCCAAACCCTTTCTACCCACTCCCTGGTGGATGGAGCTCTCTGGCTTGGCTTCTTCCCCACGCTAGCACTGTCCCTCACCAACTCTTGTCCCGAAGCATTACGGGGTTGGTGCTTGCCATTTTGGGGCATGCAAGCTCTGTCTCCTCTCTCTGCTCCACAGAAAGTCCCTCCTTGCCTGCATGCAGTGCTTGACCACTTTGCAGCAACTGATTTCCGTTTTGAGCTATCTGTTGCTTCCCTTTTTTCTGATTCACCCCTGAAAGTGGGAGGTTAACCAAATCTGGGCTTCGGTCATCTTGGCCATTGGATCCCTTGGTCTGGCTTCGAAGTCGATCACCGGCGTCCTTCCCTGATCCAACCCTCTCTGATCCCTTCGCTGTAGCCTCCCGTTGAGTATCTATTTCTCTGGCCGCCTTGATCACCTCTCGATGGGCTCGCTCCACTTCGTGGGTCCCGTCGATAGTGAGCTCCCATGTTGGCGACGCTACTTGCTTGTAGCTACGGTCGTCTCTGAGGGAGGATGTATGCGATAGGGACCTGATGGAGGTTGCTTCCGCCTCTCCCTTTGCACGTTTGTCGAGGACAAAGCGTATGAGATAGGAATCCTCATAGGAGAACACTTTTGCGAATCTCGGCATTAAAGCGATGTCCCTACTTCTGATCAGTATCCTTGCCGATACTATTTCCGATCGACGAACGGTCTTCTCGTCGATTTCTTCCACTGTGCCGAAGTCGGAGACCATCTCTTGCAAAGCCTCCTTCTTCCAAAAATGCAATGGTACATTGTGAATCCACACCCAGTATCTATCCCCCTGAGGTCTTTCAG
Organism: Hemerocallis citrina; assembly: GCA_017893485.1. NCBI lineage: Eukaryota > Viridiplantae > Streptophyta > Magnoliopsida > Asparagales > Asphodelaceae > Hemerocallis > Hemerocallis citrina. Next base: position 291,006,777 of record CM030360.1, on the reverse strand, counting down.
CACCGAAGCTCGGTGACCAAGCTTTAAAATCTATCTTGCAATGTCCAAAATCTATTGTTGCTATTCTGGTGATCTCCATCATCTTTTGTGGTGAAGGGAAAGAGACCAAAAACTGAAGGGGACACATTCTCTTGACAACCCAGTCACGGTGCGCCTTCATTGGCCATCTCGCGTTCAAAGCTTCGAGAACATGGGCCTCCGATGGTCTTCCTGCAGTCACTCGTGCCACTGCGCACCACTGACTAAGCCATTTTCCACGTTTTTTATAGTAGCATGACTTTTTGCAAGCTTGATCGTTGCTCGGTTGTCAGGTGACCTACCACTGTAAACTCGCCTCTCTTCATCATCATTGGAAGTGACGACATTTGTGCAATCGTGTAGGACATATGACCCCACATCATACACCTCAGGCATCACACTTCTTTGGTGCACTCCGACCGATAGTGTCCCAACTCTCCGCAGTTGAAGCACGACACCGGTTTGCACTTTTCCTTTCTCTGTTGCTTTTTGTATTCCTTTGGTGCTGGCGGTGGAGATTTGGAATTGCTTTTTCTTTTGTGAATAACTTCCTGCCAATTCTCTGCCTCTACCCCAATCGGAGGTAGTCCCTCACCCTCCTTAGCTCCATCGTTTGGACCCCTTCTTTGGGCCCATACAACGCTGGACCTTGGAGGGCTAAGGGCCAACTTTCTTGGCGGTAGTTGGTGGGGGTTATGGGGGGGGGAGCAAGAGGTTGGAGTTGGTGTTGCTTGATGGGTTCCAATGGGGGTGTGGTAGCATTTGGATGTGGGTGGTGGTGCATTTTCGCTGTTGGTTTTGGCGGGGTGATTGAACGTACTTGCTCTCTGTGATTGTAGAGGTGCTGGTTAGACTCGCTGTGATGTGTTCTTGGTTCCCTGTGATGATGAGGTTTGTGAGTTGTATCTCTGTAGTTTCTTTCTTTATCTCTTGCAAAGTGTCCCTGTGGTTGTCCCTGTGATGCACTTCTGTGTTGTAATGTTATTGATGTTGTTGAGCTTGACGCCGGCCCACTGTGGGGGTTCTCTTACGTCGATACTGGCCAGTAGGAGGACCCACTCTTTGGGCCCGTCCTCTCAGCTGCAACTCTTTCGTCGAGCAATGATGATTTGGGCCTCTCCCCTCATGCCTAGGCTGTGCATTTCGATGTGCCCGCTGAGGAAAGATAGTTCCTCTGAGCCCCGAGGGTTCACCTTCCCTATGGTAAGACTGTAGGGTAGTTTTTGGATTTGGGCTTGGGACCAGTGATGGAGGTGAGAATGTCGTTGGTTCAAGTTTGTGAGGGGGTGGAAGATGAGTATCAGAAGTTTAAGGGGGGGGGTTGTTGTGGTTGCGGGAGTGTGGCGGACCCTCTCGTTGGGTCCGCACCCACTGAGCTCCAACTCCGACAGCATATGGAAATGAAGTCAGAGGTCCGAGGTTAGAAGGAAGGGTAGCAGCCAGTCGAAACAGTAGTCGGCAATGAAGAAGAAGATTCTTGAAGATGGGTTAAAAGTTAAAAGTTAAAGAAGAGAGGATTCTTAACAATGGGTTCAAAGGTAAAGGAGAAGATGAAGGGTTGAAAAGGAGGAGAAGGAGGACCGGAGAAGATGCTGTCTTTCATCTTTTTTTTGGAGAGGGGTTCATTATTTATTTATGTTTATTGTAAGTGAAAATTGCTTATAAAGAAAATTGCTTATAACTGATGTCGTTATTCCCAACAACGACATAATTAGCCTGATGCCGTTATTTACAATAGTGACATCAGTACAATCCACACTATACTCCAAATTTCGTACAGGTGTATCAACTTTAAATCCGTTTTCGACCTTGATGCAGCCAGTATCTCTCAAAACTCAAAACATGGAAGTTTTAGAGCTTTGTCTTGGTGTTCCATAGCATTTTGAATCATTTTAATTGGAGTTCGGATGATAAAGTTATGCCCAGATTACGTAGTGATGTTGAGACTGTCTAGAAATTTGGAGTACACTGTAGATTATACTAATGCTGTTATTGCTAATATCGGCATCTGGCTAATTATGCCATTATTGGGAATAGTGACATCAGTTATAAGCAATTTTTACTTACAATTTTTTCTGGACAGTTTCGACATCGCTACGTAATATGAGTGTTACCGCTAATTCTGGTGTGGGGGTAAACAGATAGAATTTGTGGGTTCGTGGAAAAACCTGAATAGCGACCCCAAGCCTGTTCGTCGGAGTTGGAATGTTGACTCCCGCCGTTCACCTGTAAGGAAGTGCGATACACCGGGGTTGATCCCGGCGATGCACCCTCCGACGCTCTTGTCAGTAACCAGTGATATGATTAAAAAAGAGCTTTAATTGGAAAAGGAGTGATTAACCTGTAACAGTGGTAGGTGGGGGGTATTTATAGTCACCGTTGGGATCAGATTAGGAATGTGATTCCTGTGATCTGATAAGGCGTAAAATCCTCGTAATCAGATTAGGAATGTAATCCCTTAATTCCCGGTGAGAGGATAGTTGCGAATCAGGCCCGATGATTTGGTTCAATCAGAGACCCTAATTCTATCCTGTCGGACTGGGTTTGTATCGGGTCGGGACCCGTACCCAGTTGAGGTGGGTCCGTTCGTGGGTTATTGGATCTGTGAGAAGGAGACCCAATACCCGCTTCGGACCTGTTAGTAGGTGAAATTACCGTTTTACCCCTGAGCTTTAAGATTCGTCTCCGATGTGAACGGTCCCGATTTAATCCTATTTTTAGCCATATCATGAGCCCCCACTCCTAGAGACTGATTTTTTCAGTCTTTGAGGAGTAGTTTTACTGTTCTAATGGCGTACGGGATTTTATCGGTGTTCATAAGGGAGTTTTGGATCTTGCTTGGGGTGTAACAGTGTTATTCTGGACTTGTAAAATGCCCAAAAATATTCTCAGAATTTTCTGGATTTTCGGTGATTTTTCCAGATTTTTGGGATTTTTTCTCATTTTTTTGAATTTTTTATTCATTTTCCGAATTAAATAATTAATTATCGAAAATATTAATTAATTATTCTAATTTAATAATTATTTTTCCAGAATTTTAAAATAATTTTTCTGAATTAATAATTATTTTTAGAATTTTTAGTTAATTTTTTTCGATTTTTTAAATATTTTTCGGAATTTTTAAATAATTAATACAATTAAATAAATTAATTAATTAATTTAAATATACCTGGACACATGGCGTGATCTGTGCCGTCGGATCCCAGCACGAATCTCGAGGAGGCACATTTTCCAAAAAGTCGTTATCTTGTCGTTTAGCGCACGTGGCGCGATCTGGACCGTCCATCACTAGAAGCGCGAATTTCTGGAAGATCCAACGGTCGTAGTCGTTCGGCAGCTTTTTTCCCCGTTTTGGAGCTCGGATGAGGACTTGCTCGGTCAGCCGACCGGGAGGTGTGCCACGTGGCACAATTTATTTTTTTTCTTTTTCTTTCCCGCCTCGTTCTTTCTCTCTTCTTCTTCGTTCTTCGTTCTGTTGCTTCTTCTTCGACTCTGCCTTCGACCTCGAGCTCGAAGACGGAGGACAGCTCGCTCGACAGAGGAGCTCGAGGTGGGTTCGTCGAGGAGGTGGGTGAGTCAGCAAGGAACTGGGAAGGCGGTGTAAAAGTTGGGGCTCGATAGCTCCGAGGTGGGAGCTCGACTCAGGGGGTCGGTGGCTCGTCGAGGAGAAGAGGCGAGCTCGGAGTTCGGGGCTCATCTAGAGGAGAAGGTGGCGAGGACCTCTCCGGTGAAGGTGGCGAGGAGCTTGGAGCTCGGTGGAGATGAGGAGTTCGGAGCTCGACATTGGTGAAGTTGGCGATGGCGTTGGGTTCGGCCATGGCGGAGCTCGGAACTTGGTTGTGATCGGAGCTCGCGCCGTGGAGTAGCTCGCCGCTGGAGCTCGGCAGTGGAGGCGTGGAGGTGAAGCTCGGCCATGGAGGTGGCGAGCTCGACGTTGAGGAGGTTGATGATGTTGGAGTTCGAAGCGATGGAGAGCTCGGCATTTGAAGTTGGAGTGGAGCTTGATGCGGCGGTGAGCTTCATGAAGGGGGGAGCTCGTCGACGAAGGTGCTGGAGCTTAGCCATGGCAGAGCGTGGTCGCGAGCACGAGCTCGGACCTCAGGAATTTTGTCTGCGGAGCCCAATGGAGGGGACTCGTTGCTCAGCATCGGAGCTTGGAGGCCGGCGAAGATGCGCTCGAGCTCTGGCGGTGGACTGGAGCTCGACATAGGGAGATTGGCTCTGTTTCGCAAGGGTGCTCAGTGAAGACGAAGCATTGAGCTGGTCTTGTGTTTGTTCTTGTTTTTTGTTTTGGCGGGAGATTGGAAGTGAAGAAGAAGAAGTGGGAGAAGCTGTTTATGGGTTCGGGTTTTCGGGTTTGGATCCCCTTAACGGGTCCGAACCCGACCCTTTTTTTTTCCTCTTCTCTTCTCTTCTCTCCTCCTTCCTTGCTGCTCGGCAGATGCGTCTTGTTCGGCAGATCCGAGCACGGATTTTGAGGTGCATTTTTGCCACTTTGCAGCTCGGTAGGGCAGTAGCTCGGATGGTAGATCCGAGCTACGTGGCTCGATCTGGGCCGTTGGATGGTGGCACGAATCTCGAGACGGGCTCAGCTCCTAAGAAAACTCTATCTTGTCGTTTAGCGACGCTGGCAAGATCTGGGCCGTAGGATGACGGCACGAATCTCGAGACGGCTCAGTTCCTAAGAAAACGCTATCTTGTCGTTTAGCGACGCTGGCAAGATCTGGGCCGTCTGATCGAGATCTTACACGAATGTTGAGGGAAAAGTGATTTTTCTCCGTTTTGGGGCTCGGATGGGCACTTGCTCGGTTAGCCGACCGGACTCTTTGATGTTGGGGTTGGATCGGCACTTGCTCGGCATCCAAGCGGAGGGAAGAGCTCGGATTTGACAGTTGCTCGGGTTCGGTTCGGATTTTTCCCTCGTGCGAGTGGTTCGGCTCGGATTTCCGAGCTATTCGGCGCAGCTGTATTGAGATCCACTTTCCCGGTGCTACGGAGGTCCGTTCGGGGCATGCGACCCCTCGTTTCGAAGCTAATTCGAAGATCTACAACTTCTCTTTCGGAGTGGGATGAACATTCACCCTCCTTCATGGTCAAAATAGCCCCGCAACATCCTCGTCTTCATGAAGTTGATAAGTGCTTTGGTCTTGGGGATTTTGGAAGAGGAGCTCCACTCCTAGGGGCGGAGAAGATGTGCTAGGAAGACTCTTGTGCTAGGAAGACCCTTGTAAGATGTGCTAGGAAGACTCTTGTGCTAGGAAGACCCTTGTAAGATGTGCTAGGAAGATCCTTGTGCTAGGAAGACCCTTGTAAGATGTGCTAGGAAGACCCTAGGGGCGAAGAAGGGGTGCGAGCGGCTCGGATCGCTAGTCGCTCGGCTCGGAATACCGAGCGACGTGGAACGATCTGAGCTGTCGGATCTCAGTGCGGATCTCGAGGCGGGCACAGTTTCCAAGAAAACACTATCTTCTCGTGTAGTGGTGCTGGCATGATCTGAGCCGTCTGATCTCAGCGCGGATCTCGAGGCGGGCACAGTTACCAAGAAAACACTATCTTGTCGTGTAGTGGTGCTGGCATGATCTGAGCCGTCTGATCGAAATCTTACGCAAATGTTGAGGGAAAAGTGGTTTTTCTCTGTTTTGGGGCTCGGATGGGCACTTGCTCGGTTAGCCGACCGGGCTCTGTGATGTTGGGGTCGGATCGGCACTTGCTCGGCATCCGAGCGGAGGGAAGAGCTCGGTTCTGGAAGAGAGCTATTTGTCAGACAAGTGTGAGGAGGAACTCTAGGAGAGAGTTGTGCTCCAAACTTGTCGAGGAGAGATCCGTCTTGGAGGCGAGCGGAGTGAAGAGCTCGGCTCTAGAAGAGAGCTATTTGTGAGACAAGTGTGAGGAGGAACTCTAGGAGAGAGTTGTGCTCCAAACTTGTCGAGGAGAGGTCCGTCTTGGAGGCGAGCGGAGTGAAGAGCTCGGCTTTGGAAGAGAGCTATTTGTGAGACAAGTGTGAGGAGGAACTCTAGGAGAGAGTTGTGCTCCAAACGTGTTGAGAAGAGGTCCGTCTTGAAGGCGAGCGGAGTGAAGAGCTCGGCTCTGGAAGAGAGCTATTTGTAAGACAAGTGTGAGGAGGAACTCTAGGAGAGAGTTGTGCTCCAAACTTGTCGAGGAGAGATCCGTCTTGGAGGCGAGCGGAGTGAAGAGCTCGGCTCTGGAAGAGAGCTATTTGTGAGACAAGTGTGAGGAGGAACTCTAGGAGAGAGTTGTGCTCCAAACTTGTCGAGGAGAGATCCATCTTGGAGGCGAGCGGAGTGAAGAGCTCGGGCCGCTCGGCTCTGGAAGAGAGCTATTTGTGAGACAAGTGTGAGGAGGAACTCTAGGAGAGAGTTGTGCTCCAAACTTGTCGAGGAGAGATCCGTCTTGGAGGCGAGCGGAGTGAAGAGCTCGGCTCTGGAAGAGAGCTATTTGTGAGACAAGTGTGAGGAGGAACTCTAGGAGAGAGTTGTGCTCCAAACTTGTCGAGGAGAGATCCGTCTTGGAGGCGAGCGGAGTGAAGAGCTCGGCTCTGGAAGAGAGCTATTTGTGAGACAAGTGTGAGGAGGAACTCTAGGAGAGAGTTGTGCTCCAAACTTGTCGAGGAGAGATCCGTCTTGGAGGCGAGCGGAGTTAAGAGCTCGGCTCTGGAAGAGAGCTATTTGTGAGACAAGTGTGAGGAGGAACTCTAGGAGAGAGTTGTGCTCCAAACTTGTCGAGGAGAGATCCGTCTTGGAGGCGAGCGGAGTGAAGAGCTCGGCTCTAGAAGAGAGCTATTTGTGAGACAAGTGTGAGGAGGAACTCTAGAAGAGAGTTGTGCTCCAAACTTGTCGAGGAGAGGTCCGTCTTGGAGGCGAGCGGAGTGAAGAGCTCGGCTCTGGAAGAGAGCTATTTGTGAGACAAGTGTGAGGAGGAACTCTAGGAGAGAGTTGTGCTCCAAACTTGTCGAGGAGAGATCCATCTTGGAGGCGAGTGGAGTGAAGAGCTCGGCTCTGGAAGAGAGCTATTTGTGAGACAAGTGTGAGGAGAAACTCTAGGAGTGAGTTGTGCTCCAAACTTGTCGAGGAGAGGTCCGTCTTGGAGGCGAGCGGAGTGAAGAGCTCGGCTCTGGAAGAGAGCTATTTGTGAGACAAGTGTGAGGAGGAACTCTAGGAGAGAGTTGTGCTCCAAAGTTGTTGAGAAGAGGTCCGCTTCGGGGGCGAGCGGAGCAAAGAGCTCGGCTCTGGGAGAGGGCCATTTGGAAGACGAGTTTGAGGAGCAACTCTAGGGGAGATTTGTGAGCTCCGAACTCGTTGAGAAGAGGTCCGCTTCGGAAGCGAGCGGAGTGAAGAGCTCGGCTCTAGGAGAGCCATCTGGCAGACGAGTTTGAGGAGGAACTCTAGGAGTGAGTTGTGAGCTCCGAACTCGTTGAGAAGAGGTCCGCTTTAGAGGGAGCGGAGTGAAGAGCTCGGCTCTAGGAGAGCCATCTGGCAGACGAGTTTGAGGAGGAACTCTAGGAGAGAGTTGTGAGCTCCGAACTCGTTGACAAGAGGTCCGCTTTAGAGGGAGCGGAGTGAAGAGCTCGGCTCTGGGAGAGATCCATTCGTAAGACGAGTGTAAGGAGGAACTCTAGGAGAGAGTTGTGCTCCGAACTCGCTATTTAAATGACAGAATCAACGGTTGTGGGAGCAGTTCCGAATGGCGAACCACTTCTAACCCGCTGAAGAGTAAGTTATTTGAAGAGGAATCGAGCCAAGTGTTGGACTCCGAACTCGTCGTTAGAGGGATTCAACGGTTGTGGGAGCAATTCCGAATGGCGAACCACTTCTAACCCGCTGAAGATCATGTTATTTGAAGAGGAATCGAGCAAAGTGTTGGACTCCGAACCATCGGTAGAGGTGTTCAACGGATGTGGGAGCAATTCCGAATGGCAAACCACTTCTAACCTGCTGAAGAGCAGGTTATTTGAAGAGGAATCGAGCCAAGTATTGGACTCCGAACCATCGGTAGAGGTGTTCAACGGCTGTGGGAGCAATTCCGAATGACGAACCACTTCTAATCCGCTGAAGAGCGAGTTATTTGAAGAGGAATCGAGCCAAGTGTTGGACTCCGAACTCGTTGTTTAAGGTTAGTAAGTTGCGGGAGCAGCCATGTAGAAGAAGCTGGACTCCGAACCCACCATTTAAGAGAGAAGCAAGAGCAATAATTTTCAATGAAAAGATGTAAAGTTTGAAATAAACTAAGTGGCCGCTTCAATAGGGCGAGCCATTATTACATGCTATCGGCCGGGTTACAAGCATCGGCCTTATTGAAAATCAGGATCCTACTTCTACAATAAGGTGAAGACCTCTTGGGAGGAGCTGGGAGATTCTGGGTCTTAAAGCTCGGCGGGCCCTTCGGTTCGTTTGTTGGCTCCTTAGGGGGGAAGCTCGGCCCCCTCTTTTTGGACGAACTTGGTCAGGTGCCCCCGCTGTATGAGTTCTTCAATCTCCTCCTTCAGAGCCCGACAATCTTCCGTGTCGTGGCCGTGGTCCCTGTGAAAGCGGCACCACTTATCCTTGTTCCTCTTCTTGCCAGGTATATTCATTCTCGGGGGAGTGCGGAGGAGCCCTTCCTTGTCCACCTCCATAAGAACTTCTGATATATTGGCAATGAGGGGGGTGAACTTCTCAAACCGAGGAGTCGGGCGACGCCATCCATTGCCGTCCTTCAGGGATTTTTGGGAGCCCTCTTCGCTTCTGCTCTTCCGTTTGTTCCCGAAAGATGTCTCCTCAAAGCCCGGGAGATCTCGGCTTCTTCAGCCCGAATGTACTTCTCGCTCCTAAGAAGGAGGTCGGCGAAATTATGTGGGGGCTTCTTGGCAAGGGAGGAGCGAAGGCTAGAGTTGAGGACGTTCAATTGGAAGGCGGCCGCTGCAACAGGCTGGTCAAGGGAAGCAATGGATCTCACTTCTGCAGTGAACCTCCTCACATAGTCTCTCAACTTCTCTCCCTTCTCCTGGCGGAGCTGGAGTAACGAGATGTTAGTCTTCTCCATGCGTCTGCTACTCACAAAATGAGTGATGAAGAGGCTCTCGAATTGCTCGAAGGAGAATATGGAAGACGGGGCTAGGCGGGAGTACCACTCCCGAGCCGAACCCTTAAGAGTGGCGGGGAAGGTTTTGCACAGCAAAGCATCGGAAGCTTGGTGGATTAGCATGAGGGTCTTAAAGCTTTCGATGTGGTCCACGGGGTCCGACTCCCCCGAGTAAGTTTTGAACTTCGGGGGTTCGAAACCTCTTGGGATAAGAGCTTCCATGATGGTCCGGGAGAAGGGAGGTCTGCTCGGGCGGATGATCCTTCCTCTTAACTCCTCATCCTTGTCTATTCGGCCGATGCGCCTCTCCATCTCGTGGAGACAGCGGTAGAAAGCATCGTCCCTTCGACGATAGTCAAATGAGCCTCTGGACTCGTCTTCATAGGAAGGGGAGCGACGACGGTAGCTCTGGGAGCGGCGAGGGCTAGGCATGCGCTGTTGGTTGCTAGGAGCCGGAGGAGGAGTTATGGACCGATGGTGAGGACTTTGGACCCGTGGAGGGTAGGAGCCCTCTGAGCATTGTTATTGTTGGGTCGGAGGTTGAGGGCTTGCAAAACCGTTGCTTGAAACTGTTAGAACTCGGCACGAGTGATGGGTGCCTCATTATTCCTTGACTGGTGCCGACCGGTAGGGGAGTGGTGTCTCCTCCTATGATGCTCGGGGGACTCTCTCTGTCCTCTTCGGGTAGGGGACCTTCTATAGTCTCGGTGGTGAGGATTTCGCTCATCTGGACGTTGCTGGCATGAGGCTCCCTCTCGGGCCCGCTTTTCATCCAGACGGCGGCGAAGATCCTCATCTTTCTGCCGATTGAGGACGGTATTTCGAAGGTCGGGGGCCTGAGGACTGTGGGAGGCGTAAGAGTCCGTAGAGGCGTTGTGTATCGAGATGCGGTCCTGATGGAGAGGTTGCTTTTGCTTCTGCGGGTTAGGACCAGCGGGACCATTAGGGGGTTGCTGATTCAGAAGAGGAGGCTGGTCTTGTTGGAAATGGTCCTCGGCCGGAGGAGGAAGTTGCCCCTACTGCGGAGCGAGATGGACGGGGACTTCCTGCTGTTGATCAATAGGGTTGGGTCCACAGTTGGACCCCTTGGATCTTACTTTTCTGGGAGGCATGGCTGGAGAAGAGCTAGTCGACGAGGAAGAGGCGGAGGCTATTCGTATGGTTTCCCACAGACGGCACCAATCTGTTACCGCTAATTCTGGTGTGGGGGTAAACAGATAGAATTTGTGGGTTCGTGAAAAAACCTGAATAGCGACCCTAATCCTGTTCGTCGGAGTTGGGTTGTTGACTCCCGCCGTTCACCTGTAAGGAAGTGTGATACACCGGGGTTGATCCCGGCGACGCACCCTCCGACGCTCTTGTCAGTAACCAGTGATATGATTAAAAAAGAGCTTTAATTGGAAAAGGAGTGATTAACCTGTAACAGTGGTAGGTGGGAGGTATTTATAGTCGCCGTTGGGATCAGATTAGGAATGTAATTCCTGTAATCTGATAAGGCGTAAAATCCTCGTAATCAGATTAGGAATGTAATCCCTTAATTCCCGGTGAGAGAATAGTTGCAAATCAGGCCCGTTGATTTGGTTCAATTAGAGACCCTAATTCTATCCTGTCGGACTGGGTTTGTATCGGGTCGGGACCCGTACCCAGTTGAGGTGGGTCCGTTCGCGGGTTATTGGATCTGTGAGAAGGAGACCCAATACCAACTTCGGACCCGTTAGTAGGTGAAATTACCGTTTTACCCCTGAGCTTTAAGATTCGTCTCCGATGTGAACGGTCCCGATTTAATCCTATTTTTAGCCATATCAATGGGCATAACTTTATCATTCGAACTCCGGTTGAGATGATTTAAAATGCTATGGAACGCCAAGAAAAAGATCTACAACTTTTATGTTTTGAGTTTTGAGAGATAATGACTGTATCAAGGTCAAAATTAGACTTGAGGTTGATGCACATGCATGAAATTTGGAGTACACTGTGGATTGTACTGATGCCGTTATTTCCAATAGCGGCATCAGGGTAATTATGCCGTTATTGAAAATAACGGCATCAGTTATAAGCGATTTTCACTTACAATTGTTTTCTCAACTCATAGAACTTCTAAATGAATGCGAGATATACTAATGCGTTACTCCCAATAGCGGCAAAGAATTTTTTTATAGGTGCCATTATTGACAACAACGGCATCAAAATAACAGATACCGTTGTTGCCGATAGCATTTTATGCTGACAGGTTCAAAACTGGGTCAGTTGGGTAAATATTTTTGAAAGTGGGTCAGTTTGATCAATGTTTTCAAAATGTGGGTTAGTACGGAAACAATTTGAATGATAACATCTTTCAAAAGTACTCGCATGATATATTTGTAAAATTGAAAGTTGTAGGTTTGGGTCTAGCAAATTTAATATATATAGGGTAATGCTACACCTACTACCAAATTTACAACCTTCTCCCTTACTACCTTAGATGGCACATGACTATTGAATGTTCCTACCACCTACTCTACAATAACCTTCACTAATAGTGTGCCACTTAAGATAGTAAAAAAAATATAGTAGATTTGATAGTAGGTGTAGCATTACCTATATATATATATATATATATATATATATATATATATATATATATATATGAAAATGCTAAAATGAGATGGTGAGATGAGTAAGATGAAGATGTATTTTGTTAGATGAGCAATTTGAATGATCTAAATCTCGATCACACCGTTCACATCAATCTACATATCATCTAGTTGATGTGTACAAAATTTCAAGCGATTTGGAGACATCTAGCCTATGCATCAAAGCGTTCAAATAAATGCATATATATGTATTTCACATCATCTTCATCTTCATGATGTGCTAAACGCTTTGATGCAAAAGTTAGAGGTCTCCAAATCGCTTAAAATTTTATACACACCATCTAGATGATATGTAGAATGATGTGAACGGTGTGGTCGAGATTTGGATGATTCAAATCGTCCATCTCACAAAAAAACACTCCATCTCACCATCTCATAATAGCATGACTCATATATGAAAAGTGAGTGAGAGAAAGAGAGAGAGAGAGAGAGGTGAGCCTCATATAGAGTATGAGGAAATTTTCCTCATACAAAGTGATTATACTCACTTGGTGGGGCCCTTATGAAAGATTCACTCCGTCCATCATATTTATCATGCTAATGGATGTATGTGTAGGAAAAATCAAGTGGTTTGGAAGTCATTCACATATGCATCATGTGGTTGAAATATGAACGACTTCAACAGTAATACAAATCGAACTACAAATTGGACCCACATGATGCATGGATGAATGACCTCCAAACCAGTTGATTTTTTCTACACATATATCAATTGGCATGATAAACATGATGAACGGAGTGGATTTTTCATAAGGACATGATATATATATATAATTTTTCATTTTTTGGCCGCCTTTTCTCATCAATCCTGGGTTCCGCCCTGTATGTGATTTTCAAATATATATAGGCTAAAGCATCAAATCTATGTTATGTGGAGCACAACAGCCAAACAGAAACAACAACCGGTTTTTAAATTTTATTAGGACACAAGTGCAAATAAATCGAGTATATGCTATAGTACTTACCATTAGATCCCAGCCGTATTTGCAAGATCTAAGATACTGGACCTAATAAATTTTCAATCAATAAGTTGATTGAAAATATAAAGCCAAGATGGATTTTGATCATGTTCAATACAGAATTTTACTGCGTCCAATCGTAATTTAATCTCACATAGACAAGCATAGTTCCATCCAGCTCAATTGCTCTTCTTTTTCACTAAACAAGAACAACAACAAAACCTTTATCCTAAAATTTTCGAGTCATATCTTAAAATAGGATAAATTTTGAGTCGTATCTAAATTTTTTTGTATAGTATAAAATTGTAAATTTTTTTAACACAACTTCATTTGCGACTACCCCTAGATTGTACACCAAAAACAAATAAAACATAAAAATTCATTCACTCAGATAGACCGAAAAAACAAAAACAAAAGGGTAAATGTACATTGAAAAACAGAACATTGCTTTGATAATTTCAGGATGCCATTTTAAGGGTTTCAAAAAAAATGTTTTGTACATATTTTTGTCTTGCCATTGAAGGTTTATTCCAAGAGAGGAAGATGAAAAGATGTTATTTACAAAGGAATAGAAATATTCAAAAGAGAGAGCTGCAAATATCCCTTCATTCTTCTTTATTTACTGCATGAGATACAACAGATGTCTTGCAAATAGGGCACCAGTTCTTCTGCCTCAGCCATTGCTCAATGCAATCAACGTGGTACCGATGATCGCATGCCAGTTTCCCTACCTCATCTCCAATACCGTATTCTTCCTGTAGACACAAATCAAAATCACCACAAGTCTTGTATACTACTGAGTACCATGCATGAAGCACATCTATAATATGCTTTTTATTTTATCAAAATATAAAGTTAATATGAAATTAGCTTCTACATATACACATAGATAATATAAAGAATTATGTGCATGTGTAATATGTCAATATGCCATATCTTAATTTTACATCAATCACAAATTCAAAGTATTTTCCTAATTTTACCGAAAAAAGGTTTCACATACTTATATAGAGTACTTATCATTATTCAGATTCTTTTCATATAAATCTCCTTTTAGAGCATATGTAGTCGTTGAATGTAAAAATATGGATATATGGATAAATAGAAATAGAAATCGCAGTTTTGCTGCAGTCGTTTAAAGCTATATTTTAGCTATCTATATTAAAATAATAAGTGACGGTACATGAAGTGCCGTCTGAGAAAAAAAAATTAAAAAAAAATCAAAAATTTTGTGGGACGGCACTTGAAGTGCCGTCGGAGAGCAAAAATAAAAAATAATTTATTTTAAAGGAGGGACGGCACATGAACTGCCGTCGGAGGAGAAAAAAAAAAAAAAAAAATTCAAGCCGAGCTTGACGGACGGCACATGAAGTGCCGTCCAAGGCTTTTTTTTTTTTTTTTTTTTTTTGGCATTTTCTACTTTTTCCGAAATTACAAAAACATTTCATTAATTACAAAAAAAATTCAAAAAATTACAAAAACAATTCAGAAATTGCAAAAAAAATTAAAAATTGCAAAAACATTCTCACAAATTGCAAAAAAAATTTAAAAAATGCAAAAACCTCCGGACGGCACTTCAAGTGTCGTCCGAGGATTTCGGTTGAAAAAAAAAAAAAATCAAAGGACGGCACATGAAGTGCTGTCCGAGGGATTTAGGGGATTTTTTAATTGAAAAAAATTATAAAAAATCAAGCGACGGCACTTGAAGTGCCGTCACTCATATATGGATAAAAGCTATACGGATTCTCAAATATAGCAATCTACTGTAGCGATTTATCGATAATATGGATATATAACAAACGACTCCAGCGGTTTTTTTAGCCAAATATCCATATTATCGATATATAGCAAACGACTACAGATGCTCTTATCAACTTGAAGTGAAAATTTTACTGTATCATAGACTTCTGGTATTGACTATTACTGTTCGACTTCTTTGCAACTTGCTAATACCAATGAAAATTTGCTTTTTAAAGTAGTATGGATTATTGACCACCGATACTTAGCCAAACACGTAATATAGCACTAAATGAACACTAGGTGTACCCGTCTAGAGATGGGCTGCCAACGCACAAAGGTTGCGATAACCACCACCAGCATAATCTACATACAAGTATCCACAATCTATCTATAGGAAGGACAGACGAATCGGAAGTAGTGAATTCTCAGCACAACAGAAGCAATCAAAGTTATAAGAGACATGGAAAAGAAATGGAGTAGCACTTAAGCGTTTAATAACAAGTATTACTCTCCCCCAGTTGATTTTCTTTGATTAGCATTTATGAAAGCTGTGTTATTCTTTATATCAGATTCTTTGGTTTAAAAAACATAGCAGGTATTTCCTTATAATTAATGTGTATAAAATTTTATACAGTACATTTTACAGAATTTTTGGGTGCTACTTTTCTGAGTCACTGTACCTTCTTACTTTTTTTCGTTTATTTTATGTAGGGAAAAATCAAATGGAAGAAAATGTAAGCTATTATACTTGTATTCCAAAACTCTACGCATACTCAAATCTTTCCTATATCTAGCACAGTAATAGTTTTACACAACATTATCCTGTCAGTTCAAGAAGAGATCTTAAGATATTTGCTAAACAATAAGACAAGAAAGGTTTGCCTCTCGATCAAACAGCAGCAATATTGTTTGCGCTCTTGAAAAAGATTTTTCAACAGACCTTCAGATATATGAACATTAACACAAACTCAGAACCAGTTAATCAAAATTAAATCATAAGGTCACATTATTTCCTGATACATAAAGTATCTTATATTGGGCTTTTTTGTCATAGCTATCTTTTTCCCTCCCTGACTTAACGAGTAAAAGTTTTAGAAGATCTCCAACTTTGGTTTTAATATCAGCCAATATTGATAAGGGTTTGCCTACTGAAACTTCTGATATGTCTAATATTTCTGATAATGATAATCTGATACCGATACAAGTTAAGACTACTCGAGCACTTTCTATAAAACAAAGCAACTAAGTGTTTGATCTAAAACTTAGCAAAAATAAATCAATCATAATTGAACAGAAATACCTGACATATACTGCATTTTACATCGTCGTCCCCACGAGCAATGATCCCTGGAAGTTGGGAGGAAGGCATGTAACTGCTTTTCTTAAGACATTTCGAGAGTTCCTCTTCAGAAAGGGCAGTGCTCACAGTACCCATTTTCTCCTCTAAAGCTAACAACTCCTGTCAAAATAAGTATAAGGTTTGTCCTTTAAACATGGGTATCTCAAGTATTGAGCCATATATTTCTGGACAAGTTTAATCTATAAGCTAGAATCATGTCATCCTTAGATGGATGCTAATAAGAAAAAAAATGCAATGGTAACTAAAAGAAGCATAAAATTACAGAAAGAGTTAAGACTAGTATCCACTCAACTTGTTTTTCAATCCAATTAGTTAATCAAAAAAGGTAGTGAAATAACCCAGGTTATAATGTACCTCATAAGTCATGTTATCTATGTCCAATCTCATGTCCCTATGTTGATCACGGAAGCTGAAACCTCCCAATAATAAGTTTGTCTCGAGCACCATCAATTGCTGCAAAACGAAAGAGAGTACTTCAGTTACTATGCAGGACAACCAAAAAGACTATGTTTCACCGAAAGGATGAATGAACACCTCATATGTTAACTCATCATCATGTTCAATCCTTTCCAGTGCCAACAAAACCTGCGTATAAAAACAAACGCCACCTTCAAACATCAAACTTAAACAGTGCAATAAACCATCAGTGTATAAGAAGATCCGTTCTTGATCCCAGCCTTACCTATAGCATCTTAAAGCGTTTTCTCCCGCTTCAGGATTAACAGCATCTTTTACTATTGCTTGTTACAGTTATTTCAAAGTTATACTGCTCTTAATGGTTACTTAAAATTCCGATATTTTTCCTTTTATTTTAATTTTAATATTCCCTAATGGTTCTCTTTGCTTTCTGCTTCCCACAATATCATAATAAACCCTATAAAAAACAAATGAAGAACAGTAAGCTAGTATACTACAAACCTCTGCAATTCCTTCCATGTGGACCCGTCGGTAACTATCTCTATCTCTAGCTCCGGAGGGTCCATGAGTACTACCATCTTCAAGACGAGAAGAAACCAATCTACTACTTCTAACAACGCGGCCACTAGAATTTGGTCGCCCTCCTAATGAGCTACGAAAAATTGGAGATGGTTCTCTAATGGTTAATTGGGTAGGAGGAATCTGTGGGTACAAAACCGGCTCCGATATAGAAAGAGTGTTGTCATCTTGTCTCTCATGCAACCTCGTTCTTGCTTCCCCGCTAGGAGCTCGACGGGTTCTAACTGAGACAGGTGCATCCCTATTTACAGGCTGGTATCGAGCCCTTCGCGGATCTTGTCGAGACTTTTCAGATCCATTTGTACCTGAAAGGCTACTGCTTGAGGAACTGCTTGTGCCTTTGTCTCCATTTGAAGGCCTCTTCCTTACTGAGGCAACCCTTTTATTCTTTCCTAGATCGGAGGAAGAAGAAGAACACCCAGACGGGAGGACATCAGATATAGTCGAGCAACTGAGATTCTTGGCCCGTGCTTGACCCGTGCTTCTTGTGGTCAAAGGAGGCCGAATAGATGATGACGACGACGATGATGATGATGAACTTGGAATATCTGAGTCATTAGACTCCACCCTTTGACTATTTTGCTTCCCTGTCCTTGAAAGTGCGGACAACCTTTGACTTGCACTGGGAGCCTGAATTCCTGTAGCTGTTGAGCTCAATTCTGATCCTTCTGTTAACATTGTTTCTCCACATGATGCTCGGGATGGTCGTTTTTGGTTAGATTTCTTTGAATTGGTGGAGGTAGATAATAGTTTCGAGGAGCTACTTCCAGTTCCACCTATGGACTTGCTGTTCGTAGAGCTAAAAGAAGACAATTTACGTGCCTTTGGTTTTTCTGGGCTACCTCCAATTTCCACGCCTTTCATGGTGTTTAACCTTGTGCTACATCCTAATCGGTTGCAGTACTGAACATTTCTATCTTCGTGATTTTGCTCTCTCAACGAAAGGTTGGAGCTTTTTCTGGAGAAGCTAGGACCTCCAGAGAAGCTAGGACCCCCAACAGAGCGTTTTCGGTTATATTCATCCATGTAAAGAGTAAGCTGCCTTGGTCAACGATTGTCGTTTCAATACTCTGCAATGACAAAACTTGAAAAGTATACATCGTGTCAAATGAAAACGGTCACAGGGAAACTAGATTTTACAAACATGCCAGTTTCAGTGCACCACAAGGAAAATTTTTAAGTCAATATTACTGTTAGAAGAAAATAAAAACTAGGAGGGAGGAATAATCTTAACCTCATCATGTTATTATGATACTACTGACCTGAAAGGCAACAACCTTTTCTACGCTGATCTGACAAACTCAATCAAATTCAAGATAGATGCTTTTGCTACAACAACAGAGAATTTAACCCAAATCCTTGGCGGCGACATAAATATTATATGCCCATTGAGCTCTCTCACTAACCATATCATCTGCCTAAATAACTTTTATAATTTTTTTATAAAAAATTTCCTTATTAACTCATGTCTGTTTTGATCGACCTATAGAGTTTTGCTCCATTAACTACATTAGCAATTCTATCGCTTTCTTATTATGGGCCATAGCATTATTGGTCTTAGTTGCATATCCCCAAACCATCTGGATTAGTTCTCCTCATTTAATCTACAACTGGAGCGACCTCAAGTCTCTTATGGATGTAGAATGCGGGCATTTCTTATCTTTGTTTTGTCACTCATCCACCACTAGGGCTGCAATCGAGCCGAGCCGAGCCTAATACCTTCAGGCTCGAGCTCGGTTCGAGCCGAGCTTTGACCATATTCGAGCCGAAAGCTCGTTAGCTTAGCCTTAAAAAAAAAAAACCAAGCTCGAGCTCGGCTCGTTTACGAAACAAGCTCAGTTTTGAGCTCGAGCTCGGTTCGAGCCGAGCTTTGACCGAGCTCGAGCCGAATAGCTCGCGAATAGCTCGATTCATTTGCAGCCCTATCCACCACATCATCCTTATTCCAAGTTTCAACTTTGCTGATTGGCAAAAAAAAAGAAGCTTGAACTACGTTAATATTCTGGACATGTTGGTCCCTAATTTCCCAATTCTGAACCATACTTAATGTCTTTTTAAATTTCACGAGTATTTTGAGTTCACATAATACTCTTGAAGCATTTTACCAATTTAGCCAATGAAAGATCCTTTGCTAGAAAGCTCAAATGAGTAAATTAGCCTGCATTAGGTGCGCAATGAAACTAGAACACGAATGTACAGTAGTCAGACATTTCTATTTCATGTTGAGCCAAGTACAATAATGACAGTGATGACAACACCAATAAATTGTCTTAAATGTGTGGGTTAAATTACATGAAACCTCAGCTTTGTTAAAGGTCATCTCTCTATCACATTAATAACTATCATAAACATTTTAACTACATCGAACCAATTTCATATAAGCCTACCTCCTAGTCCACTAACTGTCATCTTATTGTTCTTCCTACTGGTAGGTAGAGTAGTCTCTGTTGTGCTGTTTAAACCATCTCAATCAGCTATCTTCCAATTAAACCCCTCAACTGGTGCTACCTCTAATTTCTAATGTGTGCACTTATGTTATTCTAACTACATGCACAATGCAGAGCTCTATTCTACTCGTTAAGGCTCATAGTGAAATTCAATAGCTTTTATAAGCTTTTAGAAACCAAAGACATGGTACGAAGGAAGTCTATAACTTTCTTGCGTACTTGCACACAAGGAGGTAGTAAGAACTAAAAACATTCCATCTTAATGTGAAAAAGGATGTTAAATTTGCTACAGAGATTTCTTTGAACTTCTGCATGAATCAATAAAGTTAAGGCCACTGGTCTAAATCTAAACTAATATGCTTCCAGCCATAACAAACAAAAAACACCTATGACAACTGCTATTCCAAACTTTTTTTTTCCTTTTCTTTCCAAAACATCAGTGTTCCATAGAATTTTTTTAAATAAAAGTATGCAGGTCAAAGTTTCGCATACGGATTGCTAAGCTCAATGTGAAAATAGTATATTCTCCAACTTCCTTGAATTCATTTGCTTCCAAAAATTTTTTTAAAAAAAAGAAAAAAGAAACCCAAGTTCACCTAACAATTTTTCTAAATAAGATCATCTAACTAACTCTTTACCAACTGCTGATATTAGTGCCAATCATCTCGACATCAGATCAATTAGTTGGATATATAGGTATATTCTCACTATATGAACAACAATATTATGTGTAATATTGTTCTATGGGTAACACGTGTGTTACACGTACTAATTGTATGGATATCGGAACGCGGGTTGAGTGGGTTGAGAACCCAGTACCCAAACCAGTATTTAGAAATAAATACTAGCTTGTGATAGCAGTCTAGGTATTCCAATTTTGATACCTAGGGTGAATATCTCAAGCAACTTAGATCTAGATATTAACCATAATTTCCAATTGTTAATTACTCACAAAATCTAACACAATTTACATAAATTAAACATCATAACCAAGTAAAAAGTAAGATTTCTAGCACTAATGAAGAATAAATAGAACAACATTACAAATTACTGAAACAAATAAATAAAGCTGTATAAGGTTACTCAAGAAATAAAGTTCTGAAATACTCTGGCTAGTTTCTGCCCTCCTAACTACTACCCATACAGATAGAAATATACATAAACCCTGACACTGAATGAAAAATTGCCAAAATAACAGATACCTTCAACAACGATAAGAAAGCTTTATCCCGAAATCTCTAGAGCTAGCTCCTCTTAAGGATATCTTTTCCAATTCTACTATAATGAAAAAAAAAACACTAAGTAGCTACATAATAATATAGCCTGAAACCTACCCAAAAATTGCCAAATTACGGAAGTAGCTACATAACAATGTCAATAACGACCTGATACGAACGAAAATTTTCCAAATCAGCTGCATAACAATAACGACGAAATAGAGTTTCACCTCTTTAATTACTGATTTTTTTGTTTTTTTGTTTTTTGTTTTTTTTGTTTAATAGGAAATAATAATTGAACAACTTTTTTGCTTGCATCCTTTCCATCAAAACATGAAGGAAAATCACCCATTTGACTCTTAAAAAGGAGGATACTATTCAGAATCTCTCATGCCAACATGAAACTTGTCATGCCAAGATCATCCACCCAATTCAGATACCATGTGATTGAAACCCACATCAAAATTTCTTTATTCATTATTTTCTTTTTATTCTTTTGCAAAAGATTTTTAGATTGTTAACAAGCTGTAAACTTATGATCAACTACCCTGTTGTTCCTCATAATCCACATCAAAATCATATCAAAAGTATAGAGAATAAAAACAAACCCAAATACTGAATGAAGAAACCATTAGGTAAGGAATGATCAAAACCAATCAGAAGCAAGCAACCAAGCAAGAATAAAAAGCATACCCATATCCAGAAGAGAGAGAGAGAGAGAGAGAGAGAGAGAGAGAGGAACAGAAGATTACTTGTTCAACCCAAGAAGAAAAATTGGCCCCTCAAAAAAGCCAAAGGGCACTTGAATTTAGGCTACTTTTCAGCTATTCTCACTCATTTCACCAACACCCACATGTCTAAATTAGCTCACAATCCCATGGCTTCAAAAAATATTACATACTTAAAAAAAAAAAAAAAAAACCCATCGTAGAATCTCTCAATCCAAACTTGATCATATTATCTCTAAAAAAAAGGAATGATCAAAATTCCATAAACCCATATGGATCATGCCAAAAAAAGAATTGCACAAAAATACAAAAAGCCCAACCAATACCCATATCCAATTACCTGAAGGAGAATTCAGAGCAAACCCAGCAACTGAATTTGGACAACTCCTTGAGCTATTTCTATTGCTATATAATTGCGAGAAAGAAAAAGGAAAAAAAAAACCAACAAGCAAAGAGAAGAGAGAAACCAAAGGATGTTTAAATACGCCACAAGATCTCACTTTGGTGGGGTTTGGGAGAGGGTGAAGGAAACAAGAGGGAGAGGGATTTGCTTTGAGATTCGGGAAAATGAGATTGGGGATGGTGGGCTGTTAGCACACACTTTCGTGGACCGCAGAAAGAGGGGGGATGGACGGTATCTTCAATTTAATTCTTGGGTTCACCTCAAAAGTCATAATACAAAAGAATACAAAAGGGTAATGCTACATCGACTGTTTTTTTTGATGATACGGATAGAGTCTAATGACTCCAGCCAACAATAGATTAAATAAAATGATAATAACGTACATAGAATGGTTTTACAAGCAGTAAAACAAAACAATCCGAAACAAAACTATACATCACTTGGGGGAATATGATCAATCCCAAAAACAAACTCAACATGGCAGGATAATAACAAACTACAACCTCCGAAAAGAGATAGCAGCAACATTTGACAAGGAGTGAGAACCGCCAGGGAAGTAGGGAAAGTCCCCATGTGAAGGATCTTCAGCTATCTACGATCGATAACGAGCATTGGATAGCTCCAAAGCCGGAGATCGAACTGCGCTACCATACTCAATCCCAAAACCAGAATGAGATGTGCCAAAGACAAGTCGAAACAGTCGGGGTCCTCTCAAACCTCAGTTGATACAGCCTAAGCGACCGAAATCTCGACAGAGGACCTGGAAGACCTCTGCACGCGATGAGTTGCTCGAGCAACAACTAAACACTCACTCGCTGCAACAAGAGCTGCACTAAATGCCTCACTCTCCTACAACGGCGCTGAGCAACACTTCCAGCTAAGGGAAACATAACAGACATAACTACCAAATACAGTAAACGAAATAATCCATTAGAGACGATCCGTTGCAAGAAAGGAAGAGATCAGACAGTCCAAATTGAACAAAACCGCACAGATCCGGTCTCAACAAGGATGAAAACATCACTCATCCAAGAGGCAACAACATTAGAAAATCTGGTAATAGAACACTGAATGAAAGCCATAAAACATAACCAGTGAAGGAGCTAACAGCTCGATGGGGTGAAATTAGATAGAGTGCTACTGACTTCATCCTCCAACAATCACAAATAAAAAAAAAACCCCAACCAGAAATAGCCATCAGAACTGATAAAAGTAAAGGATGCATAAATATTCACATTAAAACAGAATTAGTACAAAAGCGGAGTAAGCTACTCAGAAGCTGAAGACCATGATCCTCCCACATAAAGAAGAAAACAACACATAAGTGAACATAGACTCCAGCATAGGGAGCAAAAAAAGGAAACAACATGGTTAGGATCAAACCTGAGGTGACATACTTCTGTTTCTGTTAAAGAGTTCTACTACCTTCTTTCCACATACTCTCCAATCGAAATGTGTCATCTAAAATAGTAAAAAGATCAATTGTGAAATTGATAGTAAGTGTGGTATTAACCAATACAAAAAGCGGAACAGTGGGTTAGCCACAAAGCCTATCAGCCTATAAGAGCATCCACAGTCGTTTGAGGTAAAAAATGACAAAATGCATATTTTATCTTTCCATTTCGACAAAATGCTGTAGTTATCAAAAGACAAAAAAATGCATATTTTCGATAAAAATGAAACAGACGAAACATGATGTTTCATTTGTGTTTAAAAAATCTTTTATATAGTCAGAAACTGAGAAAATATTAATGAAATATACAGAATAAAACATGATGTTTCGTCCCAAAAGAAAAAAAATTGCAAAATAACCGTCCGAAACATGATGTTTCGTCCGGGTTTTAAAGAGTTTTTTTGCAAAAAAAATGCAAAAACATTTACAAAATTGCAAAAACATTTCCAAAATAGCAAAAAAAATTTATAAATTTGCAAAAAAAGTTTAAATAATTGCACCCAGTAACCAATAATGGTAATTTGCAAATTTTTTTTAAAAAAGGAAATGGGATCCAATGGCCTGGATGTTTCGTTTAGCCATTACATGCATATTTCTGGGTTTTTTTCTTTGTTTTTTTTAATAAAAAATTTAGACGAAACATCATGTTTCGTCACATCATGTTTCGTCCGATTATTTAAAAATATAATTAAATAATCGAGACGAAACATGTTTCGTGAGGCATAATATGTATTTTGTTATTTCGAATGCTATTTATACCTTTCTACTGTAGCCAAATAGGTAAAACATGACAAAATAGCCAATGACTGCGTCAGCTACAGTATTCTTAAAATGCAAAAAATGACAAAAAAGCAAACGACTGTGGGTGCTCTAACATATCTATAATTTGACTAGTTGAATGGCTAAATTAGCCTTGAATTACTGAGAGCTTCTTTTTCCATATGAAGGGATAGTACTATAGTTAATAATCGAATGACTAATAAGGTTGTCTTTTTTAAAAATTATGTTTAAAGTAAGATATCACAAATTCAATTCTGATCTTAAACGAAATTAATTAAGAACATTAAAAAATATCTCTCTCCCAATGTGGGAATTGCACCCCCCAAAAAAAAGTACCTATCGTTGTTGAATATAAGAATCGTAGGAAAAAGAAACTAGTAAACTTCATTTTCCACATGAAGCAATTGGTTTTGTAATAATTTGTCAAATACATATCCTTGAGACAAAGAAGATTAGTGAGAATAAACTCTAAATTTATTCTTACTAATATCGGTATTTATTTATTTATTTATATTTTTGATAATAGATGACTATTGTCATCGCTTCATTAACGATTAATTAACAAAACATAATACATCATGGTCCAAAATACAACATTGAAAATCCAAAATAACCAAAAGAAGGAACAACATGAAGAAGACCACTCTACATATTGTATCCTCTATTCTTACTAATATCGGTATTAGAAAATAACATTAGTACATAATAGCTAGCTAGCAATGCAAGAAACAGCAACCAACAAATGCAAGCTGACTTGAACCTTGGTACACAATGCAAGCCAACGTGTTCTTTTGTCAATGAAAATTAAATCAATCCATATATTAAAATAGATCGATTGAGTGTGGCCATCGCATTAGCCTCCTTTTTAAAGCAGTAGATAGATGATTAAGAGATGGATCAAATTAAAGCCATCAAATAAGATTGTTTCAAGCATCCAGCCAATCTGGTTAATTAGTTACCTAGTATTCTCATTTCCCAATGCGGGCCCCATCGTTCATAAGAGAACAAGAAAAGGCATGGAATCAGTTGCTGAATCAAAGCCAAAGAACTCAAAACAGTAGTAGGGCCCACAAAGAAATTAATTTAATACTAATTTTTTAGCAGCAGTGTCAAAGAATTGACAGATTGAGGTTAAGATTATTCATTCGATTATCCTTTTTGTTGTCCTCACTTGCCCATGTACGATATATATACTAGTAATTTACACGAGGACTGCACTTTTAATAATTTTTATATTAAAAAAAATTGAGGGAGGAAGGATTCGAACTTGAAATCTTCTTTATGTTAGTTATGTACGTGTGTTGCACATGTTGGTAGATTTACAAATGTTGATAGATTTTACAAATGACACTAAGACCTTCTCCCATTATAATATTAGAGATTAGAGATTAGAGATACCATGTATGAAATTACCATAATTTGTTTTCTTTTCTTATTTATTTACTACCATATATTAAGATAGTGAAGTAAAAAAAATAAACTAAGTTATGCTAATGAAGAACCACTGAGGTGCAACTTCAAATTTCGAGTTTCTCTCTCTATAAATTTTAGAAAAAGAAACTCTCTAAAAAAATCCCCACTAAAAGAAACTCCAAATCTGAGAAAGGTTGGAGGGGGCAGCGGCAATGGTTCGTCGCCCCTTTCCCCACCGACTAGCATTGGTATCGGGTTGGGCCGGATCGGGTCCTTCACTACCTGGACCCGGACTCGGTCCCCATATGGGTCCAAAATTTAGACCCGGACCAGTAAGGACCGGGTCCGGGTCCGGGTCCGGGTCCGGATCCGGATCCGGATCCAAGTCCTATTAAAATATTTCTACCCATTTGGGTAGGAGCGGAGTGTGAGCTGCGAGCAGAGGCAGTGAGTAGAGAATTTAGAATAGAGGAGAGAAGAAAAATGCATGAATTTTGAGTTTGGAAGAGGAAGATTTAGAATTGAGGAGGAAGGATGGGAGGGATGAGGATAGAATATTTATTGTTATGTTGATTTTTTGGTAACGGGTCCAGGTCGGGTCTCTTTTGAGCGGACTCGGATCCGGACCAAAAAGTACAACGAGTCCCATTTAGGACCCGGACCCGGATAGGCCGGGTCGGTTCCGGTCCAATGCCGGGTCCGGGTCAGATCCGGGTTTCGGGTATTTATACTAATGCTACGACCGAAATGCCTCTCCCGCTTATCCAATACCCGCTGACGCTTCTCCTACTCAACCCCCATATTTTTCGACAACGGTGGCTCCTCCCATCGTCGCCTCTTCCGCCGACACTTGCGAGGTGTTGGCGAGCTCCTATGGTGAGGAGCTTGCAGTGGCGGAGTGACCCGAATCAGCTCACCATGTTTTCCACCTCGACCCATCGGCGCATGTAACACCCCGCAAAATTGAGTACTGACAATTTTGCCCTCGTGTGTGACGCACGTATATTTCGTACTGTTACGAATAATAGTCGTAACATATTTTCCTACGTATTTCTGTATTTCAACTATTTACACATTTTTCGTTTTCTCAAAACTCATTTTTATACTATTTCTAGCCAACTTAAACATTTATTTTAATCTTTATGTTTTTACGTACATTGCACGTGCTTTCAATACACGTGTCAATTACGTTTGTTTTACCATTACGTGAAATATCCGTAACATTATCAAAATAAATATTTTTCGTATGTTATATTCCGAATATTTATAAACATTTCCTCGTTAATCAAATCTATTTCATATTTTGAATATTTATTTTTATGTGCATCACACGTAAATTTTTATGTACATTTTGATTTCTAAAATTTTCTAAAAGTCTTGTACTTTTTTATTCTCATTTTATTTGTCACAAATGTATTATTTACTTTTTTTTAATTAAAACCCATAGGCCTAAAGTCTATTTTAATGCCCGTTAGAAAATTAATTAAAATAGAGGGACTTTATTTTACACTTTAAATGTACACTTTTTAATCCTACACACTTGTTATGTAACAAACAACCAGCTTAATAATAAACAAATAAAATCAATTTAAAGAATGAGAAGTGTGTGCACGTAGAGTACACGTGCACGTGTGTGCACACCAAAGGTTGGCCGGCCAAGAATGTGAAGGGTTAGGGGTTTTGTGTTAATGATTTGGTGAGTGGGTGATTAATTTGAGTAGTGAGAGTCATTTCATTCACCCAAAAATGCACTACAAATACCTCTCTCATTCATGAACAATGTACACTAAAAGAAACAAAAGAAAGAGAGAAAAAAAAGAAAAAGAGGAGTTTTTAGTGTTGGCAAATCGCTAGGAGGTGAAGGCTTGCTTGGTTGGAGCTTTAGAACAATCCCTATATGAGTCTATTTCATTTTTTTGCATAAAAAATAAGGTGAGTGATTTCTTTTGCTTTCTAGATATTGTAGTATTTATGTCTAATTGTTCCATGATTCAAAATGTGACATGTGTTCTTTAAATTACTAATTTGATATGTGTTATGTTGTATTGATAACTAGAATATGAAAATAAATGCATACTAGTTGAAAGATTTATTATAAAATTGTCATGTTAATAAATTGAAATTTTAGATTGAGCTGTTGTAGTATTGTTGGATGCATACTAGTATATCATGTTTAGATTAAATGAATTGGGTATGAAATCATATACAAGCTTGTTAATTTATGCAAAGAAAGTTGTTGTTTTAAGTTTTAGTTGCACTTCAAAAAATCATGTCTAATAAACTAGATGGAATCCAGAGTTAAAGTTTTTATAGGAACATCTCGTATATGTCAGGAACATTTCTTTAAAATTTCATAATTTTTGGATGTCGTTTACTATTTTAATAAAATCCAAACTTAGGACTGGCTGCAGTTGACTAGTTGCTGAAAATTTATACACATTTCGGATTTTGATCATTTCAACATCTTAGATGAAGTAATTTGAGAAAATTCAAAACTAAGAACCTGAAGTAGACTTGTTAATCCTTCTGTAAAGTCTAAGAAATAAAATTTTCACAAAGAACTGAATTTATAATAAATTTTACAAGACTAAACAAGTGGCAGTATTTCAATATTTCGACCATACTGTAGATTTCGAAGAATTCAGGGATATAGATATAATATTTTGGAAAAAACTTATAACTAAGAAATTGTAGTAGACTTGTAGGTCTTTATTTTAATTTAAAGAACACAAAGTTTTATGAAGTATATAATTTTCTATGATTTTTACAAGTAGCATGAGCTGCAGTTTTCTGATTTTGAACTTATCGTTTTGCAAATGAAGTTAGACGAAATAATTGAGGATGATTTTAAGTGATCTTAACTACAAAGATATAGTACTC
The DNA here is from genome assembly GCA_017893485.1 of Hemerocallis citrina. NCBI lineage: Eukaryota > Viridiplantae > Streptophyta > Magnoliopsida > Asparagales > Asphodelaceae > Hemerocallis > Hemerocallis citrina. Next base: position 290,978,672 of record CM030360.1, on the reverse strand, counting down.
TTTTTATGAAACTAATAAAGATAGAATTGAGATTTATAATTGAAATATAGATGAATATGAAAAAGAGTTGATTTAATCGAAGAAACTTTGCAGCTTATTAAAGTGAATTGTTGGTTGTGTGTGTCCAACCAAGGAGTGTTACTTCATGACTGATAACTAAGGATAAATGAAGTAATTGAATGAAATATGAATACATGAAATTGAGAATATGAATTATGAGGGCATGATGGACCCCAGTTGTTGAACATGAAAGATGTTAGTCCAGAGGCTAGGCGAGATCGTTAGTAACAGACATTCATAAATAAAAAAAAATTTGAGAAACTAACCAGTGTGGGTTAAGTATCTCTTGAGAAGTAGTCAGTTTTGGCTGACTTTCTCTCGTGTTAATTTAAGTCCCGTAGGGTAAGCTAGCTCTAGGTTGTGATGATTTTAAAACTTAAACTTAAGGATATGCACTAGTTGGTGATATGATGAAACTAGAGCAAACGTGAGTTATGAACTCCAGAATGATCCTTGGAGAGAGACAGTCCTCAGTATTCCGGGACGATGGATGTAAGGGCCACAGAATGATCCACAGAGCGGGAATGATCTCCAGTATTCCGGGACGAGAGCGACGCTCATGGGGAATTTGTACGATGACGGTTCCAGAATGACTCGCGGAGAGAGACAATCCCCAGTATTCCGGGACGATGGATGAAAGGGCCACACATTGATCCACGGAGCGAGATTGATCTCCAGTATTCCGGGGCAAGAACCAATATTCATAGAGTATCTAAATCTTGTAGTAGTCATAGTAGTAGGATGCATGGCAAGAGATTTAACCTTATATTATGTAGTACATAGGTGCCTGCCTTTGGACCTATGTAGAATGTGATGCATAAAATCCGAACAAGTATGCATTAGTGTCATCATAGCATAAACATTTGTATTAGGCATTAAGTCATTGCATACACTGACATGTTTAGGATAGTCACTCTTTTATACTTTAATATGCATTCAAGTTTGTGTTTGCTAAAGTAAGGGAATCGTTATATTACGGCATAGTGAGAATCGCTGTTTTATAATATTGCGTCGGTTGTAAGCAACTGACGTGCCCACAGATTTTTTAGTGCAGGGCTTGGATTGGCAAAGACTTCAAGACGATTTGATGCTAAAGATTATCTTCAGACCTAAGTTGTATATTTCTTTGTTGTAACTTTCGCTGTGTTATGTAAAGAACAATGTTGTTTAAAAAAAAATTAATTTCCTTGTAAAATTATCCGAAATGAAGTAAAATATCCTATTGTGCTACGAATTACATGTAAATGGAATTCGGGGTGTTACAGCACATTTCTCCTGCCAACCAACTAGCCACTGGTAGGGCTGTAAACGAGCCGAGTCGAGCCGAATACCTTGAGGCTCGAGCTCGACACAAGCCGAGCTTTGATCGAGTTCGATCCGAATACTCGCAAGCTTCTGCCTAAAACCCACGTACCTTCAAGCTCGAGCTCGGCTCGTTTACGTATCGAGCTCGCTTTCGAGCTCGATCTCGGCTCGAGCTCGACAAGAGTCGAGCTTTGACCGAGCTCGAGTCGAGTAGTTTGCGAATAGCTCGGTTTGTTTGCAGCCCTAGCCACTGGGTACCATGAGGCTCTTCACCTTGACGAAGGATCTGTGGAGCTAGTGGCAGCGGTGCCCTTGTCTCACTGTTGACGTTCACTTTCGCATCTGGCAATGGCGGCGGTGGTGCTCCGACCACCGCACCACCGTCGATTCTTCCCCCCTTCACCTTCACCATCCCTGCCGACATTAAAACTCCACAATCCACGTTGGGGTTTTGTTGTGTGATTTGATTGTGTGTTGGGGATTTGATTGTGTATGTGTGTTGATTGTGCAGGGGAGAGAGTGTCTGAGAGAAAGGTAATTTGCTCTTCATTTCTCCCTCTTTGAATGTGTATTGGTCAGGATTAAGGGAAAAAATTGGAACCAGCTACAATCGGCGACAGAAGTTATGGAGCTTCCTCCCCCGAAGACCACAACCATCGAGACAACAACACTCCTCTCCTTTCATCATTGACCCTGACATCTGCAACCCCACCGCCAGTCATGGCGAGAGGAGAAGATGATCTTCATTAGTTGTGTTTTGGTTTGGGTATTTTAGTTGAGAGAGAGATAGAGAGTGAGAGAGAGAGAGAGAGAAAGAGGAGATTTTGTTCTTCACTACTCTTCTTTGGTGTATGTCTGTGTGTGTGAGAAATAGTCGAGAGAGCAAGAGTGTGATAGAGGCGAAGGTATCCTCCTCACGACTCTCTCTTTAACTATGGCTTGGGCTGGGGTGAGTGAGAGAATTTAGCTGTTATAGCCTCTTCAAATGAAGAGAATTTAGCTTCTTCTGCTTATGGCGATCAACTACTTTTTCCTCACTGCCACTGACCTTTAGTGTCAATTCCATAGAAGTGTCGCTACCACTTCTACTCCTTTTAAGTCAATTAATCTTCACATTTTTCTGGCGAGCAAAAAAAGAAATATAGAATTCTTAAGGTACCGACTACAGGAGGTATCTGTCCCTTCTCGTATCATAAAAACAAAATCAAAACCCTAATTTCAAAACATTAAAATTGAGAGAGATAGAGAAGTCGATTTGGGGGTGGGAGGAGAGGTTAGTGACGGCAACCGGGGGAGGGGGGGTAGGGGGACGATGGCGTCGGATTTGGATTAGGGAATCGAAGAGGAAGGGTGATGAAGGAGACGGGGGTGTTGGTGTCGGGCTGGAGACGACAACGACAACAAGTCTGAATTGACGTCAGGCCTGAGGTTGGCGTCGGGATGGATCAGATTTGAATTGGCAGTGGAGGTCGGGGATAATGAAGCTAATCATGTTTAAATTAGCTACGGTTTCACTCAATTTGAGAATTGGGAATTAGCTAGGGTTTCGATTGGGTTTGATTTGTGAAGGAAAAGAGAGGATCTGAGGATTTATGTTAGAACTTGAATATAAAATAATAAGAAATTCCAACAAAGTTGTGAAGAAATCAAATACAGGAAGAAAAAAAGTAAGCAATGAACTTGTACAGAGTCGAGATTTTAGAATCTCTGTCCTTAAAGCAGAATTCGCTCCGTAGTGTGACGGTTACCGGCGAATTGCTTCCCAGGATACAACTGTACCTTCTCTGAAGAATGCAGCACTCTTGCTTCAGAGCCAACGAATTTCTGTCTGTGGTGTACTCTCAGTGACAGTGACTGACGCAGAGGAGAAGAAGAGGAAGAACAAAATGCAAAAAATTTCTGTATCTGTATAGGAGTTGATGTCTGGATTTATAGGGAAGAGTTGGACTGGAGACTGTTCAGCAGCCATTATTCTGTAACAGCAGAGTAATGGGGACTCTTCAGATTCATAACTGGTAAGCCATTACTCTGCTGTTACAGAGTAATGGGCACCAGTTACTGAATCTGAAAAGCCTTTTCAGTTCAGTAGGGAAAGAGTTTGTCTGGGCAAAAAGAAATAAAATAAAAATTTAAGCCAGACCAAACCGAATCGAGCCGGGCCGGGCGCGCGCGCGTGTGTTTGTCATTTTGGCTAAGTCCTCTCTCCACTACACGTTAGTGGTAACCCCCGGGCCACGCCCTTTAGTCCAGTTTTCTAGTATATATACTAGACAAAATCATTTCCAATTTCCGATATGGGACTATCTATTTTCTCCCAGTTGCCAAGTTAGTACATTTCAAGTACCCAACTTTGGATCAACATTTCTCATTCAAACGGAATTCGTTTTTGGCAAGTGAGTATACTACGGAATAGTACTCGTCGAGAGGATCACAATCCACTCATTTTCCGGTGCCGCCGGTGGCCGGAGCTTGCCGGAATCCGGCCCGGAAAACTGCAAAAAGTTAATTACAACAATTTATGGGGGAGGGGAGAGAGAACGAGAGAGTGGGAAAATAGGTAGAATCCCCGGCGTTTTAAAATGCCGAGGTAGTGAGAAACCTCGACGTTTTTTAAAAAAATGTCAGAGTTTTCATCTGCTTCGCTGGTGCTTTCTAAAAAATGCCGGGATGCCCCGACGAAACTACCCAAACGTCGGGGTAGTTTCACCGGGCTATGGCATTTCTTTTGTAGTGCATTTTTTCTCACATATTTCACTTTTCAACTATGCATGTTTTCCCCTTTCCTCTATAATTGTTCAAGCGTATAACTCTAGGGTCTTGTATATTTTCTCCCGCTTAAAGTAGATAGCGAAGTATACATACTATTGACCCTTTTTCTTCTTGATTCGAGTTGGATAAATTCCCTTTGAGGGTATCCTTATGTGTCTTCATCTTTTCTCAAATTTATTTGGAATCATTCATGACAAAAGAAATTGATATGTAATATATTCTTCTATAGGATCCTCTTTAAAGTTGGCATCTCCTTTATATATTTAAGTATTTATCTTTTATTTTCTTAATATTTGGTTTTACCATCTAAGCTGTCATTTGCTTAAAAGAGGGAGCAGCTTTTGGGCTGTAATGCCATCTCTTTGCTGTGCATTGGAAAGCTGGTGGTACTTTCAGAAGGATATATAAAGGTTTTTATAAAAAAAAAACATTCTTTCTTACAAAAATTATATAGATAAATTCCATTAAACCCCCTTGGATCTTGAGGGTGATGCAGGTAGTCCCACTAAAGATTTTATGTGAACACTAAATTTCTTTGTAGTTTCAAAATTAATGCACCCGGCCCTTTCATAATTTGCAGAAAAATAACTCCTTTATCCTCTAAATTTGAGGAGGTTTTCAAAGTATTTCAAAATATGTTTAAAATATTTTTTCTAAAGAGTTTCTGCAGATAATAAACTGAAAGGAATAAGACAATTTACTGATAACTTCATTTATGATAAGAACTGTGCTACGAATTTTTTTTAGTAAACAATTCTAAAAAAATGTTGGCAGTAAACTCGTGTGTTTTGAAGCGTAGAAATGACTTTTTATTCAAGAATATACAGGATACACTTATTTTGAAACTATAAGAGAATTTAGTGGTTATATAAAATCCTCAAGGGGCTTATTGCAACACCCCTAAAATCCAGGAAGGTTAGTAAAGTTTCTCCAAAAAGAAATTATGAACGTTGGTGGAGTGGACAAAAGCTAGAAGCATAAATATAGTGCATAAACCTTAGATGGACAATGGGACCAAGGATAGCTTTGAGATATGATAAGTTTGCAAAGTTATCTATATTCGTTTTGCAAGTAATGGTGGAGAAGCTAATAGAATATTCTAGTAGTAAGAGATGTCAATTTTAGTGGAATGATATAGAAGTAATTAAGACATTACAATTTTTTGGAATGCTGAAGCTGATATAGAAGTAATCAAGACATATCAATTTTTGTGGAATGCTGAAGCTGATGTTATGTAATTATATATTACTAGTACAACGCACCATGTACGCCTATAAAAAATATAGTTATCAAATTAAATAAATTTTTACAATTTTGAAAAAGATCAATATAAATTTGTGCATTTCATGTACAATTAAATATAAGTACATTTTACCACAATCACGAGGCATGTTGAAAAATGTTTAGTAGTAACTCTCAGAGTAGTAGATAACATAAGATCAAATTTATATGCGTAGATTAAATGAAAAACATAACAAATAGTGTTAAGATAATATGGAGAAACGTCTTCTAATTATCTCGAGACTAATAATATTGACAACATGGGAACAAAAATTAATCCACCACTTAAACAACATATTGCACCACATAAAATTCCAAAAATTAAACAGCATATTACACCCATTGACTACTAACCTGCGGAGGGGTCTTGGCGGCTCTACGTGGTAACGGCGGCGCGACATACGTCATTGGCAATGGGAGAAATCGACGCAGAGCTTTCCGCTCAAAAAATCTCCAGAAATTCAAAAAGTTTCCACACAAATTCCCCACCTACATCCAAAATCCATAATAAGCAAAATAAGATCAACCCCAATCCAAAATTCAAAATCTAGGCATCTTTCGCATATCAAATATATTAAGCAGAATCAAAGAAGATTAGAATCAGATTGGAATTTGTTAAGTGAATTAATTTTTCGTTTTAACTAATAAGTTAGTTATCGGAGCAACGGGCAACAGTAGAGCAGCAGGCAGTCGCACAGTCCAAAAGTGAGATTTCAATGTTCGGACATTTTGAGCAGTTGTATACCGACAATCAAGCAGGGCCATCGGAACCTTGGAACCTCCTACAGCTGTCACCGCAGTTGCAACCAATTCAACCGAACCTGCAGGACTCCAGCCTCAATGATACCAGCCTCTAGCTCTGGTAAGCCATCTAAACCAGCTGGATTGGTCGAATTTGAACCTGAATTATGATTAATTTATAATAAATTTTTTGGATAATTAATTTAGATTAATTGCATTTGTTTTGCCTTCTAAGTTCCAGTGACTGATTCTCCATACATTAGATATTCTCACTGGAGGTTACATTAGATATTCTCCATACATTTATTGCGGTCGAAAAGTTGCATGTTTATTATTGATACTTAAGAAATCAAACAGTGGAGGCATAAAGTTTGGTTTTAAATCATACCTTCATTCATAGCAGAATTATTTAAATTGTTCTCTGTATTAGTTAATTATAATGCAGCACTATCCAAATCATTATCGACAACCCTTCGTACTACTTCATGAAAAAGAAAAAAAAGTTATAAGACATATATGAATTAATACCTTAAGTGAAATATCAAAAATATTTTGATAATTGTTACCTTCGTTTAATATAGAGTTCCCATTATCTCTTTGATCCATTTGATATTTGTGAAGTCTCTCCCTACTTTCAGCTATTTGCTGTTCGTTCATTGTTGATATTCGCCTCTGCATATTTTATTGATTTCTCGATCGTTCATCAACCAATTGTTGCGTATTCATATTGGAGCGTCGATTTCTTTTATACTGCCTACCCCTCTTTCTTTGTTCAGTTAATTGATCTTCAGATATTGATAATCGTCGATTTCTAACATATTCTCATTGTCTTCGTCTAAACTCTTCCAACTATATTGCAGTCATGTTGGCTCTTCTGTTTACTTCATATTGTCTACGTCTCTCTCTACGTTCATCAACTTGTTGAGTTTCTGATAGTTGAGGTGTTGATGTTCGTTCATGTAACAACCCACATTTTTATTTTAATTAAAAATACACTTTTTTCAATTTTGCACGTATAATGCACCTGCTATTTTTTTCATCTTCATTTTTATTATTCTCATTTATCTATTTTTCTAGCATGCACAAGTTTTAATTAGCATTCTTTTAATCCATGGACCTAAAGAGAGCCCATTAGAATAATTAATTATTTTTGATTTAAAAGAAAGCCCATATGTTAAGCCCACTAATTAAAACCTAGTTAAGAACTAATACATGACAAGTTACAAATTTTTTTGTACTTAAATTGTGTGTGCATGTGTGCATTTGCACACTAATTGGTCGGTTGCACTAGGAAGGGGGAGGCCGGTTTTGCATAAAGTAGGGTAGGAGTTAAGGTTTTGGAGTAGTGGGGAGTGGAAGAGTTAAGAGTTTGGGAGTTAGAGTATTCGGAGAGTTTGAAGGAGGGTTAGGAAAGTGAAGGGATGAAAATTTTAATGGAGGAATTAATTTTAAATTCTAATTTTGTCCTATAAATAGCACCCCCCATCCTCCTTCTCTCTACACACCAAAAGAAATCAAAACAAGAGAAAGAAAAAAAAAGAAGGCAGAGAGTAGAGTATTCTTGCTAGGAGAAGAATGAGTTGCTTTGGAGCTAGAAGTGGTGTTCCATATATGTTCCTTTTTATTGTTCAAACTTCGATTGAGGTGGGTGATCCTATGCTTCTAATTGTAGGGATTGCATGCTTTATGAGTAGTATAAATTTGAAGTGATAATTAGAAGATAAATTCATGCTTTTATGTATGCCAAATTGTAAAAATGTTACTATCGATTAATAAACAAAGTATTGTCATGTTGCTTAGAAATGAGAACAAATAGGGAGAAATTTTCATTTGTATGTTAATTTACAAATATAGAAACTAGTAATTGTGAACATATTTAAAGAGATTTCATTATGGTTAAAAAGGAGTTTTCTTTTGTAAAGAGAAGTGGGTATACATAATTTATTTAAATTAATGTAAGAGAATACAAATTTTGCTAGCTTGATTAAAATGAAGAACTACAATTCATGTGAATGGAGAGAAGAAATAAATTGAAATCTAGATAGATTATCAAATATGGATTTCTTTTAAAGTCATGAGTTCTACTAGTAAGAAAATCTCAGTCTAAATAAACAATTAGTAAACTAAGGAAAAGATTTGATTAAATGAAGAATCAAGAAAAAAAATATAAAAAATAACAGAAGTTGGGACAAAAGCTAGGGGTGGGCATCGGTCGGTATCCGACCTAATATGGACCATCCACCACCGATCCAAAGAAGATCGGTTTTTTAATTTTCTCATCTGCAACCAATCCGAACTTTAATTGGATCGGTTTCCATCCAAGCCGATTAAGCTTGGTTTGGATTGGATTGGATGATCGGTTTGGCGTGCTACTTTTCACCTTCAACATCATTCATAATTTTGTTGAAATTTAAAAGATCAACTTCAATCAAACTTAAGAAACAACCTGCTATTTGTTATTCAGAAATGAATTTAAAATGAAGATTCATAAAACCACAAGTTAATGAATTTTGCACTAATTGTTTGAGATGATGTCGTTTAAATGTGTGAGATAAACTGCTTTTTCACTTGCATACTTCTGTAATCTTAGTTTATTATCATAAAAGAAACATCAATAACCATAGCTAATTGAATTTCAGGTGCAATAAAAAAAGATTTAGAAAATAATTTCTGCTTGACTTGATTAAAGTAACTACTAAATGTTACATCAACTTTATGATTCTATTAAGTTGGGTCACACTGTAAATCAAGCATTTCTCAACAACATAGCACATAGGATTATGGAGAACCAAAACATAGGTAGAACAACTGCTCGGTTTGTATTAAAGAAATTAAAAAAGACTTTTTGTATCTCAAGGAAGATGAGAAATGACTATTTGTATATTCAAGAAATTAAAGGAGAACTATATTTTTTATGGACTTATGCATAGAGGTATGGTCGGTTCGGTTTCATCGGTTATTTGAAAGCCTCATCCAACAACCGAACCGGTCCAATTGGTTATTGAAGATCAAGAACCGATCCAATCCAAACCCCCAATTGGTTCGGTTAAAAACCGGTCGGTTCGGGTTGGATTGGTTCGGATTGGTCGGTTCGGATAATAGTTGTCCACCCCTAACAAAAGCCACCCAAGTGACTTACTGTCGTTAGGCGCAAATGGCCCAGTGGTCTGGTGTGCGATGCCTCTTTGTTTCGGTCTGGTTTCAAATCTTATTAAGCCCAAACATTTTTTTTGTATACACAAATTCCGAGAGTTAGGATAAGAGGGTTTCGGTGTAGGATTTGGACACCAAGTCCACTTGGACTCAGTGGCTTGCGGTGTGTGGCCTGGGCACTGACTGGGTTGGCTCGGGTTCGAAACCCAGTGGCCTCAACTTTTTATCCCTTTTGTTGTTTTTTATTTTTGATGAGTTTATGAGTTTCTAATGCAATAAAAAATTAGGGAAAAATTCTAATATTCTATAAAATAAAATAGAATTTATTAAAAAATTGGTTTTAGAATTTTTCTTGTACTTTTGATATATAAAAATGGATATTTGAGATAGAAAAATGAATAATGTGACTTCAAAAATTTATTTAAGAATAGATCTTTTAAGAAGAGTAAAGTATTAGTTTGTGAAGTGATTTTTCTTGAAGAGAATTATACTCTTATTTATTTAAGGAATGTTTTGAAGTGAGTTGAGATATTGTAAGAATTTGACTTTGTTGATAAATTTCATGTGTTGAAGTGTGTTCTCGAAAGAAATTATTTTTCTATGAAGATCATGAATAGTGACAAGATTTTGGTCATTTGTGAATAAGATGAAAATATCTAGGCTTAAGACATGTTTACTGAAGGGTATGTGCACCGATTCTTGTACATGAAAAAGTTGTGAGTTAGAGTTAGTGAGACCTCGAGTACCAGCACTATTGAAAAGAGTTGAGATATATTTTGAGATATGTCCATGGAGCTATCTCGTATTTGTTGATAAAGTTCGGTAGGAGGTAAAACTAATTCTTGGCTTGGAAATTTATTCATGTCTTGAACTAAATAATTAGGCACATAAGTGAAGATGTAGTGGACCTGGGCAAACGTAAGTAGGTTGCTTCTATATAGTCAGCGGTGAATCTCCGTGGATACAGACCCAGTTGGTGGACTGTGGTTACTCCGTGGGAGATGGACTTTTATTTTTAAATCCGGGACTTAGCGTAGTTAGGCGGATATTTGCCATACTCCAATGTATATACGTCTACCGGAGCTAGAGGGGCACTTGCAGGATGATTCGTACGATGAGAGATCTGTTATAACAGTCGGCGGGCTAGGATCCATATTCGTGGAATGATCTAAACCTTGCTTTATTACTGGGTAGTTTCATGGCGAGGGATCGAACCCTTAAATGTGGAGTACGTAGGTGCTTGCCCTCGGACCTATGTAGTATGGGATGCATAGAATTCGAACAAGTATGCATTAGTGTCATCCTTGTATAAATGTGTGCATTAGGCATTAAGGCATGACATACACTTACATGTTTAGCGTGGTCACAATTTAACACTTTATTGTTCATTCAATCTTTGTAGTTTGTTAAAGAATGAGATCGTTATATGTACGGCATAGAGAGGATAGCCGAGTATAACATTTTCGTCAGTTGTAAGTGACTGACGTGCCCACAGCTTAATATGCAGGTAATGGACTTTTTATGAAGAAATAAAGATGTTATGATGCAGTTGATGACTTATATTGTTAAAGTTGTTCAAGTTGTATTTTATTTCATTGTTGTATTTCTTTTATTCTTCCGTTGTGTAAACAAAAATGTAATGAACTCTCATATATTATTGAAAAGTTTTAATTTCCTTGTAAAATTGTATGAAGTGAAGTATAAAGATCCTATGAAATCTCGAATTCAGCCTTATTTGGAATTCGGGACGTTACAGATGGTATCAGAGTAGGCTTCACAAGTAGTATAAATTTATAAGGAACGACACCCTAGAGTGGACATTAGCATGTGAGTTTCAACTTATAGAGATTTAAACTTATGTTTGTGTTGCTCTATGAGATGACATTTTTCTCCTCCTTTTCCTATAAGATGGCCAATCAGCGTGATCCCCAGAATGAGGCGCCTTGGTTTGTCCACTTCGAGGATGAAGAGGAAGAACCAATGGAGGAAGAAAAAGAGGACCCAGAAGAAGAACCAGAAGAGGTGGAAGAAGAAGAACCATTTGAGATAGAAGAAGAATTTCCCGAGTTCAGGGAGATTACTCCACCTCCGCCTGACCTTCCCGAAGAACCCTTAGACGAAACAAATGACATTGTTGCTTCTCTTCGACGATAGTTGGACGCTTAAAAGTGGAGAGTTAACCACTTGGAATCACATAGGGTAGAAGACAAGGAGCGAATCCAGGAGCTGAACTTTCAAGTATGCGAGCTTGAGAAGGTCCGACTCGTGAATGATCGACACTTCACCAAGTTGGACCACATCACTCACTGGGACAAGGAAGAGCGACAACAGAGCTTCGAAGACATGAGGAAGGAAATCCAAGAACTACGGGAAGAGCTCAGAGAAGCCAAGAGAACCCGTAGAATCTAGGATATTTTCTGTAAATGATGTATTGGAACAAAATTTTTCTTTCTGAATGTAAAGAGTTTAAATTTTAGAATGGATAAATTTTGTTGAAGCGATGTTATTTTTGTTATCTATGATGATTAATGATGAATTTTATGACTCAGAAATGGCACAAAGGATCATGAACGGCGAAGAGAAAAATGGTGAGAATGGGCTGGATCTAGAGACTGAACTGGCTCGAGTCTATCAAACTCTAAATGCTGTCACTGCAAACATCGCTGGAAACAGGGGACCAGAGCCAGCAGTGCATGTTCCGGAGGCAATCAGGTTGGTTGAATCGTTCAAGAGGATGAAGTCACCTGTATTTGAAGGACATGCCAATCCAGACGCAGCTGACAATTGGATCAGACAGATCGAGACAGTGTTTGATGTGCTAGAAACCCCAGAGGCCTGCAAGATGAAATTGGCTACCATTCAACTAGAAAAGGATGCGGGTGTTTGGTGGCAATTGCTAAAAAGGATCTTGGGCAATGTAAAACTCTCTTGGGAGGAGTTTCTTGGTGAATTCAGAAGCCACTACTTTCCATTGGACGTTCAGGAAAAGAAGGCCATGGAATTTCTGAGCTTGCAGCAGGGCGGTATGTCAGTACGGGAATATGAGACCAAGTTCAACCAGCTCTCCAGGTACGCGCCTGAATGGTACAGGATGAAGCCATGAAAGTGCACAAATTTGAGCAAGGGTTGAGACCAAGTCTGAGATCCCGGATGATACCTTTGGGCATTCGGAGATTTGAGAAGCTAGTCAGAAGGGCCGCTGCAATTGAGTCTGACATGAACCAGTTTCAGGCTGTGCAAGTCAAGCGGAACAATTGGAGCACGGGCAAGAGGCCTGCAGTGCCAAGCAACTTCAGGAGTCAGTCCCCAGCACAACGCTTCAAACCAACTGGAGCCAATGCTGTTGCAGTGTCCAGAAAGGTACCCACGTGCTTCGGATGTGGAGATTCAGGCCACATATCTACTAGGTGCACCAAGCCGCAGTCATTTAAGATTTGTTTTTTGTGTGGCAAGGAGGGCCACTTCAAGTCTGACTGCCCTCAGCTTCAACGGGAAGGGCCGAGTCGGCAGTAGTTTAACCCTGAGCAAAAGCAGTTCAGGTAGGGGCGAGTATTCGCCTTGACGGAGGCAGATGCTGACGATGTGGATAATGTGATCACTGGTATGGAAGATGAAGCCTAGTTTTTTTGTTGTTTTTTCCACTTATGTAATAAATATTATGTAATGAGAGCACTCATATGTAACAGAAGACATTCTAATAAATGGAATAAAAGCATCAGTGTTATTTGATATGGGATCATTGCACACTTTTGTGTCACCCTCATTTGCAAAAAGATTGGGAGTCGAACCTAAAATTTTTCTTGGAAAGGTTTTATCGGTGGCTACTCTGTCAAGAGAGAACTTGACAACTGATCGATACTATGAAGGGTGCGATCTTGAAATCGGAGGCAGACTCTTGGGCATCGACCTCATTGAATTGGCAGTTCTTGGAGTCGACATTATTATTGGCATAGTCTGGATGTCAGTTTACAGTGCCAATATTGAATGCAAGAGTAAGAAAGTTGTGGTGAAGGCACCAGGAGGACCAGCGGTTACATTTCAAGGCAAGAGAAAGTGTAAGCAGTTGGTAGTAGCTTTATCAGAGCAGAAAGTTCCAGAAGAAGTGAAGCAGATCCCAGTTGTCCGAGATTTTCCAGCAGTATTTCTTGATGATCTACCAGGGCTTCCCTCTCATCGAGATGTAGAGTTCAGCATCACTGTTCAACCAGGAAGTGCACCTATTTCCAAGGTACCATACAGAATGGCACCGATTGAGCAAGATGAGATCAAAAAGCAGATCGAAGAATTGTTAAGAAAAGGATTCATCAGGCCAAGTGCATCACTGTGGGGAGCCCCATTTCTTTTGGTGAAGAAGAAAGATGGATCAATGATGATGTGTATCGACTACAGAAAGTTGAACAAGGTTACTGTACAGAACAAGTACCCAATTCCTTGAAGCGGTGACGTGTTCGACCGTCTACAAGGAGCAACTGTATTCTCCAAAATAGACTTGCGATCAGGATATCACCAAGTTCGAGTGAAAGAAGAAGATGTGCACAAGACGGCTTTCCGAACCAGGCATGGTCACTATGAGTTTCTAGTCATGCCATTTGGAGTCACAAATGCACCGGCTATTTTCATGGACATGATGAATAGAGTTTTGCTGCCTTTCATCGATTCTTTTGTCGTTGTATTCATCGATGACATATTGGTCTATTCCAAGACAGAGGAAGAGGATGCCAAGCACTTAGCAGAAGCAACAGGAGCATCAGCTATATGCAAAGTTATCCAAATATGACTTCTGGAAAACCGAAGTCGTCTTCCTGAGTCACATCCTTTCTAAAGAGGGAGTGGCTACTGACCCTCAGAAGATTTAAGCTGTGAAAGATTGGCCAAGACCGACCACAGTGAAGGAGATTAGGAGCTTTCTGGGCTTGACTGGATATTATAGAAGGCTCATTCAGGGTTACGCCCAGCTAGCTGTGCCGCTCACAGGGCTCACAAGGAAGAATGTAAATTTCAAATGGTCGGAGTAGTGTGAAGCTAGTTTCCAAGAGTTTAAGGAAAGGTTGACTATCACTCTCATTCTAGCATTGCTAAGAGCAGGAGTCGACTATGATATCTACAGCGATGCTTCCCATCGCGGATTGGGCTGTGTGCTGATGCAGGAAGGGAAGGTAATTGCTTATGGGTCTAGGCAGATAAAACCACATGAAAAAAATTACCCAACCCATGATTTGGAGCTGGCAGTAATCATCTTTGCTTTGAAGCAATGGAGGCATTTTGTGTACAGAGAGGAGGTCAACATGTACACGGATCACAAAAGTCTGAAATATATCTATCAACAGAGGGACCTGAACCTGAGGCAGAGGAGATGGTTAGAAGTGTTGGAAGATATCCGACCTGAAATCAAATAACATCTGGGCAAGGCCAATGTTGTGGCAGATGCGCTCAGCAGGAAGTGCAGTTTGTCCCAACTGATCACAACTCAGAAGGAATTTCAGAGGAGCTTGATCGAGCAGGAATTGAAGTGGTTTTGCCGCAAGGTTTGGGATTTTCCTTAGCTCAGTTAAGAATTCAGCCTACCTTGATAGACAGAATTATTGACGGTCAGAAGGCAGATCTAGAGATTCAGAAGATCATAGAGTAGGTTGGTATTGGCAAGTTGGCAGAGTTTCAGGTGAAGGATGCAGTGCTGTGGTTTGGAAAGCAGCTGTGTGTGCCAGATCTAGCAGAACTGAAGGAGAGTATTCTTCGGGAAGCACATGCTACTCTGTTATCCGTGCATCCAGGGAGTACCAAGATGTACAAGGATATAAAGCTATATTTCTGGTGGCCAGGGATGAAGCGTGATGTGGCCGAGTTTGTTGCCAAGTGTGCAGTTTGTCAGCAAGTCAAAGCTGAGAATTAGAAGCCCGATGGTTTGTTGTAGCCATTAGGGCTGCAAACGATCCAAGCTACTCGCGAGCTACTCAGCTCGAGCTCGGTCAAAGCTTGGTCAAAGCTCGACTCGAGACGAGCTCGAAAGCTTAACGAGCTGAGCTCGAGCTTGGGCATTTTGTGATTATTAGGCTAAGCTCGTGAGTACTCGGCTCGAAATCGGTCAAAGCTCGGTCAAAGCTCAGCTCGAAACCGAGCTCGATTTCTTAACGAGTCGAGCTCGAGCCTCACAAAACTCGGCTCGACTCGGATCATTTGCATCCCTAGCTGGCAGTCATTACCTATCCCAGAATGGAAGTGGGATTGTATCAGTATGGATTTCATCACAGGTTTACCCAAGAGTTCCAAAGGCAACGATACAATTTGGGTGATAGTGGACCGACTCACCAAATCGGCTCACTTCTTAGCGATGAAGCTTACTTGGTCAATGGATAAGCTAGCAGAGTTGTATGTTGGTGAGATTGTGAAGCTCCACGGAGTTCCGCTTTCAATAGTATCCGACCGAGATGCGCGTTTTACTTTGCATTTCTGGAGAAGCCTTCAAGCAGCTTTTGGGGACAAAGACTAATTTCAGTACCTCATTTCATCCTCAAACTGATAGGCAGACTGAGAGAATAAACAGGGTGCTGGAAGATATGTTGAGATGCTGTGTGTTGGACTTCGGGGGCAGCTAGGAGAGGCATTTAGCTCTTGTGAAATTTGCATACAATAACAGTTTCCAGGCAAGCATTGCGATGATGCCGTATGAAGGTCTATATGGAAGGAAATGCAGGACACCGGTTTGTTAGTATGAAGTGGGAGAGCGGCAGCTGTATGGACTGAAGATTGTGCAGCAGGCCTCAGAAAAGATCGAACTGATCAGGAAGAGGTTGGTCGACGCACAGAGTAGGCAGAAGAGTTACGCCGACAATCGGAGGAGAGTCCTGGAGTTTGATGAAGGTGACTATGTCTTTATGAAGGTGTCTCCGACCAAAGAGGTGATTCTGTTCGGAATGAGAGGAAAATTAGCCCCGAGATACATTGGACCCTACAAGATATTGAAGAGAATTAGGAAAACACCTTATCGGTTAGAACTACTAGAAGAGTTGGCCCAAGTATGTGTCCATGCTACGAGGTTATGTCCCAGATCTGAGTCATCATTTGCTAGAAGTACCAGAAGGTTTGCAACTGGATTTAAGTTATGCTGAGCGTCCAATTAAGATAGTGGATCATCGAGAAAAGGTCTTGAGAAACAAGACAATACCCATGGTCAAGGTCATTTGGAGAAATCAATTTGTTGAGGAGGCCACCTGGGAATCAGAGGAAAAGAGGAGGAAGGATCACCCTGAAGTCTTTGACTAAAATTTTTGTAAACTTTTTTTTTTCTTTTCTTTGTATTCTTCTCACTCCCAAAAGTAGTTATGAGGACGGAACTATTCTAAGGAGGGAGTGCTGTAACACCCCACATTTTATTTTAATTAAAAATACACTTTTTTTAATTTTGCACGTATGATGCACGTGCTATTTTTTTCATCTTCATTTTTATTACTGTCATTTATCTATTTTTCTAGCATGCACAAGTTTTGATTAGCCTTCTTTTAATCCATGGACCTAAAGAGAGCCCATTAGAATAATTAATTATTTTTGATTTAAAAGAAAGCCCATATGTTAAGCCCACTAAGTAAAACCTAATTAAGAACTAATACATGACAAGTTACAAATTTTTTTGTACTTAAATTGTGTGTGCATGTATGCATTTGCACACTAGTTGGCCAGTTGCACTAGGAAGGGGGAGTCCGGTTTTGCATAAAGTATGGTAGGAGTTAAGGTTTTGGAGTAGTTGGGAGTGGAAGAGTTAGGAGTTTGGGAGTTAGAGTATACAGAGAGTTTGAGGGAGGGGTTAAGAAAGTGAAGAGATGAAAATTTTGATGGAGGAATTAATTCTAAAACCTAATTTTGTCCTATAAATAGCACCCCCCATCCTCCTTCGCTGTACACACCAAAAGAAATCAAAACAAGAGAGAAAAAAAAAAGAAGGAAGAGAGTAGAGTGTTCTTGCTTGGAGGAGCCTTGCTAGGAGAAGAAGGAGTTTCTTTGGAGCTAGAAGTGGTGTTCCATTTTCCTTTTCATTGTTCAAACTTCAGTTGAGATGGGTGATCCTATACTTTCTCATTGTAGGGATTGCATGCTTTATGAGTAGTATAAATTTGATGTGATAATTAGAAGATAAATTCATGCTTTTATATATGCCAAATTATAGAAATGTTACTATTGATTAAGAAGCAAAGTATTGTCATGTTGCTTAGAAATGAGAACAAAAAGTAGGAGAAATTTTCATTTGTATGTTAATTTACAAATATAGAAACTAGTAATTGTGAAAATATTTGAAGAGATTTCATTATGGTTAAAAAGGAGTTTTTTTTGTAAAGAGAAGTGGGTATACATAGTTTATTTAAATTGTTGTAAGAGAATACAAATTTTGCTAGCTTGATTAAAATGAAGAACTACAATTTATGTGAATGGAGAGAAGAAATAGATTGAAATTTAGATAGATTATCAAATATGAATTTCTTTTAAAGTCATGAGTTCTACTAGTAAGAAAATCTCAGTCTAAATAAACAATTAGTAAACTAATGAAAAGATTTGATTAAATGAAGAATCAAGAAGAAAAAAATAACAGAAGTTGGGACAAAAGCCACCCAAGTGACTTACTGTCGTTGGGCGCAAATGGCCCAGTGGTCTGGTGTGCGATATCTCTTTGTTTCGGTCTGGGTTTGAATCTTATTAAGCCCTTTTTTTTGTATACACAGATTCTGAGAGTTAGTATAAGAGGGTTTCGGTGTAGGATTTGGACACCAAGTCCACTTGGACTCAGTGGCTTGCGGTGTGTGGCCTGGGCGCTGACTGGGTTGGCTTGGGTTCGAAACCCAGTGGCCTCAACTTTTTATCCCTTTTGTTGTTTTTTATTTTTGATGAGTTTATGAGTTTCTAATGCAATAAAAAATTAGGGAAAATTCTAATATTCTATAAAATAAAATAGAATTTATAAAAAAATTGGTTTTAGAATTTTTCTTGTACTTTTGATATATAAAAATGGATATTTGAGATAGAAAAATGAATAATGTGACTTCAAAAATTTATTTAAGAATAGATCTTTTAAGAAGAGTAAAGTATTAGTTTGTGAAGTGATTTTTCTTGAAGAGAATTATACTCTTATTTATTTAAGGAATGTTTTGAAGTGAGTTGAGATATTGTAAGAAATTGACTTTGTTGATAAATTTCATGTGTTGAAGTGTGTTCTCGAAAGAAATTATTTTTCTATGAAGATCATGAATAGTGACAAGATTTTGGTCATTTGTGAATAAGATGAAAATATCTAGGCTTAAGACATGTTTACTGAAGGGTATGTGCACCGATTCTTGTACATGAAAAAGTTGTGAGTTAGAGTTAGTGAGACCTCGAGTACTGGCACTATTGAAAAGAGTTGAGATATATTTTGAGATATGTCCATGGAGCTATCTCGTATTTGTTGATAAAGTTCGGTAAGAGGTAAAACTAATTCTTGGCTTGGAAATTTATTCATGTCTTGAACTAAATAATTAGGCACATAAGTGAAGATGTAGTGGACCTGGGTAAACGTAAGTTGGTTGCTTCTATATAGTCAGCGGTGGATCTCCGTGGCTACAGACCCAGTTGGTGGACTGTGGTTGCTCCGTGGGAGATGGACTTTTATTTTTAAATCCGGGACTTAGCGTAGTCAGGCGGATATTTGCCATACTCCAATGTATATACGTATACCGGGGCTAGAGGGGCACTTGTGGGATAATTCGCACGATGAGGGTGATGGAACTGCGATGATTCCCAGGACCACGGATTGGTGTGCGTATCGATCACAAAAGCTTAACAGATTTAATACGTGATCTAACCCTTTATAGCGGAATCTAGGGTTCACGAATTATACCTGCGATGAGAAGAAGACGATAGTTTCTAGCAACCTCGAGCCGTCAGCGACCCCAAGATCTTCTGCACGTATTCCTTCCTCGGGTTGGACGTCGTGTGGGCGACGGTCTACCAACCTTTCTTCTCCTTGGCTGACCTCTCTTTCTCTCCTTACGTGAATCACGAATTTAGAGAAAACTTCTTATCTCTGATAATGATATGACAGCCAGAGAATAGAGGATATATATATAAGGCTACGGCAGGGACCATGAGGAGAAATTAGGGTTAGGTCTCCTAATGAATCTGGGTATCCCGTGTTCAGCCCGAACACACAACCCAGGCCCATTAACAATAGCTCGGTCCACTAAAGAGCTATTGTTGCACTACCTTCCTAATCCCAAATTATATTCATGGGATCCTTTTATTATATGCTCGTTCAACTCCCCATGTTAAGATATCGAATGTCCGTCGATCAAATTAAGTTACTGACAACTATATTGATCAACATCTTTTATCCTTAAGTAGTACCACTCAACTTTATTTGTCATGTCGGATGTAATCCACCTGCAGGGTTTACATGACAATCCTTATGAGCTCCTTAAGGGGACATCATCAACCCGACGTATCGGGACATGGATTCCTTTTACAATCAACAGCCCATCATACATACAATGCTATTACCCAATTCATAGAGGTTGTTGATCCATAATGAATTTCACTCTTTTATGAGTCAAAGTAATGCACACTGCATATACATGTCTGTTATTATATCTGGGTTAAGAGCATAAGCATCCATAATAACAGAGGTGTTTGTTCTCTTTTGTAGTAAGTACAAAGAGAACAACCTCAAGTGGTCCTGTTCAATACACACAAAGTGTACTTGTGTAAACCTATAGTCAAGATAGACTAATACCAGATTACACTATAACCTTTCCAATGGATTGTCCAAGTCCGTCTAGGTTGTGAACTATTTATATATTTCATAGGGAACTGATAATATGATCTTCTGTGTGTCTCCTCACACCATATTATCAACCTTATAGAATATCAGATACTTACATTAATATTATAATAAATACAATATGCAAACATATGCCCATATGATTCTCATTCAAAAAAAATAAGGAAATAAAGTTAATACAAAAGTGATGCTTTCAGTATATAACCATAACAGAGGGATCTGTTATAACAGTCGGCGGGCTGAGAACCATATTCGTGGAATGATCCAAACCTTGCTTTATTACTGGGTAGTTTCATGGCGAGGGATCGAACCCTTAAATGTGGAGTACATATGTGCTTGCCCTCGGACCTATGTAGTATGGGATGCATAGAATTTGAACAAGTATGCATTAGTGTCATCCTAGTATAAATGTGTGCATTAGGCATTAAGGAATGACATACACTTACATGTTTAGCGTGGTCACAATTTAACACTTTATTGTTCATTCAATCTTTGTGGTTTGTTAAAGTAATGAGAACGTTATATGTACGACATAGAGAGGATAGCCGAGTATAACATTTTCGTCAGTTGTAAGTGACTGACGTGCCCACAGTTTAATATGCAGGTAATGGACTTTTTATGAAGAAATAAAGATGTTATGATGCAGTTGATGACTTACATTGTTAAATTTGTACAAGTTGTATTTTATTTCATTGTTGTATTTCTTTTATTCTTCCGCTTTGTAAACAAAAAAGTAATGAACTCTGATGTATTATTGAAAAGTTTTAATTTCCTTGTAAAGTTGTACGAAGTGAAGTATAAAGATCCTGTGAAATCTCGAATTCAGCCTTATTTGGAATTCGGGGCGTTACAGTTCATTGTTCATTTTTCTTGATAGAATCAATGTAAACGTAAGTGTCTCATTCATGCATAAATGTCAAAATAAAATCATCATCGTCATCTATAATAACGTTTCAAGAATACACAATAACCATCACTTAAATTTCCTTCAAAGATATGTTGGGAGAAATAGCAAATTTATAGACTAAACATAAGAGTGTCATTTATGCATGAATGTCGAAATAAAATCATCATCATCATCTAAAAGTTTCCCCATCATTGCACCAATTTTTTTTATTAAAAAAAGCTGATCATTCCAACATTTAAATGGGATTGTTTCTCAAGGTAGAGGCTCAACTTAGAAGTAACCAATTTGCTAAGCTACGATGATAGAGACTGATGACATTGCTCTCTTGATGGGATTGTTTCTCGGGGTAGAGGCTCAATTTCGAGGTGACAAATTAGCTAAGAGACAATGATAATGATTGATGACATTGCTCTCTTGATACCAAATTTGTGGCAAAGAAAAATAAATGAATAAGATAGGGCCATTTGGGCGTAGGCACCAATGAAGGGTTTATTAAAATAGAATCTTAATATACAACTCAAACCAAAATAATCATGTATTCAAAATATGTTCAAACTCAAACCAAAATTTTGTACAACTACATATAATTCTCCTCATTAAATTCAACACACCCTGACTAAATTTTGACCTTGCCCTCAAATATTCAAGCTAAATCTACACCACTCTTCATTGTCTACCTTTGCCCTAAACATATGTATAATAGGTAACAAAATCATGTCTTCCACTATACCATCATCTTTATCTCTTCAGATATTTTCCCACCAATAACAGTAGATCATCATCTATGTAAAACCTCTTCTTAGAAGAAAAAAAAAATCTATGTAAGAACTCTCAAATTTTAAATACAAAGATCCCAAATAATTTTTTTGAAAACACTGAATTCATTTTCCTTGTTAAAGGGTTGGAATTCCCATTTGACTGGTGTCTAGTTCACCAGAGCAGGTGGCTAATCATACATATATACAACCACAAATTTCTAGTTACCCTATTCGCTACTGCACCAGGCACACTTCCCCAAGTATGTCCTAAAGTTCCTCCACCGAACTGTAGTATGGAATCATCTCCAAAGATTTCGGTTAGGGAAGACATATGCCAAACATGAATACCTCTTGCAGTCAATTCCCATTTGACTGGTGTCTTTATATCACACTATAGCATCTACCATTCCATCAATTATCAGAGCTATACACATCAACTTATAACAAATAACAAAGATTTAGGGGGCCCAAAAAAGAAGTGAAAAAAAGAAAGGGAAAGCTTTAATCATTAATAATTTCCCCATATACCTTTTGAAGAATCCTTATTAATTTTCAATTCCAATTTTCATCCAGATGATCAAGATGGGTGTGGAAATTTACTTCACCAAATATGGGGATGTTAAGGGTTGCCTTCAACACATTCCTATGACAAAAATAAAAAATATGCTGTAGTGTATGGGTGAAAAATTGACTGCAGAATTGCATATTACTTTTATTTATTCTAAAAAAGGCATGGAATGTAAGTTCTTGCTTTCACTAATTTGTTTATTTGGCTAGAAATTAATATAAAATGGAAACCTATATAGAGTTCAACAATGAATTAATCAAACAAAACTGATGATTAAAATTATTAAGAAGAAAATAAAAGGATCATACCTAAAAAGTGAGCTACATTAGCAATCATCTTTTGGAACGTGTTGATAAAGCAAAAGTAAGTTAGTTTGAGTATCCTCAGTCATAAAGGTTCGCCTCCTTTCATTGCCTTCCTTTGTATATAATAGTATAACCCTAATACTGAACATGAAAGTTGACCATAAATTTGTGTAATCTCTAATCTCTAAACCCTAATCTCTATTTCTAATCAATCCTGACACACGATAATCAATCCTAATACACGAAAAATATTTGCAGTCACCGTAGCTCAAGAAACCCATCTAACTATTGAACTCATCAACTCATTCCATCCAAATTTTGCACACCCTACTTGTCCACAAATCAACTTAAATAAACTCAATCACATTATCCAAAAACACTGCTCAAACCCTAACCTTATCAAGAATTGGAGCAGCGCGGTCATTACTGTCGCGGCATGATGAAGCGGCGGTGGCGGGGGGTTGGAGCTACGGCGCGGTGAAGCGGTGAGGGTGGAGCTATGATGCGATGAAGCGGCGGGGGGCGAATCGACGGCATGGTGAAGTGGCGGTTGGTGGATCGACGGCGTGGAGTATCGACGGTGGTGGGTGGCGAATCGACGGTGCAGGAAGAGGAACAGACAGGGTGAATTTACTAGGTATTGAGAGAAGGGGGGGGGGGGGGGGGGGAGGAGGAGAGGAACAGTCAGTGCTTTTTTTTAGAGAGAAAGAGATTGACTTTAATGCATGGGAAGTTTACGTATTTAGTGAGTTTATATTAGTGGTTTTAGTTGTATGTGCATGGTACAGGTTAGTAGATGGACACATTACACTAAGCCCTTCTCCCATTATAGTAGTAGAGAAGAATTATTTATTTGATTACCTACAACTCCAATTGTATTGCAATTATTGTAGCATTATAAGTTAAATGTGCATATTATAATTAGTTGCAACTACAGCAAAGAAAAATGATGAAAACTATCGGTCGGCTATCAGAGGTATTGAGAAAGACGGATGATGGAAATATTACAGTCCTTGCAAGGATTTTAATTTAAAAAAAGTTGGTATTGAGAAAGAGGGATGGTGGAAATATTACAGTCCTTGCAAGGATTTTAATTTAAAAAAAGTTGAGTGTGTGTGTGTGTGTGTGTGTGTGTGTGTGTGTGTAGAGAGAGAGAGAGAGAGAGAGAGAGAGAGAGAGAGAGAGAGATATGCTCCATTGAAAATGGGTTTGTTTTTACAGACCCGTGAATACAGTGATTCTGGTCATTGGATTGCTCTTGATTGTGATCAACGGATCAAATCGAGTCCGCCCATCACCCATCTCACTTAAGTGGCGGAGGGGTAATTTGGGAATTTCGTCCCAAATAACTCTTCACTTCATTCGCTCTAAAAATTGAATGAACCTAGGCCGTTGTTTGGAATAACGGCCTTTTATAACTTAGGCCGTTGTTCTGTTCCTAACAACGGCCTAGGCTATAAAATTTCGAGCTTCGGCTGTTGTTGGGAACAACGGCCTAGTTTCATTCAATTTTTATAACCTAGGTCGTTCATACAACCAAAGCGGGTCTATTTTCACGGTTCTGTGAAAACAGACCCGTTTTCAATGGAGCATTTCTCATATATATAATGTTAAGGATTTTTCTAATTTTTTTTTAAAACCAAAAAATGAGAGCAAATGTAGGAGGCAACCCCAACTCTTTCTTCATCCAAATTTTAAAGTGCAATTATGTCCCTCAATCAAACATTAAAAATCATGCAATATTGTATAAATGTTATTCGAGAATTTTTCAAAAGTAATTTTGTTATTTTCTCTTTTTAAAAAAAAATATGTGCAATATATCGCACACGATTATACTAGTTTATACAATATATTATGCTAAACCACTTTTGGTTCAAGGAATTTTCTCTTTTTCTCTTTTTATAATAAAAAAAACGAGATCAAAAGTAGGAGGCAACCATCCCACTCTTTCTTCATCTAAATTTTGAATTAGAATTATATCCCTTAATCAAACCTTAAAAATCATGCAATATAATGTAGATGTTATTAGATTAATTTTTCAAAAATTTTTTTTATTATTTTCTTAATTTTGAAAAATTATGTGCATTATTGCACGGGTATACTACAGATTATATTATATTATATTAGTTTGTGCAATATTGCACAAGGGTAAACTAGTATATATTATGCTAATAGGAGAGAGAATGTACCCTCTCTCCTTTTCCAGTTTGAAATAGAGAAACAAGAGCAAAAGTAGGAATTCACACATATCTTAACACGTGCACACACCCAGTCACCACCTCTGCTCAATTTTCGATCGTCAGATCTTCCAGACTCCAGATGTCCGAAGACGTGCATAATCGAGGCTGCCGATTGCGCCACGTCGCCACCCAATCATGCATGATCAATTCACTCAGCGGGCGATCCCATCACGTGATCAACGTCTCAGGTCGTGCCACATCACCACATCATCCCGACACCTTATTCCACTTAAAAGGCGAGCACAGGTTCGATGGGTCATCCAGATCACTCCCAAAAGTCACGTCAGCTCAATAAATCAATAAAAAAATCACATAAAATGATTTAAAATTTGGAAATTAAATTAGAATTCCAAAAATTATTATTAAATACAAAAATTTAATTAGAAATTCTAAAGAATAATTATAATTTGGAATCTATACAATATATTATGCTAAACCACTTTTGTCTAAATTTTTTCTCATTTTTTCCTTTTAAAATAAAAAAAGGAGGGAAAATGTAGGAGATAACTCCACACTCTTACTCCATCCAAATTGGAATTGGAATCTTCATTATTATGTAGATGTTATTAGATGAATTTTTCAAAAAAGTTTTATTATTTTCTTATGAAAAAAAGTTGTGCAGTATTGCACTGGTTATACTACATATTATATTATATTATATTATATTATATTATATTATATTACTAGATTTGCCCGCGGGCACGTGCCTACGGCATGTCTTCAGAACGATACAACACACGAAAAACCCTGTAAACAGTAAAACAACAATTATGTAGTTCAAGTTTGAATAGTATGACAATAATTAATTGTAAATAAAAGTTCATGTTTCTATTAGTATATGTTGAAAAATAATTATAAATGAGGGTGTAAAATCCAACTTCTTAGAACTTTAAGGATGGAAAATGATGAAATTTAACTGTTGAAGAGATATTTGTTATTTTCAATATAACATGTGTAATTAAAAAAACATAAAAATTCTAAAAATTTTACAAACCTGAAATCTTAAAATCTAAATTTTTAAGTAAATAAAGCAAGAATGGGAGAGAGAGAGGGAGAGAGAGAAAGAGAAAAATATGAAAAGTGAATAAAGAAGAGAGAAGAGAGAGATAGTAATAAAGTAATGAGTTTTTTAGTTTTGGGGGGAAAAACTTAATTTTGGGGTTTGAAATTTTAGGCAGGAAAATATGTTTTGGAAGAATCAATCGAGGCCATTGGTTTTAAAGGAGATTGAATGAGAGCCTCTTGATAGCTTTCTTTGTAATTTATTATATAGATATTTATTATATAAGTTGATGCAATATTGCACAAGGATACACTAGTGTGTGTGTGTGTGTTACATTTTATATAACCACCGCGATAGCACTTCAAACGACATAAATTTTTACAATTTGTTATAAATAAAAAAATCTTAGGACGTAGCCCTTTATATAAAAATAAAAATAAAAATATTAAGAAAAACTTAGCACTGCATTAATTTAAAAGAAAAGTGAGCCTTATATTTGTGTAAGGAAAATCTCCTTACACAAAACGATTATATTCACTTGATGAGACTCTTATGGAAGATCCACTATATTCATCATGTTTACCATGTCTATGGATGCATGTGTAGTAAAAATCAAATGGTTAATGCTCACCTTTCTATTAATTTAAGTGTTTTTTATCATTATTTAAAGAGTATATTCTTTATGGCAGTCACAGTCAAAAAATATATTGTACTTGCAAATATGCTATTTTGTTAAGAGAATCTAGTGTTACCCTATGCAAATGGCACAGACTAAATAAGTTTGACATACTCATAAGTCACTTGGCTATCTATAGATTCTAACAAAAAACATTAACTACAAAACCCTAACTTAGAGAGAGAGAGAAAAAGAGCGATAGGTACCTATGATGGTGATGTGATCATCAGTGACGATCTTGAGTTCGATCGAGACTGTCTCGTTGTTCAATATTATCAAAAACCTAAAACTCATCCCCAAAACTGAAAAAAGAACACACAAATTAGAGAAATAAAAATTAATTATGAGAATAAAAAATATCAAGAAATCGAAAGAAGAGAGCGAGGTACCTGACGTGAACAGCGGTGACGTTGTTGAGTTCGATCGAGACCGTCTCGTTGTTCAGCTTCACAAAAAACCTAGAAGTTATGAGTTAAGAAACTATTTAACTATAAGTTAAGAACTATAATACAAGATGACAAAGTTATGATGGAGACTTTAATTACATATATCTATAAGATGCCAATAAAGCCCTCAACCAATATAGAAACTAATTAATATTTCTCAAGTTATTTATTCGCGTCGATAGAATAGAGAAGAAGCAAATAGGATAGTCTACTGATTTCGTGAACAGAATAATGATAGGAAAATGTTCTTAACCAACTTGAAACTTATAGTGCATATTTGAATTGATAATGCAGATGGAAGACATGAATTCTTCATTAATGGTCATGCGTACTACATTTTTCATTCCACAGCATGTTGAAAATGTATCCAAAAAACTATTTGGCTATAAGTTAAGAACCATAGTGTAAGATGACAAAGTTATGATGGAAACTTTAACTGCATAAATCTATAAGATGCCAATAATGCCCTCAACCAATATAAACTACAAAAACCACCAATTAGCTTATAATAGATTGTCGACTATAAGTATCATGTAACAAATGAAGCACTTCCCAAATCAATAAGACATCAGATCATCTTGTATTATCTTCAGAATTTTCAAGAAAAGTAGCTTGTACAATCAATTTAAAGAACTCATTCCCTGCAAATTTTCAAGTTATACATGCTAACATCTCTATCCCTAAACAAAAGTAAAATATGTAATTGAGATAAATAAGATTTCACCTGCAATGTAAAGAGTCTGTCTTCAAACTGCACTTCTTTGGCCAAGAAATCCGGCCCGATCGTCGCCTTATACTGATGACCGTGTAACGCCCCGAATTCCAAAATACACTGAATTCGAGATTCCACAGGATCTTTACACTTCTTTCGTACAATTTTACAAGGAAATTAAAACTTTTCACTTTACATCAGAGTTTACATGAAAACTTTACACTTTATATTTTACAGTAGAAGCAAATTTACAATATTTAAATAAAGTACAACAACATTGAATAATCTCTAAGCATCTGTTCCTCTTTAATCTTTATCATGTCATTTATCCTGCATACAAAACTGTGGGTACGTCAGTTTATTCAATCGACGAACATTATACACGGCCATCCTCTCTATGCCGGAAATAGTATAACTGATTTTCCATGTTTAACAAACACAAACTTGTCACATATCAAACTAAAGGGAATACCCTATTGATGTCGTGTTGTGATTGTGCACTTAGTCCTTAATGCAATTATTTATATTACATGACACTAATGCACACTTGTTCGGATTCTATGCATCCCATACTATATAGGTCCGAGGGCAAGCCTCTTAATCGGTCTTAATCTTGTAGGGTTCAATCCCTCGTCATGACTTAATCTACTACTGTAACTACGGTAAGTATCCTAGATTATCTATGAGTACAAGCTCGTGTACAGAAAACCTGGAGGGGAATCCCACGCCATGTCTTGACGCATCAAGCATGCATTCTGTGGCAATTCAGCCTCCTTCATGGCACACGATTCTCTTGCAGTCACCAAACATCCCACAAGCATCGCCAAGGTCCGATCATTCTGAGTAGTGCCCATGCCATGTCATGACGCATCAAGTATGCATTCTGTGGCTCACACCCGCATCGTAAACTCGAAGCTCTCATATTTGTGTTTTTCTCTCACTTTCATCACCTCTTCACTAATGTACTAATTCTTAATTTAAGAAAATCATGAACAAAATTAATCTTTTAGAGTTAACCCTCTCACTACTACCGGTCTTATTTCTTTTATTTCACAATGACCCAAACTGGTCTTTTCAATTTCAATAATCATAATCATTCATCACTTTCACTTGCCGGTGTGAGTTTTGGCTACACTCTAATTTTCAATTTCAATTCATAATTCATATGTTTGAGTTTTCATGCTCAATAACATTTCTCTTTTTCAATCACATGATTTCCAATCTTTTCATGAGTCAATAATCATACATGGAGTTTAATTATCCATCATGCATTTCATAACTAACATGTATTTCCACATTAAAATCATATCACAAAATATCTAGTCAAAGTGAATATTCACAAACTCACTATTGTCACACTATTCTTTAATAAGAATAATTCACACTACTTCCCATTATATATATTCCTTCTTATTTATATTTCTTTTCTAGCACTTTATTTTAAGTTCTTTTGCAAAGTACAACTTTCACCAAAATATAAGTGTAGAACCAAAGTTCCAATTACACTTTTGTTCTAAAAAATATACTTTATTTCATTTTAATAAATCCCAATTTATTTTTCATAAGTCTCACATAATTTTAGAATAATAATAATATTTTTTTCATAATTTTTAATTATCAAAATCCACCCCAAAAAATATATTTCCCACAAATTAAACCCAGGCCGAGACCAGGTTTCGAACCAACAACCACAAGGAACCAAGCCGCAAGCACTGACCACTAGGCCGATCACGCCAAGCGATATAAAAGGGGGTTAAGATCTTTAAATGCTCTCGGCTGAAGTTAATAAATTTTTTAAATGCGCACAAAAATACATGGTGCTAACAGGAATCGAACTATCGACCTGTGAGAAGCCCCGCACACTGTAGCGATTAGAAGCCTTCCGACCACTTGAGCTATAGGCTCAGGTTTTCTCAGTACGATTCGAAATCTAATTAAATCATTTTTCTTTGTTTAATAGAACATTTCGATGTTCAAAAGCTCTCATTTGATTTTTGCCTTTACTAAACTTACTGTAAATTTCCAGATTAATCATTCCCATAATAATTTATACTCTAGTAAATTAGAAATAGTTTTTTTTTCAATAATTAAACATATATTTTTCATACCATTAGTTCGAATTATAAGCTACTACCATCACATTTCTTTTTCGACATTTCTTATCCAATTTTAACATCAATGATCTCTATATTAATTCTCTGTTTTTATTCATTTCACAAACCCACAAATTATATTTAATTCATTCATTACAACATTGTCACAAAAAGATACATTCAAGTGCATGAAACAACATTTCGTCTACTAATATTTGTATATAGTTTTTGATGCTAACAATGAGTTTTTCTTTAAGCAATCCATAACTATAATTATTTTACACACAACTTAAGTTTGATGATGGAACCACATACAAGCTATTTATCAACATTCCAATCAACTAGTAAGCCATTTTTCCAATTAAAATGTACTCTTATTAATCTTTTCCATACATTAATATTTCAATTCAATCTTAGTATGCCTTCTAATTAGAAATATGAAAAATAACCCATCTTAATTGGAGAGAAATACAATTTGCAACACCTCCTAAACAAAAGTCCTTGCCAAGAGAGTGATCCTTCTCCTCCTCGATGTGCACACGAGCCTCCAAGATGCCAACCCGAGCTCCTTGTTGCCGGCCTCTCCTTCCTTGGTGCAAACACAAACTCCTCACACACAACTCTCAATCTTTTAACTCACTTGCTATACTACTAATAATGTATTTTATACTATAGGTCTTGGAGAATTAAAGAGTACAAAAAAATAACTAGGCTAGGGGGGTATTTATACTAAAATTTTGGGTAAATGGAAGGCTAAGATCAAACTAGGAGTTAGAAACAAAAGGCTAGGATTCAAGGAGGAGTTACAATAACCAACCATGATTAAGCAACCACCACCCATGACTCCACTTGAATTTCCTTTTCCCTCCAATCCCAAAACCGGCCTACTCATGGTGCATTTGCACGTGCAATGCACGTGCACGTGCAATGCACGTGCATGCACTTGTCTCCATTTAACAAAAGTTGTATATTATATTTTCTACAAAAATAATTTTTACAAGATGTTCTACATTACAAGTTGTAATTAAAATAAAAATAACTTATGGGCTTTAATTAATGGGCCAAAATAATAGTTTTATATAAAGAAATCAAATAAATTAGATTTGGGCTAAGAATAAGGCTTATGTTTATTTAAAGAAAAATGGGTCTTTATAAAAATAATTAAAGAACACACATCATCCATAATGAAAAAAATAATTATAAAATTTCACACTACAAAAATTGCACGTGCACACTACGTGCAAAATAAATAATTAATAATTTTCATAAATGAAAATCGGGGTATTAAAGACCGAACTTCCGATTCACGTATCTAATAACCACATATCCCAAAAACTCATTCAATTAAACCACAAAAAATAAATCTCATCAAAATCAAGAATTAAAAATTTTGGGGTTTGAACATACTGATTCAACAACGACGTCTTCTCAATTTTAAATCAACAAAATAAACATATTAGCAAATCAAGAAATCTTAAAATGGAACGTAAATAACATATTGGGTTGGCATGATTGCACCCACGATCGCCGAAGATCGTCGCTTCGGTGTGGGAGGGCGATAGGGTGCGTCGAAGTAGGAAGGGCAGCGAGGTGCGCCGGCGTAGGAGGCGGCAACGTTAGAGGCATGCATGGGGCGAGGTCGAGGGTTGGGGAGGTGAAAGTGGCGTGCGTCGAAAATGGCAATGTAGTTCGTTAAGGGCGAGGATGAGGGATTGGGAGGTCGAGGGTTGGGGAAGATGAAGGGTTTTAAACTGGGAGAGAATGAGAATGTTTGTTTTTATTTTTTATTTTCTTTATGTGCTGAGCACGTGTTAGTCCCTACTTTTGCTCTCATTTATCCATTTGAAAAATAAAGAAATAAGAGAGGGGTAGGCTTATTAGCTTAAGATATAGTATAATTCTATAAGAAAAGGTCAATGCTTCTTTAGCCAAAAAAAAAGCATAAAAAACAGGTTATTAATTTTTATATCTATATAATGTATTATGCTAAGACCACTTTGGTCCAAATATTTTTCCTTTTTTTCCTTGAAAAAGATGTAGGAACCCCCCCCCCCCCCCCCCCCCCCCAAATAAATAAATAAATAAAAATAAGAATAAAATAAAATTAAAAATAAAAATAAAAATCTCATTCCCCATCAAAAAATTGAACTGTAATTCTATTTCTTAATCAATCCTTAAAAATTATAGATTATTATATATATGTTATTAGATGAATTTTTCAAAAGTACTTTTACTGTATTCTCAATTTAAAAACTATACGCAAAGTTTTTTTTGGATAAAAGATGACCGCAGTCATCGTTTCATTAATGAGAATTAAAGAAACAAAGTAGTACAATAGCGTTACAACAACAATCCTAGAAGTCACTAAAACAACAACAAATACATAATAGAAATGACATACATCCAAGCAACAATAATATCTAAGAACACCAAAAGCGAGCTACCACCGACGCCCCCCGTCTACCTGAGGGACGCTCCACCCTTCTTCTCTCTCCCTGACTATTCTCCTTCATTGACCTTCATCTTCTTCCTAGCCTCTGTCGCACCTGCCCAGTCATGAATAAGAGAAAAAATTTTATGCATTGAGGTTGGAAATCTGTAAGAACTATTGCAGAAGATTAAATCATTTCGTTCTAGCCATAGGTTGCACAATGTTGCCGCGGTTGGATCAGCCTGTTAAGTTCTTCGAACTGGGCTATACTCTTCGGGGTAAGGTTTTCAGAGACTATCAATCTCAGCTTGCCTTTCTTCCACACTTCTGCCACTGACGAGTCTAAGTTAACTGTTGACGCCACAGCCTGTGGGAAGCGATTTTTAAAAGTCGTGTTACCGCACCATTTATCCTTCCAGAATCTGGTGTTCTTCCCATTTCCAATCCTAAATCCAGTATTAGTGTTGAATATCTCCCCTTGACTCGTCACACCTTTCCACAGGAACGAAACCTTGGAAAACGCACTTCTGCCTCGAAATCTATATTTTCTTCTTCTTCTGAATAGTTCGAACGAGTAACTCCACCATCCCTTGCGTTTGTTAATGATCTTCCACCACCACTTGCTTAGTAATGCTTTGTTCATGTCATGGAGATTCATGATTCCCAGTTCGCCGAATTTTCTTCTCTTACAGACTCTACCCCACTTTACCAAGTGGAACCCTCTGTTACCCTCATCCGTACATTTCCATAAGAATATTCTCCTCAGCTTATCAGTCTTATTGATAACCCACTTTGGCAATTCGTATATTGACATCAGATACAGTGAGACTACACTAAGAACTGAATTTAGGAGTATAATTCTTCCTCCCAGTAAGAGGAAATGGCTCTTCCATCCTGCTAGTTTCTTGGCTATCTTTTCGATCAGGAACGTCCAATCCTCCTTTAGTAGTGATCTTGGCCTAATGGGCGTGCCTAGGTATTTGATTAGAAATTCGCCCTTCTCGCAGCCTAATATGTCCGTTATATTACTCACAGGGACTGATAACTGTTCGCTTATAGGAATAATGCTTGTCTTATTTACATTTATCTTCAGGCCTGACCAACCTTGGAAACATACCAAGGCTGCCTTAATAGCCACCACTTCTTCGACTATAGCCCTCCCAAATAAAAGAGTGTCATCCGCATACTGTAGAATCGTCATAGGCTGTGCTATTCCTTTAATCTCGACCCCTTTGATGGCATTGTGTTCTTGTGCCCTCTTTATCATTTCTGCAAGCCCATCCGTCACGACAGCAAATAGGATCGATGATAGGGGGTCCCCTTGCCTGAGTCCTTTTTTGCATCTAATCTCCTTCCCTTGCCATCCGTTCACTTGAATGAACGATTTCCCTCCATGCACACACTTTTTAATCCACATCCTCCATTTCGCTCCAAATCCTTTGAATTCCAGCGCTTCGTCCAAACAATCCCAGTGCACTGAGTCGTATGCCTTCTGAAAGTCTAATTTCAGAAGAAATCCATCCGATTTTGCTCTGTTACCCCTGAGAATTATTTCATGGGCTGATGCTATGCTGTCCATAATGTCCCTTCCACGAATAAAACCACTTTGCGAGGGGCCCACTACATCATCTAAATGCGGTGCCAATCTTTGAGCCAGCACTTTCGTAATAATTTTGAACGATCCATTTAGCAGACTGATGGGTCTGAAATCTTCATACGTAAGCACTTCACACTTCTTAGGTGCTAGTATGATTGTGGCATAATTTAGCCTATCCAGATTTGCAGAACCTTCATATAGCTCGTGAAAGATGTTCATTAGATCCTCTTTGATGATTTGCCAATAGAATTTGTAGAAGAAGATAGGCAGCCCGTCTGGTCCTGGAGCCTTGTCCTGTTCGAGTTTCTTAATTGCTTCGTGAACCTCCTCTTTTGAGAATCTCCCCTCGATACCTTCGCTTCCATCTATTTTGGAGGAGGTCCACATGTCCGACACAAACTTGCATCTACCGATAGTTTTGCGGCCCAGGAGGTTGTGAAACTCCTTGTCTAAATGCTCTCTGATGAGCCCCTCATTCTCCGTCCAACTACCGTGCACCGATAGGCCCGATATATGATTTTGTCTTCTTCTACCATTTGCCACCTTATGGAAGTATTTGGTATTTGCGTTTCCTTCCCTGAGCCATTGTATCCTTGACCTCTGATTCCAGTACATCTCCTCCATGGTACCTATCTGCTGTAACTCCAGTCTGATTCTTGCCAATTCATCTTTTTCTGAATCCATGAGTTCCTTATACTCTTGAATGATCTCCAGTTCATGGTTTTTGATGCCTAGAGTCTCTCTTCTGTAGTTGACTTCACCTTTCTTTTGTCTTGCCCACCCTTTTAATCTCTTGCGTAGCTGCCTTGTCTTCTCTATCCAAGTTCCAACTGCTGTTGCCTCGTTGGAGTAGGAAGACCACGAGTCCGCGATAACTTGGCGCGTATCGTCACATGTGGTCCATACTTTCTCAAATCTAAATATGAAATGCTCGCCCCTACTTCCCTGCCTACAGTCTATAACTAGGGGAAGGTGATCGGACGTGAATCGCAGTGTGGATTTGACCTTTGCTAATGGATATGCATCCTCCCACTCATTGGACACCAGTACCCTATCGAGCTTGGCCATAGTAGGATTGCGTTGCATGTTCGACCAGGTGAATTTTCTGTCGGTCATCTCTAATTCCAATAGCTCCAAATCGTCTATAGTCGCATTGAACGAATCATGCTCGTTGCGACTGTGACCTCTACCCTTATGTTCGTCTTGGAATCTAGTGATGTTGAAGTCACGTCCTATCACCCATGGTCTGTCCTATTTATTTCTAATGTCACTGATTTCCTTCCAAGTTCTTTATGCCGTCTAGAGTCTATGGACTATACACACTGGAAATCACCTGGACCCAGTCATCACATCTCCTTCTAATTCTAATTGATGCAGTAAAGGCTCCCATGAATTCGTTTATAATCTCAATGAGTCTTGAATTTACCCCGACCGCAATGCCTCCCGAAAAACCCACCGCCGGCTTAAATCTCCAATCAAAGTCCATCATCCCTCTGAGGCTAGTAAAATCCTCCATGGTGGAACATTCTATTCTAGTTTCTTGAAATCCGCAGATACTAGGGCGAATTTTATTCAAAGTAATACCTATAGATCTTTTTTTGGTTTTTTGTCTCATCCCTCTAACATTTCAAAAGATGTACACCATAATAGACTAGTTTGGCACCTACCCTCTCCTCCCCCCGATCACGCTCGGGATTAAACGAATGCTAATCTGGTATCCTCTCTAATGATATCTAAGTTTTCTAATTGTTTAGTCCTAGTGGAACATATGGCTAGACCGTAAAGACTAGCAAAGTAAATAAGCGACTCATCATTTAATGAATTAAGAACTGAACAATTAGGAATAGAGGTACCTCCTCCTTTCGTGTCTGTCTCCGATGCTTTGACCGATCTTTGGAGAATCCCTTCTTGACTAGAGTCATGTGGCCTACCTTTATCCACCTGTCTTTTCCCTTTCCTTTTATATTCTGTAAACTTCTTGCCATTGGTGCTGCCCATGCTGCCCCTAACTTCTTTATCTTCACACTCTGTTTCTATTTCTGAGATCAAATTGTCCTCCTGCACATCGTCTAGAGCTCCGATAATTCCTGCACAAGATTCTGGGTCGGTCGATTGTTATATTGTCTCTATCTGAGTAACTTTTGTTGGATCGGGAGAGTCAAACTGAATGTGGGGGCTTAGGACTGAGTCTCTGTTAATCTATTTCATGGCTTGTAATAGGCCCATGGGCTTGGGCCCAGAAGATTGCCCCTTGCTATGTAATAAAGCATTTAAAGCCACCTTAACAGAGGCCTTAATGTCTGCTTTGGAAAACTGCATCCATTCTTCATTCAACAAACCCATCTTTTTACTTGCATCAATATTCGCGTCTGTCCCCTTTTTAAGGATCTCGCTCTTCGAAGCACTCCGTGTATAGTCTGTCCCATTGCAGTCTGGCGTCACATCAGCTGTCGAAGTGGCGTTCAAATCACGTCTCCACTTCTGCAAAGACCTAGTTTTGTCGTTACTTAGTGGGCCCCGCCTTGCACCGTCCGACTTTTGAACTTGGCGCTCATCACAGACGGTAGGTAGGATGGACGGCTGTGATTGAATCTTAATCAGATCTTTGGATGGAAGGCTGTGATCTACTAGACTCGCATCTGACGGCCTATGTTCATCTTCTACCTCTCGCCCTTCATCCCCACCGTCGATTTGAGCTTCCTCCGCCGTCGCCAAGACACGAAAAGAAACACTCTTTTGGACTTCGACAATCACTTTAACTTCATACAGGGAGTTTTCGAAGTCGACACAAATCTTTGAGGGAATGTCTGCCTTATTTGACACCCTTATTCGTAACCGCGCGAATTTTCGACCGGAGTGGGTGAGAGTTTGTCTGTCAATCTCGATGAGCATCCCGAAGCTTCGAATAAGGTTTTGGAAACCAGAGCGTACCCAACAGTGAAACGGCAGATTATACAATCTTACCCACACCGATGGCAGACTTTCAGCTTTCAACGCCCTGTATTCTCTCGACCACCGCTTGAAGGTGACAAAGAACTCCAGCCCCTGAGAATCTTTCCCTTCTAATCCTTTCACTCTTATTGCCTCCTCCGCTAATGTTTCGTCGCTACACTGCGCGAAGAAAATATTAGCCGTGGTCTCTTGGATGATCCAAATAGGCGTCGGAGAGGCCGTCAACGCAACGAATAAAAGATCAGAGATGTCAGATTCCTTTGGGTTTCCAGTTTGCGCCTTAATCATGATCCCTCCATTATAGTGCCTTTCGAAGTCCGCCATTAATGGCGTCAGGGTGATGGACGCCTGTATGACACGCCTATCTCCTGCCGCGCTCTCCTGCGTTTTACTCCCCTCCGAAATAGGCGATGTAGCTGTCTTCGTGTGTACTTTCGAGTTGGAGGCGGAGTTGGTGATGTGCTTGGGACACGCCGTGGAAATGTGACCGGAGCACCTACACACGTAGTAGAACCAGTCGTATCTATAGTTACTGATCGAGTGTCTCGGCCTGGCGCACTTATGGCAGTTCTGTCGACCATCTACCTTCGAGTTCTCCGACGAACTCTTGCTCTTGCTGGGCTTCCGAGCCTTCCTACGCTTTACCAATAACCACTTGCCTTCTTCGTCTTCTCTAGTACACCGTGCCTCTTTCTCTGGTGGAGGAGATCGCCGATGAACTCTATGTTCCTCGCCATCGTGGTTTTTGCCTCTAGCCACTTCAGCATACGATCTCCTCTTTCTGTTATCCACTCTGTCGTCTTGGTGAAGCAGGGGAGCTAAACTCTTGTCTCTAGACTCAATCAAACTTCGATCATCCTCACGTCGTCGACCCACCCGCTCTATTCTTCCTCTTGCGTCGCCAGTGCGGACTCTGTGGTCCCTCGGTGAACTCGAACGAGTCCTCTCCCGAACTCTGCTCTTCCCACGTGCTTGGTCTTCTTGACGCTTGCTTGGGCAGAACACTCTTTCTTCCTCCCTTCCTCGCTTAGTCATCGTCGGAGAGAGGTCACGTCTGGAGCTGGGGTGCTGGTGAGTTGAGGAGGGGTGGTGGGTTGAGGGAGGGTGTGGAGCTATCATTTTTGCAAAGTTACAAAGGGTTATACTAGTTATTATTATCTAATATGATTTTCTGATACTGTTACGACAAAAAGGATATTAACTATACTTCTTTTCTCTCACAAATAGTTTGAATGGTCCTTGTACCTGCACCTATGGCTAATCATTATCCGAATACCCAACGAGGCAACGAAATCAAAATTAACCTTGAAAAAAAAAAGGGCCGTAGAAACTAGCAACTTATTTATGGACTTCACATCACGAAAAAAGATATAGCAAATATACGTACTATTTGTGAGAAACCAAAATACGAAAATGACGTCTAAGAAATGCTCACCGAACAAAATTTTGTGTATTTAATACCGAAGTTATAATTGGGTACGAGCCCTCCATTTGGCAGCAGTGTTTGGCAGCCTTGGACTAAAGAAATGATATTTGGCAGCCTTGGACTAAAGAAATGTTTGGTGGAGAACCTCTCACAATTCACAAAGTACCAAATTTGAATGCTTATCATGTCAACCCATTGCTTTCCACCTTCGCTAAAGAGACGTAAGCTTCTTCACCTTTTCTTCAAGAATGAGAGAGACACATATTAATTAGCTATATGGAAATTTTATCTTATTTTACTCACTCTCGTTTCATAATCACATTCAATCAGCCTCTTGACTCGTTTTTATATCCACTTTTAACTCTTCTTATATGCTGTACTTATTTTTGTAAAAAACATAGAAAATAATTTTCTATATATATTTTCCAGATCAAGTGCGAAAAGTTAGATGGAAAAGTA
Organism: Hemerocallis citrina; assembly: GCA_017893485.1. NCBI lineage: Eukaryota > Viridiplantae > Streptophyta > Magnoliopsida > Asparagales > Asphodelaceae > Hemerocallis > Hemerocallis citrina. Next base: position 290,939,992 of record CM030360.1, on the reverse strand, counting down.
TTCTTAAAATACTTGTATTAAATTTCTTTAAAATAATTGTGGCTCAGGCAATCCTTTGAATTTTTTTTTAATTGGCTTTCTAGTTCTTTCCTTTCATATTATAAGCACTAGTATTTTTTTATCGCACGTTTTGATAAAAAGTTGAAGTTAAACGTGCGATAGTTAACAGTAAATAGCACGTGTGATGAATGCCTTAATTTTTAAAAAATGGAGTTGAGCGGATAATACACGTATTTTTTAAAAATTTAAAAGAAAAAGCTTTGATGTGTAGTGCGATGCACGTGTTAAAAAATATATTTGGAGTTCACATTTTTGTTTGGTGACATAGTGAGAACTCGAACATGAGAACTCCTTCGTATTAGTTATGCACGTATGAGGCATGTGTTGGTAGATTGACAAATTACACTAAAACCTTCTCCTATTATAGTAGTAGAGATAGTCACAATTTCGGTATTCTGAAATAACTCGCAAGATTTAATTTTCAGTATTTGACAAAAAAATTGTAAATTTTAAAAAAATTAAGTAAAAGTTCGGAAAGAACAAAATATATAAAATTTAATACATTGTAGTAGTTAATACCTATAAATATGAAGTTACAATCATAACAAATTATATATGCCATGATATCTACAATATAAATGAAACAGAGTAATACAGTTTAGATAGTTAACGGGATGAGAAAATGACCTAGTCTAAAGCATGAAAAAGAGATGGAATCAAAACAATGAGATTTGCTTCTTGGGTTTGGCATACTATCACCAATCATCACTTCTTCAAATGATCGAGGTGACTGACATAAACAATCACATCTTCTTGCCGAAAAAAGAATCAAAGAAATTCATTTCTCAACATTTTAAATTTTATTTAAAATCCTTGATTCATGATTGATGCCTATTTTGATGCTAAGCTGCATCAAATATATTAGTAAGAGCATCTACAATGGCAATTCTTATTTTTTGACAAAATGAGACGAATAGAAATGGAATAGATCGAAAGGTCTGCAGTGATCGTTTGCTATATTTTGAGTAGGACGAGACAACTTGTTTTGTCGTTTATTTTTTTTTATAAATTTAATTAATTACCGATTAACTATTAAAACATATTAATTAAATAAATTAAATATTATTATATAACCTAAACCTATCTAAACACCTACTAAACCTAAATTAAAGCAACTAAACCTACTTCTTAATGGTCCCTAAATCCTGGACGGGACCGTCCGTGTTGTTTTTCGGATTTTTTTTCTACGAATCTGGTCCGTTGGATCATTAAAAAAAAAAAAATTCAAAAAACAACACGGACGGGACAGCATGTCTCGTCCGATTGTTTTTAACAATTTTTTTTTTTTTTGGGAAGGACGATACATCATGTATCGTCCGACCCATTTAATTAAAAAAAAAATAAAAAATTACGGGACGAGACAACGTGTCTCGTCCGACTTTAATAAAAATATATTATATCTCTGAAACGATACAAGATGTTTTGTCTTCTATATTGCTATATTCGCAAGCCCACTTCTCAAATATGAGAATGGACTGTAGATCGTTTGCTATTTTATGAGAAAATAGCAAACGAATGCAGCGCTCCATTCTCATATTATTCTCATAATATGAGAATATGAGAAATGTAGAAAACGACTGTGGATGCTCTAAGAGCATCTATAGTTGTGTAGTGCTAAATTTTAGGTATTTGACAAATGGAAATAAAAAAATATGAGTTGTCGTTATAGTCGTGTAAAACCAAAATTTGGGTTTACGTTTGTTTTTTTAATATCAGACGAAAGAATATCTACCGTCCTAGTGCCGTCTACATGTAAATTTCCTTGGACGGAGGATTCGCCGTTAAATTTGAAAAAAAAAAATTAAAAATCAAATGGGACGGATAATGATTAGCATTGGTATCGGGTCGGGTCGGGCCGGGTCCTTCACTATCCGGACCCGGACCCGGTCCCCTACGGGTCCAAAAATTGGACTCGGACCCGGACCCGGACCCGAACTTTTGAGGACCGAGTCCGGTTATGGGTCCGGGTCCTATTAAATTATTACTACCCGTTTGGGTAGGAGCAGGAGTGTGAACGGTGAGCGGAGGCGGCGAGTGGAGGATTTAAAATAGAGGAGAGAATAAAAATGCATGAGTTTTGCGTTTGGAAGAGGGGAGGGATGATGATAGAATATTTATTTTTATGTTAATTTTTTGGAATTTTTTTAACGGGTCCGGGTCCGGATCCGGGTCCGGGTCGGATCTCTTTTGAGTGGACTCGGACCTGGACCCGAATGTACAACGGGTCCCATTTTAGGACTCGGACCCGGACCCGGATAGGCCAGTTGGTTCCGGTCCAATATCGGGTCCGGATCGGATCCGGATTTCGAATATTTATACTAATGCTAGTAATAATATCTTGCCGAAGGAATTTTAATTTTTATTAAAAAAAGTTTCTCGATCGGACGGGAGATAATTTCCCGTCCGACGAAAAGAGGTGGGATTGTTTGTATTTTTTTTGGCCTGGACAATACATAATCTTCCGTCCCTACCCTTTTTAATTAAAAAAAAAAATTGCCCATGTTTTAAACTTAAGATTGAGGTACTTCTGACTGAATGGTAGTTGGGTTGATATATTCACATTGCACACAAAATTTTAAAAAAAGGAGTTGGGTTGATATATTGAGATTGCACACAAAATTTAAAAAATGGAGGGTTATACCATCCCAATTATTTTTGGGTTTTGCCAAATTGAAGGGACGGTACCGTTCTTCGAATTTTTTAGTTTTTTTTTAAATTGAATTTCTCGGACGATATATTATATTTTGTCCAACGATATTTCAACTGCGATTGTGTAGGAACGGTGTTTCATTTTTCGTCCAACGTCTTCGACGAAAGATAATCTTTCGTCGCATTAAACGGACGAAAGATTATCCATCGTTAGCTACATTTTGGCAAAAGCCATTTCGTCTCCCATATTTGGCCATCCACTGTTCATGTCAGCGCCAAAAAATGGGAAAATGGCCAACGACTAGAGCATTTTTCTCTCTCTTTTTTTCTTTCAAAAAATGGGTAAATGACAAACGACTACAGCTGCTCTAACTGAAAGAGCATATGCATAGTCACACCATACTGCAGCTCTAAAGTGTATACGCTATATAGGCAAAAAGAAAAGAAGCTGTAATTATGTACTAGATATTATGATATTAATTAGTAACGTACGTAGAATTCTTAAAATAAATAATGAGAATGAATTAATTGAAATAATTGCCAGATGTAGTCACTAATGTAATAGTGAAAAGTCTAACTAATGGGAATTGATGATGGTAAAAATCGTAGCAGATCAGAGCCGTACGATCTTTGCACGGATCTCAAAGTGTCTACAGGCAGATTAGCCATCACAGGCCTATTTTACAAGCCTGGGCCCACTCCAGGACATGGACTTCTCTCAAGCCCATAAAAAGTGACAGACTAGGTCCCCTAAGAGAGACACCCAGCCCATGATGGCTCGGAGTCTTCTCTCTTATCCTCTCACAGGGATATCTTATCTCTTTAGGGTGGAGATATGAAAGATCTGACGGTCACGATTCGGCTTCTAGAATATCTCTCAGGCCTATAAATACTCCTCCCCCCTCCTCAGTCTCCAGTTAATCAACAATTCACCAGTTTTTACTCTCTCTCTCTCTCTCTCTGGTTCTGACTTGAGTATCGGAGGGTCTGTCGCCAGGGGCCACCCCTCGATGTTTCAGACGTTTTGCAGGTCCATCAGCCGCATCAACAACCGTAAATTTCATATCACAGGAGGTCAATCAACGATCCAGATTCAATCTCAGGAGCTCTAACGTCTTTTAACGGCCAAGGCACAAGTTTGACTTTTAGTAGTTTCTATCAATTATTAACTCACTATCTGTTTGCTCCCACACCGAAAAAAGCAGCAACAGATTGGCACCGTCTGTGGGAAACTACACAAGTAAGACTTATCGCCATGACACAAAGATTGAGAGGTAAAGGGGCGGCCTCCAGCCGTCACACTACCACTCTTCGTCAACCAGGTCCTCTTATGGATGATCAGATTCCTCCTCAACAGTCACCCCGACAGCCTAATCACGCTCCTTCCAACAGAGCGGCACTGGGGGGCTCCTGACAAAACCGTCTTGAAAAACATCCTCAGTTCGACCGCATCTCAGTCCACAATGCTTCAGTTGGATGCCAAAAAAAGGACGACGAAGTCCTTCGCCGTGTTCAAGAAGTAGAAGATCTCCTAGAACAGATGAAGAATGAAAGAAACTGGTTCAATAGGGCCTACCGCCCTAATCAACGCCCCTTCAGCAAAGCCATCCTCGATTCGCTTGTTCCAAGGAACTTCAAAGCTCCTCAATTCAAATCCTACAACGGGGAATCATACCCGACGGACCACATCGAGAGCTTTAAAACACTTATGATGTTCTATAATGCCACCGATGCACTCATGTGTCGGACATTTCCCGCTAAACTAAAATGATCAGCTAGGGAATGCTATCCACGTCTGAAACCCGAGTCCATGTTTTCCTTTGATCAGCACGAGGAACTCTCCGTTGCACACTTCGTTACTAGTCAGAAAGCTGAAAATACCAGTGTCTCCCTACTAGAACTGAAGCAAAAAGATGGAGAACTGCTAAAAGACTTCGTCAAGCATTTTACAACTGAAGCAAGGTCAATTTACGCCTTGAACACTTCAGTCGCAACTGTAGCTCTTTCGCTGCAAGACTTCGTCAAGCATTTTACAACTGAAGCAAGGTCAATTTACGCCTTGAACACTTCAGTCGCAACTGCAGCTCTTTCGCCATAAGACTTCGTCAAGCATTTTACAACTGAAGCAAGGACAATTTATGTCTTGAACACTTCAGTCGAAACTGCAGCTCTTTCGCTGCAAGACTTTTTCAAGCATTTTACAACTGAAGCAATGACAGTTTACGCCTTGAACACTTCACTCGCAACTGCAGCTCTTTCGCCGCAAGACTTTGTCAAGCATTTTACAACTGAAGCAAGGATAGTTTACGCCTTGAACACTTCAGTCGCAACTGCAGCTCTTTCGCCGCAAGACTTTGTCAAGCATTTTACAACTGAAGCAAGGACAATTTACGCCTTGAACACTTCAGTCGCAACTGCAGCTCTTTCGCCGCAAGACTTCGTCAAGCATTTTACAACTAAAGCAAGGACAATTTATGCCTTGAACACTTCAGTCGCAATTACAGCTCTTTCGCCGCAAGACTTCGTCAAGCATTTTACAACTGAAGTAGGGACAAATTACGCCTTGAACACTTCAGTCGCAACTGCAGCTCTTTCGCCGCAAGACTTTGTCAAGCATGTTACTCCTGAAGCAAGGCTAATTTCTGCCTTGAACACTTCAATCGTAACTATAGCTTTTCGCCACAGCGTCACTAACAAAGACCGGAAAGCCTCCCTCGCTAAAAAGCCACCCAAAAGTTTTACTGCGCTCCTGAAAATGAGTGACAAGTATATCAGGGTCGAGAAAGTTCTCTATCCTTAAGGCAATTAAGGATAGAAAGAATCATCCTCCGGGGACAAACGGAAGAACACAAGTGAGGCAGAACTCAGGGAGTTTCTGAAAAACGATGCGAGTTCACTCCGTCCAACTCTAGCACCACGCTTTGAAAAGTTCGCTCTACTCAATGCAAGCGTATCAGTCATCTTTATGGACGTGGAGAAGGACAGAATAATCCATCCCCCCCCCCCCCGATGTCAACGTCTAGCAAAAGAAAAGACAAAAACAAGTGGTACACATTTCACAGAAATCATGGAAACACTACTTACAACTGTCGAGCCCATGAAGAAGAACTGGAAACCCTGATCCGCAGGGGCTATCTCTCCAACTTCGTTCAGAAGACAACGACGCTGAAAACCCTCCATCCCTGGGGGCTAATAAGTGTCAGCAGAGGTCATGCGAGTCGCAAGACTCTGAACACATGACCATCCTCCACTCCAGTCATGATTACTCGATGGGGGGAGATTCTAATTCCTCCCGCAAGGCTTTCATCAGCAAAGTCAACTCCATAGATAACATTCCACATGCTAAACGCACCGGGATTCCGATATCTTTCTCCGACAAGGACTTAGAAGGTGTCCAAATACCTCATCGCAACGCATTGGTCATAAACCTTTACATGCTATATCATGAGGTATGCCGCATCCCGGTGGATAATGGCAGCTCAGTAAATATCCTCTTCATGGCCACATTTCAGGCTCTCATGATCTTTCAAGACCGACTTGAGCCAGCCGGTTATACATTTCATGACTTCTCTGGTGCATTTGTCTAAGTTGAGGGAATTTTCGCACTCGATGTAACAGCAGGGAAAGCCCCCGCTATTAAAACAGGAGCATTGGACTTTATGGTAATCGACGTCAAAGTTGCATATAATGCCATATTCGGTCGTCCAAGCCGGGCGACATTCCATGCAATTTCCCTCGCATTTCACACGAAAACGAAGTTCCCAACAATAGCTGGCATAATCCAAGCTGTAGGAATCCAAGTGACAATACGAGCAGGAAACACCGCTACAATGGGGGGGCCCATTCTCCCCTTCAATGCCATAGAACCACCACCAAAAGGCAGTCACAATAATTCAAAAACTGTAAACAAGCTTAAAGCCTCAACCATAACCAACTCTACCAAGAACTTCCAAACTAGCCACACCATCTCTCGCCAGGTCCAAACTATTTCTCAACATGATACAGTAATAAACCTGAATCCCTATCTTGAAGCTACTCTGCTCAGTCGACGGAAACAAATAATCTTGCCTAAACACATTGGTACATCAGAAGGTTTTCCTTTCTCTATGCAAAACAATAGGGGGATCCCTCTAAAATAGGCAAATCCAGGCAAGGTCCACCAAGTTATTCGCCTGACGGCTCATCAACTTGAAGACCTGGGGGGCAGGGAGATATCAGCAGGGACTTGGAAAGTAAAACACCTTGTGAAGTACAACGAGTTGGGTGACAAGCTTGTACACAAAAACGGCACCAAAAAATTGTTAAAAACTTCCTACAAGATAGGTTCAGAGCCTACATCCATAGTGCAAAGTTATTACAACAATTTACAATGAAACAAGTTCAAAGTGCATCGCCATTCGATCTGCTCCTACAACCTGTTAATTCATCAAAGCAAACAACGAGCTACACGCCTAACTTACATTCAAAGTGGCGCTACACACTCGTTACAAGATGTCTACAACGCAAGTTCAGAATCTAGAACTCGGGAGTTGCAGCATGCAACCTCGCATGCTTAGAACACAATTCACCGATCGATCTGTTCCCGCAACTAGTTGAACTTCCTTGGAGGCTCGGAAACAACAAGTTGACTGCCACACTTAAACACTTAAGAAGCACCAAACACTAGTTGCGAGTCTCCCCGTAAGACGGATTCAGAGTCCATACCCATGGCTCGACAGGGACTCTGAATAATTTGCAACAACGCAAATTCACAGTGCACTTCGCTATTCGATCTGCTCCTGCAATCCGTCAATGCCTCGACGAACGGTTCGGAATCCGGTTCATGGTTCAAAAGAGACCCTATCAATTTGCAAAGAAGCAAGTTCAGAGTGCGCTTTGCCATTCGAGCTGCTCCTACAACCTGTTAATACTTAAACTAACAAGTTTGAAATCCATGTTCATGGTTCAGAGTTACTGTCACAACATGTAATTACACACATTTAGAGTTCAACTCACCATTCGATCTGTTCCTGCAACTAGTTAAATTTTCTTAACACCAGATTAATAGGTCCAAAATCATGGATCAGAGTTACTCTAGCAACACTTGTAAAAAATAACACTTGGAGTTCAACTCTCCATTCAATGTGACTCTCAAAATCTGTTAGAGAATCCATACAACAAGTTTGGAAAATAATTCTCCTTCAGAGTTGTCCCTACAACTAGCTGGGTTCAAGACGAAGCAATGCTACACTCCGTTATACACTGTCGACAGCTCTCTAAGCTATACGCAATAGACTTGAGGCCCTGTTATTTAGCGACAGAGAACCCATCGATGACACCTCAACCATGACAGCAAGGATCAAGCATATGAAATGAATCCCGCAAATCACAGAACTATCACCAACTCATATGTTCAAATCCAGTAGCACTACAGACGTCTGCAAATGCAAAATGGCTAGTCCAAAGTCTAACTCTCCCAAAATCAGCTCATACGACTAGCCAACCCCCAAGACGAGGTATCACAGGAAAAAACACAAGCATGTAGAAAATTTTTCATTCCACAAACTACAAGTCTCATTACAACAACAAAGTTACAATGACTCCACGTTTCACGTCTAGGAGTCGCTACCGAAAATCCTGCGAACACTGTACAGCAAAATGTCATGAAAGCTGTTCTTCCATCTATACACACTGGAGAGATGCTCTACCAATGAGGAACCAATCTCCTCGCCAGCCTCCTACCAGCTAACCACTCCACAGGGCCGCCTCAACTCTTGACAAAAACATTCAAGACAAGTCTTCCTTAGACGAGCAAACTCCAGATGTATTCAACCTTCTTCACTTGAGCAACCTCCAACTTCGTCTCGCTTGAAGCGCCGTGCAAACGTGAAAGTTCCAACTCCGTCAAGCACCGCGTATCACGAAGGAGGACAAGCTTAGTATCCCGGGGAACCTCATTCCATGCACGCAACTACTTGTTAGTAAAAAGAAGAATGGAATCATCTCAACACTGAATAAACACAAGTTACTTCACTTCCACACTAAGAAGATTCAGAATACCCACAACTCATCCCCTCTAAAATGAGTTTGGCGCTCCGCGTGCCACCTGAGTTCCTCCGGCCAACCACTCGTCAACATTGAGCAACGGGTCCAACACCCCGATCTTTGCTCACCGCTTGAGCTCCATCAATAAATCGATTGTCCCAAACAACGAGTTCAGCACTTCACTCGCCGCTCGAGCTCCATCAACAACCCGTTGGTCCCAAATGACGAGTTTGGTGCTCTGCTCGCCGCTTGAGCTCCATCAGCAACTCGTTGGCTCTAAACAACGGGTTCAATGTTCCACTCTTCGCTCAAGCTCCACCAAACAACTTTTTGGCTCCCAACAACAAGCTTAATGCCTTGGTCTTTGCTCAAACTCCATCAATAGCTCGTTGGCTCCAAACAACAAGTTAAGTATTCCGTTCTCCGCTTGGGTTCATCAACGAATTGTTGGCTCCACACAACAAGCTTAAATGTCTATCTCTATGCTCAGGCTTCCTTAATAACTTGTTGGTCCCAAACAACGAGTCCACTACCTCGGGCTCCGCTCAGGCTATATCAACAACTTGTTTGTTCCAAACAACGAGTTCAGCGCTACGCTCGCCACTTGAGATCCCTCAACAACTTGTTTTTCCCAAATAACGAGTTTAGCACTCTGCTCGTCGCTTGAGCTCCATCAACAATGCGTTGGTCCCAGACAACGAGTTTGGCGCTCTGCTCGCCATTTGAGCTCCACCTGCAACTCTTTGGTCCCAAACAACGAGTTCAGTACTCTACTCGCCACTTGAGCTTCATCAACAATTTGTTGGTCCCAAACAATGAGTTCAATGCCTTGGTCTTCGCCCAAGCTTCACCAAATAGCTCGTCGGCTCCAAACAAAGAGTTCAATGCCTTGGTCTTTGCCCAAGCTTCACCAAATAGCTTGTAGGCTCCAAACAACGAGTTTAATGTCTTGTTCTTCGCCCAAGCTTCACCAAATAGCTCGTTAGTTCCAAACAATGAGTTCAATGCCTTGGTCTTCGCCCAAGCACCCTTAACAACTGGGCCAAACAACGAGTTCATCTCATAGCTCTCCTTACAAACTCTCCATAATCAAACGGTAGTTTCTACATCAACTCTATCTCAAAGTTGTCTCTACGCGCTTGCTGGGCATAAACAGTAGGTGTAACATCCAACTTTGTCATAGAGTTCTCTCCAAACTCACCGGGACCAAACGACAGTTTCTACATCAGCTCTATCTCAGAGTTGTCCCTAAACTCGCCGGAGTCAAACGATAGTTTCTAGACCAATTCTATCAAGGAGTTGTCTCTACACTCTTGCTGGGCGCAAACATCAGGTTAAATACCCAACTCTGTCATGGAGCCTTCTCTAAACTCGTCGGGGTCAAACGACAGTTTCTGGACCAACTCAATTTATGAGTTGAACCTACACGCTTGCTGGGCGCAAAGAGCAAGTGCAATCTCCCTCTTAGCTTTCCAGGCACAAACGGCAAGCCTGAACATTCACTTCTATCACAGAGTCCTCTACACGCTTTGTAACCCTTGTTTTTCATTTTGTGTATTTTTTAGTGTATTTTTCGTTTTGGTGTATTTTCTCTCTTGTATTCTTTCTGAACCATATGTTAGAGTTGTTTTCAATATATATTATTTTTATTTCATTTTGAGCTCCTTGTGTTTAATTGGTTGTTTCTTTTGTTTCGTTCTTCTATTATTTGATCTTTCTTTCATTTGGTCTCGTTCTCTTCATTTTTATATATTTTTTTTGGGTGCTAGTGGTGGTGATTGGTTGCTTGTCCTATTCCCAATCCTATTGTTTGATCCCTAATAAGATTACCACAGCCAAAATTAAATTCTCAATCCTATTTGATATCCTATACAATTTGTATCCTAATTAAAGCCCAATTAAACAAATCCTACTACTACTCCTAATTACCCACAACCCAATTACCCATTAACCCTAATCCCCTCATATATGTACATCTCTAATCCCCCTAACCCTAGCCTCCCTCAACCCGGCCTCCCTCTCTCTCCCCGCTGCTTGCGCCGCACACCCCCAAACCCGACCCAGGCCGCCGACCCCCTCTAGCCTGTGCACCATCCCGACGCCAACACACACCCCCTCCGGCCTGCACTTCATCCCGAGCCCCCCATCTCTTCTTCCCTCCTTGGCCATCCCGACCTCCTCGCACCACCATATATACACCCTAGTCTCTCTCTCGTGGTGTTCTCTAGTGGCCGCAAGCCACTATTGTCATCTCTCTTTTGGTGGAATTGTTCGTGTGAAGATTTTCGCTCAAGTTTGCTTGGATTCATTAGTTCGTGGATTTTCGTTCGTTGGATTGCTCGTTGTTGGGAATCCACTCCCGTTACTCTTGGTTTTCATTGTTCTTCATATTCGGTTAAGGCAAGTAACTTGTACTCTAATTCATTTGTTTGATACAAGTCAAAAATACCACCTATAGTGTAGTTGGGTCTAGAGACGACTCTTGTTTGTGTTATTCTTGATGCGATTTGTCTCTATTGTGAAAACTTGACCATAGTTGCCTCACGACACAATATTGACATGAATTAACTTAGGTTTTACCCGTTCTTGATTTGATCATGTATGTGAGACTTCTTGTGAGAATTTGGGTATTTATTGAGAACCGTGTAAGAGACTTGCTTTAGATATGTTTATTACCCTAATTCATGATATTTGGACACTTTGTAGACCCGATTTCATGTTTGGTTGTGCTTTGAACAAGTTTTTGTATGATATATGTTGAGTTGTTGTTAAAGGGAAAAATCTGTATTTTTTCGCTGATCTATTTTGTTTGCTGTTTTGGACTGTCTTAAATTCATTATCTTAATTTCGGTATAAAACATGAGTTTTAGAGAATTTTGTCTATTTTCAAACCCCTCTAACCTTGCCTAATTTCGTTTTCGTATGTGTGAGTTATGACTGTTTTACTACAGAGGTGTCGATCGTTTTCAGATTTCGTTCTTGGTATTTTTGATGACTAAATCATTTTTATGACTGTGTTACACATATTATTTTGATCCAAAACTTTGGTCAGTATTTCTTTATCTAGTTAGGGATTACCCAGAATTTTTGTGAATTTTATTGATAAGTTTTATGTGTCGTTTCATGCTCGTTTATGAAAACTATACTTGCTGTATTTTACTCGTTGTTCTGTAAAGAATCGTATTTTCATCCTGAATCGTTTTACTGTCTGAAAAATATTTGTGAAATATGAAAGTTAGTATATTTTATCTATTTTCATATCCTTTTGGCGGAATTGGATTTCGTTTCACTGGCTGCAAGATATCATAGTTTTCGTACAACAGTGTTGGGAATTCCAGATTTGCCAAACTCTCGTTTATTAATGTTTTCTTATTTTTGATGACTGATCTAATTTCACTGAAAAAATAGGAAACCTTTTATTTAGATACTGGATATATATGGGAATACCTCAGATTTTTCGTGGATTTATTTAATGTGTTTTCATGCTGTTTTCCTGTTGTTGAATTCGTTTTTCTAATTTCTGGCCGAACCTATTTTCTGCATTCAAATCAGTTTTGAGCTATGTTTTTGTGAATTAATATATAACTTATTTATATTCTCTGGATTCGTGTGGAAGTCTATTTCTCAGATCCTTCGACGGATCTAGATTTGGATGTTTGTAACACTGGGAATCACTGTTTTACTACAGTATGGTCATGCTGTCCTGAACTTGAGATTTGTTTATTTTATTTTTTTATGAGATATCTTGCACTCGTATATGTTTACCTTACAACTTGAACTTGTCACATGATCATTCCATATTATTCTTTATATATTTTGCACAAAATGCTTGTTTGACATTAATAATAAATAACCAAGCCGGGATTTAAGAGACAGATCTAATAGTGGATAATTCAGAAACGTATACTCGGAAAGGGATCCACTGATCCTACGTGATTACTTGAGACATGATGCTTGACACGTGATTACTTGATACTTGCACGCAAGACACGATACTTGCCACTTGCACAACTTTACACGTGATTACATGATACATGATACTTAGAGCTTGAAGCTCGATTACATGACTTGTCTCCGAGTATACTGCCCTCTATGGTCCACTATGAAATCTAAAGCAAAACTGTTTGTTGTATAAACCATGTAAGGTGGGATGCATGAAGTGCTACCTAGATAGTAATCACTACAAGACTTGATACATGCTACTTGAACATGATACATGCTTGCTTGATACTTGACTACATGATACATGAGACTTGATATATGATAATTGATACATGATCACATGATACTTGACACTTGATGCAAGTTTACATGATACTTGATTTCTTGACACTTGATTCATGCCATTTACACTTATTCACTTTTCCATGCTAGTTGTTTATATTGACATCATACTTATACCACGTTGCTAGTTAGTTTCTCCATGTGCTTGTATCCTACATTATAAGTGGCCCGTAACTTGCAATTGAAGGGTAATTGTTTTTCTCATTTCCTCTTTCCTGCATTCGTTGAATTGCAGATTTTGGAGAACAGGTTCAAGATGGTATCAGAGACATGAAGTATTAGTGCTGGATTTTATTATTATTATTTCTTGTAGCTTGCTTGAACAATATTATATTTTGAGACTTGGATTTATTCTTGTATTTGGGCAATGTGACCCAAGATATTTGTTTTATTCAGATCATAACTATTTGAGATTTATATATTTGGTTTCAAGTATTCTTGTTGGTATTTTGACTCATATGTGCATGTGGTTGATACTTTTGCTTCCGACTCTGACGATTCTTGTGAGTGTTGTAAAGATTTCTTGAACAGCTTATGGATGATGAAAATTATTCGTTGGGCTTTTGTCTCGTATCCGTATTCCATATTCTTTTTGGGAAGCGGGGCATGACATGCTTGCTGGGCGCAAATATCAAGTTTAGCACTCAATTCTGCCACTGAGTTCTCTCCAGACTTGCTGGGAAAAAACAACAAGCTTTACGTCAACTCAGTCAAAGAGTTGCCCCCCTAAACTTGTCAGGCGCAAACGGCAAGCTTGAACGTTCAACTCTATCTTAGATTCGTCTCCAAACTCGCCGGATCCAAACGGCAGTTTCCACATCAGCTCCACCTCAGAATTATCTCTACGAATTTTTCGGGATCAAACGACAAGTGCAACATCAAACCTCGTCGCAGAGTTCACTACACGCTAGTCGGGTGCAAACGGCAAGCTCAAACGTTCAACTCTATCCCGAATATGCCACAACAGCTTGTTGGGATCAAACAACAAGTCTGCAAACAACTCTCCTATCACAACAAGCTATATGTGTACAAAATCCGCCAATCGAGGGTTACGAGGTTGGGTATACACATACGATTAACTATATGTATATACATGTTGTTACATATACACAACAATATACATGTAAAAAAAATTGTATGCAAATCCAACTCAAAAATACTTCAAAAACCCCCTAAAAAAGTGTGCTAGCGGTTAGATGAGGCCGGGTCAGTTTCAGATCCACAAACCAAAACCCAAACCTGCAAACAAATTCAAAGAAGAAAAAAGTAAAGAAAAGGGGAGATAACGAGTCGGATCCAAACCCGTTTCCGCCCAAAATACGCTTCGCTCCTACTACTACTACTACTTCTTCTTCTTCACGTTTTGGTGCCAAACTCAACTCTTCAAACACCCGAAGAACCGAGCCTCTCTTCCATCTCCGTGACGCCTCCGTAGCTCGATGAGCACGATCACCTCTCGACCGCGAAGCCCACGCTCACGAAAACACTGTGCTTGCCCCTCACAAGCATCACCACCTCACCGAAACCCATGAATTCCAAAAACAGAGCTCGAAAAAAGCTCTAACTCCGTAGCTCAGTGAACCTGTAGCTCGGCAAACTCGTAGCTCGGCGAACCCGTAGCTCGGCGAGAATCCCGATAGCTCGACGAACCCATTAGCTCCGTAGCTCGGTGAAAGCTCGAACACCATAGCTCGGCGAATTTGGTAAAAAGGGCTACCATAGCTCGGCGAAGTCCCTCGCTTCATAGCTCGGTAGCCCATACCTCGGCCAAAGCGAGCTATCCCATAGCTCAGCTGAGAACGAAGCTCCGTAGCTCGACGAAGAGTTCAGTCCTGTAGCTCAGCGAAGATAATCCCGTAGCTCGGCGAAACCCCGTAGCTCGGCGAAGTATTCAAACCCATAGCTCGGGGGAGAAATCCCCATAGCTCGGCGAGTCTCCATAGCTCAGCAGAGTGATCCATCACTGAGCTCAGTGAAATGCTAACTTCCATAGCACGGCGAGACAACCATGGCTCGTCCAAAGCTATCGTCATAGCTCGGCGAGTTCAAACACTTCCCCACAGCTCGAAAGCTCGGCGATTCGAATATTTCCATGGCTCGGCGAAAGGGCCATATCTCGGCGGGATACTGAGAGCCATAGCTCGGCGGGACGTTGAGTGCCCATAGCTCAGCGAAGGCGATCACCATCACTCGACGAGAACAGAGCTCTCATGGCGCGGCAAATTCAGAGCTCCCATAGCTCGGCGAGGACTCCAAAGTTCCGTAGCTCGACCAAGGGGAGCTAGTTCAACGCTTCCATTGGTCGACGGAACATCGGCGTCGAAGTTCGAGCGAGAACCCTAGATTCGAAGTCGAGCGATGCTCAATTCCATGGCTCGATCAGCAAAATCTCGACGACGATGCCTCACCAATGCTCCGAGAACTCCCCCTGGCCCCGCTGTCGCCTCCTGAAAACATCCACCGAGCTATACGTCGAAGGGGACGAGAATAGCTCGGCGAAAGTGTTCACCGAGCTAGGGGGTGGAAGAAGACGCCCAGTAGCCACTCGATCGCCAAGATATCCACGCCATCAAATGATCAACGCACCAGATTTTTTTACCCAGAATCAAACCTCTCTCCACCGTCTGATCCTCCTCAGTGCGCGAGTCACCGATGATTAGTGCCTCAGATCGCTCCAAGATCAGTGCATCCCTGATTTGAGCTTCAGATCGTTTCAAAAGGCGAGCTCAGATTTGATAATTCAGAAAATAATTTTAAAAATCATTTTTAAATCGAAAATCAATTAAAAAATTCAAAAATAATTATTTTAATTCGGAAAAATAATTAAAAAATCCGAAAAAATAATTAAAATTGAATTGATTAATTATAAAATTTGAAATAGTGATTTTGAGATCATAGAGCATTCCATTAAATTTGGAGAAATCCGAAGAACTATGGAAAAATTCTCAGAAAATTTCAGAAAATTCGAAAAAGTCCGAAAAATATGAAAAAATCCACGAAAACACTCACTGCCTCCAGTAGCCACATACTGGTACCAGGTATCTACGAACACTCTGACTGTTAAAATTATTCGCCAGATTCTAAAAATAAGACGTACTACTTCCCGAAAGCCATGAAAATCGCTTTCCGGGAGTGGGGGCTTATGATGATGGTAAAAATCACAGCAGATCAGAGTCGTACGATCCCTGCACGGATCTCAATGCGTCTACAGGCAGATTAGCCATCACAGGCTCATTTTACAGACCTAGGCCCACTCCAGAACATGGGCTTCTCTCAAGCCCATAAAAAGTGACAAACTAGGCCCATTAAGAGAGACACCCATCCCATGATGGCTAGGAGTCTCCTCTCTTATCCTCTCACAGAGAAATCTTATCTCTTCAGTGGGAGAGATATGAAAGATCCGACGGTCACGATTCGGCTTCTAGAAT
Source organism: Hemerocallis citrina (assembly GCA_017893485.1). NCBI lineage: Eukaryota > Viridiplantae > Streptophyta > Magnoliopsida > Asparagales > Asphodelaceae > Hemerocallis > Hemerocallis citrina. The sequence goes on along the minus strand of CM030360.1, from coordinate 290,923,547 downwards.
ATCTCTCAGGCCTATAAATACTTCTCCCCCTCTTCAGTCTCCAGGTAATCAACAATTCACATGTTCTTACTCTCTCTCTCTCTTTCTGGTTCTGACTTGAGCGTCGGAGGGTCTATCGCCGGGGCCACCCTCCGGCGTTTCAGACGTTTTGCAGGTCCATCGGCCGCATCAACAACCGTCGATTTCAGATCACAGGAGGTCAATCAATGATCCAGATTCAATCTCAGGAGCTCTAACGTCTTTTAACGGCCAAGGCACAGGTTTGACTTTTAGTAATTTCCATTCATTATTAACTCACTATCTGTTTGCTTTCACACCGAAAAAAACAGCTACAGGAATGAATTTAAAAAAAAATCTAGATAAGATTTATTGTGAGTTATAGGAAATTATTCGTGAATAATTCATAAAATATGTACTGTTTGCGAACATTCGTGAACAACTTGATTAATTCGTGAATAATCGAATAATTCATGAATTAGTTCAGCCGATGAATTCATCCTGAATTATTCATGAATTTGGCGAATAAAAGGCAAACTTTGTAACTATGTTTATAAGAAAAATATCTTTAAAACTGATTTGTTATAATAGTTTCTTGTAAAGTTTTCTTTGCAATCGTAAGTAAAAAAGTTTGGAAGGAAAGTAAAAGCAATTACGGTTGTAAAATAGATTTTCATCTTATTTCTTTGAAGACAAACAACCACTAAAATATTTAAAAAGAAGGGCATATGTTGTTGTGAAGAGTTAACTTATATATAGTTGTAAGAAAAAGCTTACTTGACTTGAAAAGGCTTACTTCACTTTTAAAAGCTTACTCAAATCATTACAAGTTTACAACTATGTATATACTAGTAATCTATACGTGCATCTGTACGTGCGATGCACATTTTAATTAATTAATTTTTTTATATAGTAAATAATAAGACGTAATCTGGCTTGGAAAACCTCCGTTTACTTATCACATACACTTTACAAATTATCCTTAGTGACACACTTTATATTATATGAATGGTACTTTTGTAAATAATTATGTCGTAAATAAATATGAACTTTAAGGGTATTATGGTAACTAACAACAGTTTAGTAAATGAATGATTAATATAATTCTCACTTAAAAATGAATGGTTGAGATTAGATGGTTGAATGTCTACAAATTATAGCTTGTCTACAAATAACAACCCAAACTCTCCTTTTATAATATTATTACTAGTAATTTGCACGTGCGATATACGTTCTAATAATTTTCTTTTAAAAGTAAATCCTAAGACATAATTTGGTAACTAATAACAGTTAAGTACATGAATGATTAATATAACTCCCACTTAAAAATAATTGATTGTGATTAGATGGTTGATTGAATGGTTGTCTACAAATTACAGGTTGTCTACAAATGACAACCCAACTCTCATTATAATATTAGAGATTACTAGTAAGCTGCACGCGCGATGCACGTTCTAATCATTTATTTATTTATTTTATAAAGTAAATAATAAGACGTAATCTGGCCTCGAACCTAAGACCTCTCTTTACTCATACACACTCTTTACAAACTAACCCTAGTGGCACAAATTTTTATTTTATATGAGTGGTACTTTTGCAAATAATTATATTGTAAATAAATTTGAACTTTGGGGGTATTATGGTAACTAAAAATAGTTGAGTAAATCTGTAAATGAATGGTTAATATAACTCCAACTTATAAAATGAATGGTTCAGATTATATGGTTGAATGTCTACATACAGGTTGTCTACAAATGACAACCCCAACTCCTCCATAATAATATTAGATATTATTAGTGATATGATATATCTTTATCTTTAATATTATAATGGAAAAAAGGGCTTAGTGTCATTTGTAAATCTACCAATGCGTGCATTGCACGTGCATAACTAATATGAAGGAAGTCTCACGTAAGAGTACTCACTACGTCAAATTTTTTACTTTATTTTTTTATAAAAATATATTAAATGTGCATCACACGTGTAAATTATTATTTATCTATCTAAAATATAATATATAATATTATCTCTAATCTATAATCTCTAATATTATAATGGGAGAAGACTTTAGTATCATTTATAAACCTACCAACGCGTGCATTGCACATGCATAACTGATATGAAGGAGGTCTCAGGTTCGAGTCCTCACTACGTCAGATTTTTTACTTTAATTTTTATAAATATATTAAATGTGCATCAAATGTGTAAATTATTATCTATCAATCTGTCCATCTATCTATAATATAATATATAATAACTATTATAATAGAAGAGTTTGAGTTGTAAATCTACATATTTACGTGTAACTCCAACTCTCCCATTATGGTCTTCACATTTACTTTTAAAAACATATAATCCTAATTATTAAGACATGCATTGCACGTGTAAATCAGAGTTTTTACTTTATTTTTTTTAAAAAAATTCATATGTGCATCGCACGTGTATATTACTAGTATATATATATGAGAAAAGTGTGTTTCATATAGAGTATGAGAAAATATTCCTCATACAAAGTGGTTATAATCACTTGGTGGGACCTTTATGAAAGATGGATTTCCGTCCATCATATTTATTTATTTATTTGATAGAAGGGATGAAGTCCGAAGATTTCAGCCAAGATAAAATAAAAAGGAACCAGAGTTCATACAAACTCGACTGAGTGGTGGTCACAGAACAACCAAAACATCCTCAAACAGAGGATAAAAACACCACCAACTCACACCAAAAGTAACCTCATATAGAAGGGATAAGTCCATCATATTTATTACACTAATGGATGTATAAGTAGTATGAAAGATCCACTCCGTCCGTCATATTTATTATACTAATGGATGTATGAGTAGTATATATATATATAGGATAATTGTAAAGAGTCGCCTATTTCTTATAATGTATACATAGGTATATATTTTTTTTGACGTAAGCGGATAGAGTCAAACGACTCCAGCCAGATCAAAAATTGTATAGATAAGCAATAACTGTACAATGACAACTAGGTGGGTTTTACCAGTAGTAAAACAACAGCGCAATCTAAACCAAACGTTCAGCTAATAATACAATAGCCTTACTGACAGGCAAAAAATACAAAAGCCCAACAGACGACAAAGAGAAACTAAATGGGCAGCAAGAAGTGAGCTGTCGGCTCGGTGGCTGGTGTGGTCGGGGAGAAACTAACGTCAATACTCCGGACCGAGTCTTGGACTGCTAGATCGGTGGGAAGGCGGCGACCCACTAAGGATCGAGCAAGGCTGGGAGCAGCAAACGCCGCCAATGAAGGGATAGGAAAAGCCTGGTAGAAGGGTGCAGCACCAAAGTAAAGAAAAACCGTGCAAGCGATCGTCCAATCCCGAGCAAAATAGAACAAAACGATAGCTCGCAGCAGACCAAAAAACAGCCATCACTAAGGCAAGCAACATCCACAACCCAAAATGACCATCAGCCTGCTAAACAAACTGATACAAACAGACAAGGAAACCAGGCCAATAATACAAATAAATCAGATGAGCAAGACCAAGTTCCGCAGCCTGCAAGGCATCTACAATACTCAGCAATGAAGCTTGTAAGACTAAGCAAACCTCGACAGCCGTGAAGGCATTAACAAAACCAAACAATCTAAACGATACAGGTGAGCAAATGCCCAACTCGAAAGTAATGCAATATATAGGAGGAGCTTCAGCATCCGAAAAAGGCATGGGGCCAAGCAAAATCAACCAAGCACTTAAGAGAATAGTTACTCACGTGAAGAGCATCAAGAAGTGCAGAAAAAAAAAAGAGAGCGTATAGCTCAAAGAGGTAAGGGACCACACCAGAGCACAGACAACATTACCCGATAAAGCTAAAGGCAAGTAGAACAATCAGTTAAGATTACAAGTCAAGGAGATAGAACGCTACAAAAGTACATCTTCACGCTCGCCCACCTAACTTGTAATCACCAATCGCCATTAACAAAAGAAACACAGCAGCCCAACCAACCACCAGCCAGATAGGAAAAACAAGCAACTTAAGCATTGAAACAAAGATAGGTAGTGACTTCATAAACATATGATAATCAAAAGTAGGAAGATCCGAGTCAACACCAGGCGCCATCAAAAGGTCCAGAGGAGGGGACACAACCGAGCACAGCCCACAAAACAAAAGGCATTGGAGGGACCCGAATGCACATCCAGAGCTAATCGCTCATGCCTGCAAGAGTTGCAAGAAGCATGAGCAACAGTAAGACCAAGAAACATCCACCATCCAAAACATCCACCATCCATAGGTATATATCTTTAGAAAGAAGAAAATAGTAAGGGAGAGTTTATTAAATATTAATTGCATGGTGATTTTATAAAGCAATCAAATATATATATATAAAATAATAATAATAATAATAATAATAGCATAGTGATTTTATAAAGCAATCAAAGAAAAAAGGTGCAGCTTGATTTGTTTGCAATTGTCAATGTCACACATGCTTACAGTAGACCTTTGACAACATTAGTTTCCTTAAAGAGTCTCTTAATATTGCGTTAGACCGAACATCCAAGGCTAGTAAATTGTTGAGAGGCTCAAAGTGTATTCTCAAATTGGGAAAGGGGCCTGCATAAGAGAGCTAAGTCAAAAATACCGATAAAGTCGTTAGGGGTAAGTTGATAAAAATCGAACAATTTTTGAACCCAATAATAGAAAATTTTGTGACTTGTAACCAAATTTTATTTATACATGTAGAGTAGTAAGTTAATTCATATATCTTCGGTTACTTTTCCATATATATACTAGGTAGACACAACTGAGAGATTATTTTGAGATTAATTAAGCGAGCATTTGGATGCAATTAATATCGGAGAATATTGTTCAAGAAATACCTGAACATGAACCGGAGAAGAGCAGAACAATAGAGGATAAAGAAATCATAAGTTCTACATGTCATTCCTTACAAGTTATGACTATTTTTCCTTTATCTTTATAGAAAGAATCATAGATTTTGTAACTCCAAAATAACTCACTGCATGAAATTGTCAATGGAGAAGAAAAACCAAGAAATTTTGTTTTCTTTTTCCCTTAAAAGTGTGCCTAGCTAACTACGTCAAGCATTGGTCAAGTAGATCATGCAGTTTTACCAAAACTACTCTTTTACATTATGTTGTCTTTTATTATTAATTTTATTTTTTTCCCCTCAAAAAAGATTATTATGTATTATTTTTCTTCTAAAGAGATGTGAGGTGTAATTACTTTCGGTTCGTCAGTGTGTGAGGAACTGAGGGGTTAAAATGAATACTCCCACAAGGATACAACAACAAAAATACTCCATATAAATGAACTAGCTAGGTATGCCCTTAGGCGCACGTATTCGGAACGATACAATATATGAAAAATCATGTAAATAATAAGAGATGATTTATATAGATATTTATTTGCTAGTAGACATTGATGTATTAATGTACTTTGAAGTAGGATTATGAAGTGACTTTGATGTTTATTGATTTGTATATTGCAGGATTATTTGTCAGCAGCTCAGGATTCAAAAATAGTATTGTGACTTTATAACAGTAGTAAATCGAAAATTCCTTACTATGTGTGACTTGAGCATAAGAAATTTCTTTTTTGATTTGAAGTCTAAAATAAGTAGCAATTCATTTTCTAACTGCATGAGTTACGGTTAACGCCTCAACCTGCATGAGTTAGTTTTCCCTTATTTGTTTTTTATGTAGTTAACCATGTATGAATTTAAAAGAGAAAATTTGTTGTGATATATAAGCGAAGTGAAATTGTAGCAAAGCAGATCAAGATACAATTTTTGCAGCTACAAAAATCCGAAATACAGGGATTAAGCATGGATTTGTCCATAAAAGCACGATCAAGCGAGTCAAGTAAAGAATTTGCAACGGTTTTTAAAAACAGCAAATGCCCAAATACTAAAAAAAACATAATCCGAAATTGCATAATAAAAAAAGCATTCTAATTAAAATTAACTCAGTGAAACATTCTAATCTAAAATAATTACTCAGTGAATAAAAAAAATACAATAAGATCAAATATGGTAATTCAAAAGCAATTAAAAGGAAGTGAATGTTATTGAGTAATGAAATCATAATCCGAAAAAAAAACATAATTAAAAATTTGAAATAATAAAAAGAAACATAATCCGAAATTGCATAACAAAAAAAACATCCAGTGATTTTTTTTGACATACCCGAGTAAAAAAAAAACAGAAAGAATTATGGAAAATGAGAAAAGAGGTGGAAGAGAGAGAGAGAGTAATAAATGAATGAGTTGTTTTGTTTTGGGAGAAAAATTTGAATTTTAGGGGGAAAACATTTGGGAGGGAAAATATCTTTTGGGAGCAAAAATCTAGACCGTTAATTTTCTTTCAAATGAATGAGAGCCACTTGATAGCTTTCGTTGTGTTTTATTATATAGATGGATGAATGCATGCAACCAATTATTGATGTTGATGGTCTCTTTATTTAATTATCGTAAATCAAAATTGCACTTCCCAACACAAATAATAATATTTTGTCGTGCATCAGCGTAGCGGTTTAACTCAATCTTTGGTTGTGATCAAGAACTAGAGTGACAGCCTATATATCTATATAATAAAACACAAAGAAAAGCTATCAAGTGGATTTTCTTCAGTAGTAAGAAAATCAATGGTTCAGATCTAAACTCTAAAAGATAATTTTTCCCGCAAAAGTTTCTCCCTAAAACTCAAATTCAAATTCCCCCTCCCAAAACAACTCCATTATCTATTTAATTATTTCTACATCTCTCTCTCTCTCTCTCTCTCTCTTTCTCTCTCTCTTCCATAATATGTTTCCTATTTTATATAGTCAAACCAAGTGCACCGTTCCGAAGACGTGCCGTAGGCTTGTGTCAACGAACAAACCTAGTATATATATATATATATATATATATATATATATATATATATATATATATATACGCTAATGCTCCATTGAAAACGAGTTTAGTTTTCACGGGTTGGAAAACACCAATCTGAGCCGTTGGATCGCTCATGATCGTGATCAGCGGCTCAGATCGAGCTCCCCATAATCCGTTTCAATTGATCGGTGGAGGGTTATTTTGGGAATTTCGTCCCAAATAACTCTTTGCTGAACAAATTGTAAAAAAAAATGATATAACTTAGGCCATTGTTGGGAACAACGGCCTAGGTTATAAAAATTGAATTATAGGTCGTTGTTGGAACAACGACCTATAATTCAATTTTTATAACCTAGGCCGTTGTTCCCAACAACGGCCCAGGCTATAAAATGTCTTTAAAATTTTATAGCCTAGGCCGTTGTTCCCAACAATGGCCTAGGTTATAAAAATTGAATTAAAGGCCGTTGTTCCAAACAACGGCCTATAATTCAATTTTTTATAACCTAGGCCGTTGTTCCCAACAATGGCCTAGGTTATATCATTTTTTTCAGAACGAAACAGGCGAAGAGTTATTTGGGACGAAATTCTCAAAATAATCCTCCGCCACTTAAGTCATATAGGGTGATGGGCGGGCTCGATCTGAGCCGCTGATCGTGATCATGAGCGATCTAATGGCTCAGATTCGTGTTTTCCAACCCGTGAAAACAAACCCGTTTTCAATGGAGCATTAGCCATATATATATATATATATATATATATATATATATATATATATATATATATATATATATATATATATATATATATAATGCTCGGTCGAAAACAGGTTTCATTTTCAACCGGGTGTGAGAACAGCGATCTGAGCCGTTGGATCGTTGTTGATCGTGATCAACGGCTCAGATCGCTTCCGCTGAAATGGAAGCGGAATAGGCTAAGTGGCAGAGGGAAAATTTGAATACTTCACGCCAAATAACGCTTCAGACTTAGAGTTATTTGGCGTGAAGTAATTTTTTTGGCCGTTGTTATGAGAACAACGACCTAGGTTGTTTTAAAAAAAAAATCAACCTAGGTCGTTCTTCTCAACAACAGCCTAGGTATGTACAAGTGTTTTTCCAAACACTTGTACATACTCAGATCTCTATCTCTCCCTCCCTTCTCAGCAATCTCTCTCTTTCTCTCGAGATCGCGAAACCCACTCCAAAACCCTAACTTTACTCCAATCCACGCCACCCGACCTCCCCTTCTCGATCTCCTCCTCTTCTTAAAGCCTCTCTATCTCTCTCTCCCTCTCCCGAATACCCTAAAACCTAACCCTACCTGAAAACCTAAATCACCCAAACCCTAGCCGAATTCTTCGAAACCCCAAACCCTAACAGCCACTTCGTCAAGATCAGCGGCTACTATTTGCCCCTATCTCCTTCCCGAACACCAACATTGTGAAAGGTATTCACTTTTTCACAATTTAGCAGAATCAACTTTGGTAATTTACTGAAATTTTGTTTCTATATTCTTTAGTGTACAATTTTTGTATTATGCGTGGTTTGTTTATAATTTGGAGAGTGTACAATTTTTGTATCATGTGTGTTGCATACATTTGTTGATATTTTTGTAGATATAGTATTAGTTGTAGTTGTAAAACTTAGGAAAAACAAACAAATGAGATCCAAAAATTCCGATATTTGACGAGTAGGTCGGACTGACCTCGCATAAGGCAACGCAACTTGTAGAGGCGATTTTCGACTCATGGTATGCAAGATACGTCAGTGTATCGCTTTTATTCAATAAAATCGAAACAAAGCGATATACGGTAGTATATTACAAACCGAGAGTCAGAACTCACCTCTGAAAGTTGCGTTGTCTTGTGTTTAGTGTGCAAGACATGACGACCAAATTTTTAAATTTTTGCATCTCGTTTGCGTTTTTTTCTAGCGCATATAAAAAAACTACTATATACGTCGGAACTTTTTGAGTACAGTCTCATCTCCCTAGAAAACCGCTCAAATGATGTCCAAAAAATACGAAACTGTGTGATTTGGTCGGGCTAACCACTCACAAGCCAACACAACTTGTAGTTGCGAGTTCCGACCGACGGTTTGCGAGATACTCCAAATTATCGCTTTCTGGTCTATTTTCAAGAGTGAAAGTGATACAACGGCCTTATCTTGCAAATCATGGGTCGGAACTCGCAACTACAAGTTGTGTTGGTTTGTGTGCGGGGAGCCCGACCCAATTACAAAGTTTCGTATTTTCTAGACTTCGTTTGTGTGGTTTTATCATGTATTTTGTTATGTTTTGAGTGAGTTTTCAATAGAGAACACACTCAAAAAATATAAAATTTTGCAACTGGGTCGGTCTCGCCACTCACAAGCCAAAGCAACTTGTAGTTGCAAGTTCTTACCCACAGTTTACTATATGCGTCTGTGTATCGCATTCCGCTTTTTTTAAGAGTGAAAGCAATATACGGCCGTATCTTGCAAACCGTGAGTTCAAACTCAATTCTACAAGTTGCGTTGGCTTGTGTGTGGCATGCCCGACCCATTCGCAAAGTTTCATATTTTTTTAAAGTTGTTTGTGCGGTGTTCTCACGTATTTTGTTTCGTATCTAAATATATATGCCAATTTTTGTTAACAAATTGTTTTATATATGATGTGTGTATTATAATTTTTTTTAGATGAACAACGATACAGAAAGTTTGGTTGATTCCAATCGTTGATTCCATGCCGTTAGTTGAAGAGCACCTAAAACCAAAGTTAGGTATGACGTTTCCTACTCTCGTGTGAATAATCATTATATTTCTCTTGCATTCATGTAGAGTCAAATAAAATGGGAAATGTGTTTCGGAGATCAGAGAGAGAGAGAGAGAGAGAGAGAGAGAGAGAGAGAAATAAATAAATAAATAAATAAAGTAGTTTTGGAGATAACCACCCTAACCATAACCTTAACCCTCTAACCCTCTACGTAACCCTAACGAATATATCTCACTCTCGTGTGAATAATCATTCTATTTCTCTTGCATTCTTGTAGATTCAAATGAAATGGGAAATGTGTTTCGGAGATCCGAAGGAGTAACAGAAATAATTAAATAAATAAAGTAGTTTTGGAGATAACTGAACTAACCATAACACCTTGGCCATTGTTGGAACAACGGCCAAGGTTATAATCACTATTTTTTTCCCCCACATACTGATGATGTTAATGGTGTAACGCCCCGAATTTCAAATAAGACCGAATTCGAGATTTCACAGGATCTTTACTTCACTTCGTACAATTTTATAAGGAAACTAAAACTTTTCATCGATACATCAGAGTTCATTACATTTTGGTTTACACAGCGGAAGAATATAACAATGAAATAAAATACATCTTATACAACTATAACAATGTAAATCATCAACTGCATCATAACCTCTTTACTTCTTCATAAAAAGTCCATTACCTACATATTAAGCTGTGGGCACGTCAGTCACTTACAACTGAAAAAAATATTATACTCGGCTATCCTCTTTATGCCGTACATATAACGTTTTCATTACTTTAACAAATCACAAAAATTGAATGAACAATAAAGTGTTAAATTATGACTATGCTAAACATGTAAGTGTATACGATTCCTTAATGCCTAATGCACATATTTTATACTATGATGACACTAATGCATACTTGTTCGAATTCTATGCATCCCATATTACATAGGTCCGAGGGCAAGTACCTACGTACTCCAAAATAAAGGGTTCGATCCCTCGCCAGGAAAACTACTCAGTAATAAGACAAAGTTTAGATCATTCCACGAATATGGATCTCAGCCCCGGAGTCCACCGCTGACTGTTATAACAGATTCCTCATCGTGCGAATCATCCCGCAAGTGCCCCGGCCTCTAGCCCCGGTATACGTATATACATTGGATTATGGCAAACTATCCGCCCGACTATGCAAAGTCCCGGATTTAAAAATAAAAGTCCATCTCCCACGGAGCAACCACAGTTCGCCAACTGGGTCTATAGCCATGGAGATCCACCGCGGACTATATAGAAGCAACCACTTACGTTTGTCCAGGTTCACTACATCTTCACTTATGTGCCTAATTATTTAGTTCAAGACATGAATAAATTTCCAAGCCTAGAATTAGTTTTACCTCCTACCGGACTTAATAAACAAATACGAGATAGCTCCATGGTCATATCTCAAAATATATCTCAACTCTTTTCAATTCAATAGTGTCGGTATCCGAGGTCTCACTAACTCCAAATCATAACTTTTTCATGTACAAGAAATCATGGGTACACTACCCTTTAGTAAACATGTCTTAAGCCTTGATATTTTCATCTTCAACTCATTTACAAATGATCAATATATTGTCACTATTCATGATCTAGTTATTCATTCTTAATTCTTTATAAGCAAAACAATTTCTTTCAAGAACACAATTTCATCACATGAAGTTTTATCAACAGATTCAAACTCAAATAATTCTTTTCATGAACATACTTTCATCACTTGAAATCTTATTAACAGTTTAAGTTCATACAATGTATGTCAACAATTCTTAAACTAAGTAAGAGTATAATCTATTCAAAAGAATTCACTTCACACAAACATATTTTTCTCTCCTTCAAAAAAAATATAAATTTCATACTCTTTACTAATTAAATCTTAAGTTATAATTCACTTTCTATCTCAATTTTCCTTTTTTACTTCTCAAATATACCTGGAAAATTTTACAACCATTTTTAATAAATTCTATTTCATTTTACAAGAATTCTAGAATTTTTCTCAAATTTTTATTCCCATTTAAACTCCCCCTTTCACTTAAATAAAACCAAAAAAAATAATGAAACCAATAGGTTTCGAACCCCTCACCCCCTCGCCAACACAATAAAACACCCAAAACCACAACCCACTAGCCGGTGAGCCTACTGGACTCTGGCGTCAAAATTCTAGGCCGAAGTGTTCATATTTCGACTCTCGGTTTCGTTTTAAATTTAAAAGAATTAAAAATAGATGTGACTATCAAGTTTCGAACCCAAGATCTCTTTCAAAGAGTGCTCTGTGGTGGACTGGCTAACCATTAAGTCCAAGTATATTTTCTGTTTAGGATTTGTACTATTATACTTTTGTTCATATTGTTCAGAAAGTGATTCTTTTTCATAAAACTTGTTTATCCAAAATCAAATCTTTCTAGGAATTTGAAATAAAATTTTTCTTAACTGAGAATGAATTTAAAACAGTAAACAACAAATTTTAAATTCATTAAAACCCTACTTCCACTTCTTTAAACAATTCTTTTTCTCATTTTTCACATAGACTTGTAATTTTCTCAAAACCTGAATTTACAAAATGGTGTTCATGAAAACTAGTTTTTATTCCTACTTATACAAAATTAAAATTTTATAACAATACTAGCATGTCTCTTAAACATGAGAATCTCACAAAAATATCTCTTTCATCCAATAGTTTATATTTTCAATTACTTAATAGCAATTATACATATGTCAACACATTTTATAGCACTAACTAAATTTATTTTCTTTCTTCTTTCTTAGTTATCAAAGCATGATTTGAATATAACTTTCTTCAACAATTTTCATATACTCGACATGTACAAAAAAATGCAAGCATACTAACATGATTTATAGTATAAAAGAATTCTTCTTTTTAATTAGCATGGTAGCAACTATATATTTAATCACAACGGGATTGTTCTCACTCATGGCATACTATTCTAGCATGGATTTTATCTACAATTTTCACATCAACAATAACTTATACTACTCATTTGTAGTTCTTAGAATGCATATTCTACAACTAAAAAGTAAAGAAATCACCCCCCTCTTATGAAGAATGAACAAAAGGTGGAAGCACAACTCCTAGATCCTTGCAATTCTATCTTCTCCTAGCAAGAACTCCTCCAAGAAAGAACACTCTACTCTCTTTCTTTTTCTCTCTTTATATATTTTTTTGTTTATTTTGAGTGTGACAAAAGAAGAGAAAAGATGGTGTATTTATAGGATTAGGTGAGGGTTTAAAGTGTAAAATTATTTACCTAATAAATTACTCCACTTAATTCTTCCAACCCTTCACAATCCTAACTCCTAAAACTCCCAACCTTTCATGCTTTTAACCTTTCAAAACCCCAACTCCCATATCTTCCTCTCCCATAACTTATGAATCATGGTATCTGATATAATACCGAAATCATAATATAAAATCATTTGGTGTGCAATGATATAGTGTATGAATTTAATTTGGGCTCACAATCACTACCCACTAACCATATATGATTAATATGGTTAATTTGATGCCTTTTAATAGTCTTTAAGGGTGCGTTTGTTTTAGTATTCAGAATTCCATTTTCAGAAAACTCTATTCTGAGTTGGCGTTTGTTTTAAGTGTTTTTCCCAAACAATATTCAGAATACTCATACCCCCTATTTTCCAAAACACCTTCTTTACTCTCTTCTCACAGCAACTACAAAGCAAGAGAGCTGGTGGCGCACGACGGGGGAGTTATTATATATATATATATTATTACTATTATTTATTATTATTATTATTATTATTATTATTATTATTATATATATTATTATTATTATTATATATATTATTAATATTATTATATATATTATTATTATTATTATTATTATATATATATTATTATTATTATTATTATTATTATTATTATTATTATTATTATATATTATTATTATTATTATTATTATTATTATTATTATTATTATATATATATTATTATTATTATATATATTATTATTATATATATTATTATTATTATTATTATTATTATTATATATATTATTATTATTATTATTATTATTATTATATATATATTATTATTATTATTATTATTATTTATTATTATTATTATTTATTATTATTATTATCATTATTATTATTATTATTATTATTATATATTATTATTATTATTATATATATTATTATTATTATTATTATTATTATTATTATTATTATTATTATTATTATTATTATTATTATTATTATATATATTATTTTTATTATTATATATATTTTTATTATTATTATATATATTATTATTATTATTATTATTATTATATATTATTATTATTATTATTATTATTATTATTATTATTATTATTATTATTATTATTATTATTATTATTATTATATATATATATTATTATTATTATTATTATTATTATTATTATTATTATTTCAAATTGATATTCAAAATTGTCAGAAATATAACAGAACAGCTTTTAAACTCTTTTTTTTAGAAAAACAGCTTTCAGATAATAGTTTTCAGCTAAAAATATAACCGAACAGCTTTTAAACACTCTTTTTTAGAAAAACAGCTTTTAGAATACAGTTTTCAGCTAGAAATATAACCGAACAGCTTTTAAACACTCTTTTTTAGAAAAACAGATTTCAGAATACAGTTTTCAACTAGAAATATAACCGAACAGCTTTTAAACTCTCTTTTTCAGAAAAACAGCTTTCAGATAACTGTTTTCAGCTATAAATATAACCGAACAGCTTTTAAACTCGCTTTTTCAGAAAAACAGCTTTCAGATAACAGTTTTCAGCTAAAAATATAACCGAACAGCTTTTAAACACTCTTTTTCAGAAAAACAGCTTTCAGAATACAGTTTTCAGCTAGAAATATAAGCGAACAACTTTTAAACTCTCTTTTTCAGAAAAACAGCTTTCAGATAACTGTTTTCAGCTAGAAATATAACCGAACAGCTTTTAAACACTCTTTTTCAGAAAAACAGCTTTCAGAATACAGTTTTCAGCTAGAAATATAACCGAACAGCTTTTAAACTCGCTATTTCAGAAAAATAGCTTTCAGATAATAGTTTTCAGCTAGAAATATAACCGAAACAGCTTCTAAACTCTTTTTTTCAGATAAAGAGCTTTCAGAATACAGTTTTCAGAATACAATATAAACAAACAGCTTTTAAACTCACTTTCAGAATAACTCTATTCAGAATACCCTATTCAGAAAACTCTATTCAGAAAACTCTATTCAAAATATCAAAACAAACGCACTCTAAATTTCTTTTATGCAAACAAATAGATTTAACAACTAAACATCTCCTCTCTAACTCCCATAATCTCCCGACCCACTCTCTCTCCTCTAAACACGTGCACGTGCACTAGTGCACACACAAAAAAATAAAATTAAATACAATTCTTATAATTCTAAAATGTGTATTAAAAGTTGTTACATGTCATGTGTGAGTCCATGCACAACCAAAAATAGGATTTAATTAATGGGCTTGTCCCATGGGCTTTCATTTTAATTAACTAATTTAATTATTCTAGTGGGCTCTCCTTTTCAATTAATCTAATGTACTAGAACTTAATTTTAGGTCCATGGGTTAAAAGAAGGCTAATTAAAACTTGTGCATGCTAAAAATAAATAAATGAGAATAATAAAATGAAGATGGAAAGTAGCACGTGCATTATACGTGCAAAAGTTGAAAAATATATTTTAATCAAAATAGAGGAAAATAAATTTTCGTTTTATAAAACGAGTTCGAACACGTAAAGTAAATAATCAATACACATAGAAATATCACACTTAGTGATGGAAAAATACGTAATTGATACGTGCATCGAAAACACATAAAAAACACGTAAAAATACAGATATTGAAATATTATATTTTTGTTGACTCAAAATAGGGTAAAAATCAATATGGGAAATTCATAAATAGTCGGAAATCAAAATGCGTAGTGAAAACACGTTACAAAATACACGTGTGTAACACACAAGGGCAAAATTATCATTTCCAATTTTACGGGGTGTTACATATGGCTTGGCCAAGACAGGGTAAGTGTACATTATCTCAATTTTTTCATATAACCTAGCTGTTGTCTCCAACAGCGGCCTAGGTTATTTTCTTAAAAAACCCAAAAGCAGCTCTTCAAAACTTCTGTTTCTTTCATATAACCTTGGCCAAGGTGATAATCATCCATTTTTTTCTTTCAAGAGCTGGTGCTCCTTATGGCTTGGCCAAGATAGAAAGTAAGTGTATATCGTATCAATTTTTTCATATAACCTAGGCCGTTGTTATTCATTAAAAAATACCCAACAACAGCTTTTCAAAACGTCTGTTTCTTTCATATAACCTAGGTCGTTGCCTAAGTTATAATTATCAAATTTTTTTTCAACCGTGCTGATGCTCCTTATGCCTTGGCTAAGACAGAAAGCGAGTGCTCAAGTCTTTAACTTTTTCATTGAACCTAGGCCGTTATTGGAGACAACAGCCTAAGTATAAAAAATAAAATAAAATTAATTACAAGTTTAAACAGCAGCTATAGCTGCTACACTTCAATCAGAGCCACAGATATATACACAATACCTTCAGTAGCTCAACAAAACAACAACACATAAGAAACAAAACAACATGTATAATTAACAACAAAACTAACATCAACAACAACAAAATTAACACCAATAACATCAATAACAAAAACAAAACTAATCATATATCAAAAATAGCCACAACACTTTCTTTCATTTACAATCAACAACAACAACAAAAATTTAATCCCTACAAAAATTATATTGGGAAACACTCAACCACCGAGCGTGTAAGTTTGTGGTGGTCGCCTTTTCCGAACTGGTTGTCGCCGCCGAAATTGTGACTTCGTGACAAATTCTTCTTCTTCTCCCGATTCTTGTCTTTTTGGGACAACACTTTCTTGATGCTCTTCTTCTTGTGATGGAGATGGAGAATGATATTGTCGTTGTTGCACCGGGCAAAATAGCCTACCCCCCACACTCTTACGGTGCTTTGAACATACACTCATTGTTAAATAACGGTTTACTGCTGTGCCCTCTCCTACCTCTTCTAATGAGCCCCGACATGAAGAGAGCATCTTCTGAGCGAACTCCTTCATAGGTTTGGTCGCGTTACTATTAATTACCCACGCACATTCTTTTGCCATGTCTCATGTATTATCGATCTAAAAAAAACAAGTATATTAAACACAATTCACTTTTTAATAAATTTAATCATTTTAAAAATAACGTAATACCAAGGCAAATGTGAATCAAAGTTTACTCACAAACACACGTACAGATGACACCTTCGGTTGGAACATGAGTTGTGAACTAGAATATGCGGGTGGTGAGTCTATCTCTCTCTCCTCAATTGGTAATTGAATCCCAACAGGTAGTTGTGTATGCAGAGAGATGAACAAATGCATTATATTCTTGTACCAAGCCATATACAAGATTTGTTTCATGTCATCGTACGGGAAACTTGATCAAGTAGGAGTTCAAACCGTCGCTCATTCCAATTTGCAACATGAGCATGACGGAAATCTGCCCAATCATGGGTAGGCATATGACCAGAACCCTTAGTAGCGTGTAACTCAGAGGTGTATCAGGATAATTTTTCATCGGGTAAATCTTGTTGAAGACCGAATTGCCTAAGAACTCTATGCGGCCACTAATGCTCCACTGTACCAAAGTTGATGAGCAGATACATCGTCAACCACAACTGCGACCTGGTCGTGCATACTGGTGCTAGTCTTCCCACCCGCTCAGGTGTATACGTCTCCCAAATCACGAACTCTTCTCGTAGTTAGTCGAGCTCGTCTCTGTAGTAAGTTAGTACACCTTTTGGGTTGTTTTTATAACTTCGTCTACCTGCCCAATATACCCTTAAAGGTGTCAACATATGCACATTTGGTGCATCGTCCATCCAACTGTTCGCTGGTCTTATAATTTGGGGACGACCCAAGTGTAGACGCTTCCATGACCAAATCTGTTACAAGACCATCGAACCGTCATCTCGGTTCCATCTAGCGCAACTGAACACAACATCCTGTACAACGTTGTTAATCCGCAGCTTTTCCAGCTGTATCGGCTAGCTACGCCTAGGTCGACGAGAAATCGTAGATACATAACCAGTATGGTATCTCCGGATGGTTCAGGCAAGATAACACCTCCAAGCATCGTCATAATGTACTCTCTGGTGTAGCACTGCACTTAGTGGTCGGTCGATTCATCTTTCAACCTCCCTACAAAATTCTCCTTCTTCCAAGAGAGTCTGACTGATTATCTTACAAAAATAGCCCTATTGTTGTCGTCCTCCTCAACAATCTATGTACCGAGGATTTCATTGCACACCTCTCTCTTATCAAAATTTATATGATTCGTCATGGTCATCCCATCTATTGGAAGACCGGAGATCATCACTATATCTTGTACCATCATCGTCATCTCTCCGACCGATAGATGGAAGGTGTGTATCTCTGGTCTCTATCGCTCGACGAGAGCTGCAAGAAGTGCTCAGTCGAGTTTCACCTGACCCATCATACTGATTCCATAGAAACCGGTCTCGACTAGATACTTGACGATACGTTGGTGCATCGTCAAAGTCTCGTGAGTGCAGAAATTACACCTCCACATCGTCCCACCCCACACTGCCTCAGATCTGTGGCGGTCTTGCAAAGTGAGCACATATGACTGCAATGGTCCTGGACCTCAATTTTCTGTCGAAGAGGATGCAACAACCTATACCAACACAATAGATTATTAATAGTGTAGTAAAAATACCACTTTATACAAAATTCACAATGAAAATTAGTAGTTCTCTTATTTCTGTAAAATGTTTGCCCCGACCACTACCAGATGGCCTTCCGGTTTCCCTCGCTCTAACCATTTCTCTGTAAAAAAAAGACATCATATATAAAACAATTTGTTAACAGAAAAATGGCATATATATAGATATGAAATAAAAGACGTGAGAAAACCGCACAAATGACATTAAAAAAATACAAAACTTTGCGATTAGGTCGGGCTTGCCGCACACAAGCCAACACAACATGTAGAAGTGATTTCCAACTCATGTTTTGCAAGATACGGCTGTGTATCACTTCCACTCTTGAAAAAAGAGCAGATTGCGATACACTGATGCATATAGCAAACCGTGGGTGAGAACCCGTGTAATGCCCCTGCCCCAGGCTCAAACAATTTATACAATTTATCAGACAAATTATTTATAGTATAGTACAACTGCCCACCACAGGCTGCCTCTCAAAAGGTGGTTAACCGGATTGGTCACTCTTGATCATAGGCATTATTATTTATAGTTAATTAATCGATTGTATTTCCCGATGTGGGGCAAATCTTGCTCTCTTTCTCATCTTCTCTCTTCGCAACACAACTTTCTCCTCTTCTCTCTCCGCGTCCCAGCAAGACCTCACGTGAGCTCCTGCCACGTCACACCTACACAGAGGGGCACAGCCCCCTGCCTCTCTCCACTCACCTGGGCGGGCCCCACGGCAAAGGACACGTCAGCCGTGGCTGACGAAGTCAAAGCAGTAGCTTATTGCTGTTTCTTCAACGGTGGGCCCCCCTCTACTCAAATAATTTACAAGTTTTGCCATCAACCTCTCTCTCTCTCTATATATATTATTGTATCTTTTAAAAATTACGGGGCGTTACAACTCGCAACTACAAGTTGATTTGGCTTGTGAGTGACGAAACCGACCTCCTTGCAAAATTTCGTATTTTTTGAGAGGATTTTCTATTGAAAAATCGCTCAAAATATAACAAAATACGTGAGAAAATTACACAAACGACGTTCAATAAATATAAAGCTTTGTGATTGGGTCGGGCTCCCCACACATAAGCCAACGCAACTTGTAGAAGCGAGTTCCGACCCACGATTTGCAAGATACGGCCGTGTATCGCTTTCACTCTTGAAAATTGCCAAGAATGCGATATATGGATGCATATAGAAAACCGTGGGTGAGAACTCGCAACTACAAGTTGCTTTGGCTTTTGTTTGGTGATCCCGACCGACTCACAAAATTTCGTATTTTTTGAATGTCGTTTATGTGGTTTCCTAGTGAAAAGTCACTCGATAAAAATTCAAAGTATAATTATTGTTGTTTGATATACGGTATAAATCCCCACAAACGAGATTAAAAAATTCCGAAACTTTGCGAGTAGGTCGTCGGCACCACGCATGAGCCAACACAACTTGTAGAAGTGAGTTTCGACTCACGGTTTGCAATATACGGCGATGTATCGCTTTCACTCACGAAAAAGAGTCGAAAGCGATACACGGCCGTATATCGCAAATCGTGAATCCAAACACACTTCTACAGGTTGCGTTGGCTTGTGCGTGGTGAGTCCGACGTACTCGCAAAATTACAGAATTTTTGGATCTCGTTTGTGCGCTATTACTAATAAAAAACAACAACTAATACTATATCTACATCGACAATAACAAGTACACACAATACACATCGTGAAACCAACCTATAATTAGCAACGCATAATATACAAATTGTACACTCAAACATTAAATAAAAAATTTCAATCAATTAACATAGCTAGATCTACTAAAGTAGAAAAAATTTAATATCTTTCATAATGTGAGTTTTCGGAGAGAAGATAGAGGAGGTGCTTACGCATTGTTGTAGACAAAGGAAGAGGAGTAGGGTTTGGCTAATTTCTTTAGGATTAGGATTTTAGGGTTTGGGAGATTTCGTATGGGTTAGGGTTTTTTTGGATTCTGGATCTTCAAAGGAAGAGGGCAAGAGTGTGAGAAGATGGAGAGATTGAGTGAGAAACAACGAGCAAGAGATATCTAGGGTTTTCAAATTGGGTTCGAGAACGATCGAGAGAGAGAGAGAGAGCTGGGATTTTGGAATGGGTTCCGTGATCGAGAGAGAGAGAGAGAAAGAGAGAGAGAGAGAGATGGCTGAGAAGTAAGGGAGAGATAGAGATCTGAGTATGTACAAGTGTTTTGAAAAATGCTTGTACATACCTAGGCCGTTGTTGGGAACAATGGCCTAGGTTGAAGTTTTTTATAAAAAAACAACATAGGCCGTTGTTCCTAACAACTATGCCGTTGTTCTAAATAAAGCCTTAGTGTATTTTTCGTAAAAAAAAATATTTACGCCAAATAACACTAAGTCTGATGCGTTATTTGGCATGAAGTAACCAAATTGCCCCTCTGCCACTTCGCTTATTCCGCTTCCATCTCAGTGGAAGCGATGTGAGCTGTTGATCACGATCAACATCAATCCAACGGCTCAGATCGCTGTGTAATACCCTGATTTTTCAATTAATGAAAAATTATTTTATTTTGCACATAGTGTGCACGTGCAATATTTTGATTGAATTATTTTTATTTAGATGTGTATAAATATTTAAATATGTGTTCTCAAGTTATTTTATACAAAAGCCATTTTCTTTAATAAATAGAAAGCCTTATTTTAATTTAATGAAAAGGTCTTTTTCTTAAAGCCCAAAATGTATTTTATTTTATTTATTTTAATAACAATTTTTGCCCAAAATAAAGCCCATGGATTAATCTTCTTTTTATTTAAACTTGTCATGTAGAAGACTATTTTATAACTATTTTATTTTTATACAAAATTAAATTGTACAAATTTGGTCCTAGTTGCATGCACGTGCACTACACGTACACGTGCAATGCACACTTTCCTAATGGCCGGTTTGCATCTTTTTGGAGGGATTTTCAAATGGTTGAGTGGTGTTCATGGAGGTGGTTGTGTGGATGTGGGTAGTTTTTATAACTCCTACTCTAATCTTGGCCTTCCATCTTTCAACCAACTAGTCAATCCTAGCCCTCCATTTCACTTGATTTCTAGTATAAATACCCCCCCCCCCTCATGGCTATATTCATATACAATTATATCTTTCCAAACTATAGTCTTATTTTAATAATAGTGTGAGTTAAAAAAAAGGTGAGTGTTTGTGTGGGATTGCTTGGAGGAGAGGCCGGCCATCACTAGGAGAAGCATTCGGTGCTTGGGCTTGGAGGTGTGTGCGAGCGTCTAGGAGGAGGTGCATCTTGTTGCAAGGATTTGTTGCTTTGTGTTGTTTCTCTCCACACAAGGTGGATAACCTTTCATATTTCTAATATAGGGATCTATGCTAGATTCAACTATCAAAACGATGCATGAAAAATACTAATAAGAACACACTTTAATTGAGAAGTTAGTTTATGAATTGATTGAAATGTTGTGATTAACGTGCATGTGATTCTAGTATTAAATTAAATGGTGTGCAAAATTCTCCATGATTATTAGCATGAATTAATGATGGTGGTTAAATTTCCTTAAGAATGTTGCTAGTATGATATTGAGGCTTGATGCATGAAAATTTCCAATAAGAACGCTTGTTAATTGTAAAATTGAAACATGGAATTGATTAAGAAAGAGCACACTTTAATTTGAAAAGAGTGACTTTCTTGAATGATTGAGATGTGATTATGCAAATTGATAAGTGATTGTATACATTGTGACATAGATTGATTAATGAAACTACTTTGTTATCATCAAAAAAAAAACTACTCATAAAGTTAGTAGTTGAGTTGTGCTAAATAGACCTTTATGTTGATATGGGTATGGACAAATTCAAAATATATGTGTATGTTGAATAAAAAGTTGATAACAGTAAATTATTACAAGAAAATTTGAATAAAAAGATTAGAAGACCAATTGTTAAGCAATGTCGAAAATAAAAAAATATAGTAGTTTTAATGAATAATTCATTGATTTGTGTGAAGAAATATATTTTTATTAGCACAAAAATTATTTCAATCATACTGATATGAAATTCATGTGAATGAAAGTTGATCTGGAGTTTTTCAGTAATTTTTACAAAAGCAATAAGAAACAAAGTTTAGTTGAACATCGAAATATTTTTATAACAGTGGGAATTGGTTCAAAAGGAGTTTAACGCACACTGTAACAACCTGAGCATGCAGCTCAAGTGGTCACTGTGTTGCGTTGGGTTCTCTGCCGTGACTAGTTCGAACCCCATGATCAACAATATTTTGTTTGGTTTCTTTCAAAATAATTCATCAGCGGACCGAGAGCATTTATAGCTCTCAGTTGCGTTTTATACTGTGGCACAAACCGGCCTAGTGGCCTGTGCTTTGGGCTGTGTCGGTGGCGTGCTGGGTTCGAATCTTGCTATCGACAAGATTGAAAAAAATACTTTTTTTTGGGTTTTTATGTATCGAAAAATTATGAAAAAAATATGTATATTCTCCTAAAAATGTAAGGGACTTTCTAAAAATAGTTTGGGGATTATTTGAATGAATTTAACTATGGTTTGGAGTTAAAATGCATAAATAGACATATGGTTCTATAAGGATTATTGAAGTGAAATTATAACTTGAAAGAATAAGTGAATTGAAACATTAAGAGTTAATTTGGCAAAAAGAAATGTGGTTGTGTGACATGATGCAATTATTTTCTCACTTGTGGAACAATATGAAGTGTGCATATTGTTTAGTAATGTGGAATTATTGTGATGTGATAATCGATAAAGTATATGCAAATTTATGTACAGTTATGGTGGACTTGTGAACAAAATTAGGAATCATGAATTAAAAAGAGAATATACATGTGAGTATGAGAACTCAACATGGAAATTTATAAGTTGAAGATTGTGAAATGAAAATTGAAATAGAGTAGCTAAGTCTCCCCCGACATTGAGAAATGAAATGAAATGAAATGAAATTAGACCAAGGTTGGTCATGTTAAAATGAATGAATAAGTCCGGTTTAGTGGAGAGGCTAACTCTAGAGATTTAATTTTTGTTCATGATTTTTAATTAAACTAAGGATTAGCACATAGTGAAGACGTGATAAAAGTAGAAGAAAAACATGAGTATGGGGGCCATCGGATAGCGGTGTGAGAGCGATCCACAGGCTGCCTGCTTGATGCGTCAAGACATGGCGTGGGCGCTACTCCAGAATTATCGTCCCGGTGGCGACGCTCGTGGGGTGTTCGAGTGGCTATGGGTGGTGCCATTGTTCCATGGCGGAGGCTGAATTGTCCATAGGTTGCCTGCTCGATGCGTTGTGTCAGTGCGTGGAATTCCCCTCCAGGCTGCCTGGACATGGGCTCATAGATCATAGGACATCTAAGACACTACCGTAATTACAGTAGTAGATTAAGACATAACGAGGGATTGAACCCTATAAAGATGAAGAACGAATAAGGGCTTGCCCTCGGACCTATGTAGTATGGGATGTATAGAATCCGAACAAGTGCGCATTAGTGTCATGTAATATAAATAAATGCATTAAGGACTAAGTGCACAATCACAACACGACATCAATAGGGTAGTCCCTTTAGTTTGAAATGTGACAAGTTTGTGTTTGCTAAATATGGAAAGGTGAGTTATACTATTTCCGGCATAGAGAGGATGGTCGTGTATAATGTTCGTCGGTTGAATAAACTGACGTACCCACAGTCTTATATGCAAGTAAATGACATGTTAAAGAGGAATGGATGCTGAAAGATTGTACCATGTTGTTGTACATTTATTTAATTGTTGTATTTTATTTCCGCTGTGCAAGAGAAAAGTATAATATTGATGTAAACTCTGATGTAAGATGAAAAGTTTAAATTTTCCTATAAAATTGTACTAAAGAAAGTGAAAAGATCCTGTAGAACATCTCGAATTCAGTGTATTTGGGATTCGGGGCGTTACACGCTGTTTTCACACTCGGTTGAAAATGAAACCTGTTTTCAACCTAGCATTACTATCTCTCTATATATATGTTAATCACCCTGGGGGGGGGGGGGGGTGAATAGGGTGATTATGCGGAATTAAAAATTGAATTAAATTGCGTAAAGTAAAAGAGAAGAGTTGGAGAGATCAAACACAGCAAGCACAATCAACGGAAAGAAAGAAGGTAATCTCGCTGGCTTTCTTAGGCACTAATCAACATGTGCTCTTTTTGAATAACTTCTTCTTTTACTTGATTTTGCAATTCTTCTTTACTACTTTCCTTCTTTTGCTTGATACTCAATCTTGGTAGCTTCATATTGATTTATTTATTCCTGAAAATCTGAACATCTCAACTGAAACTTATTAGTATTTGTAAGCATGTTTTGTGCACACCAAACTAAGAGTCAACAGTCTTCCCCTTTTGGTGTGAACAAAACATACCTTTGAATGTTTAAAATAAAGCATATAAATACTCCCCCTTAATCCAATAATCCCGTATCAAAAATTTTCATAAGAGATATATAGTATAGATGAAAAGAGAGATTTTCAGTATTTATTTTCAATAGGTTTCAGTTAAAACATTCATAAGTTTCAGTTAAAACATCCAAAAACATTCAAAAAGATTCTTTCCCTTTTTGGAACACACCAAGAGGGGACTAGAAATGAGAAATGATGTATAAACAAGGTGTATAACATACTCCCCCTAAATATAGATGAACATACAATAATCAAAACATGAGAATAACCAATTTTTGGGGAATATTACATTTGTGAAAAATAGAAGAAAAATCTACTTACATGATACCATTGATTGCGAGACTCTTTGATATACAGAGAGAGCTCTTCATGGTATCATAAATTTGAGATTTTTCCAATACAAACGAGAGACATAGAGCAAAAGATTAAAAAAATAAATTTCAAGAAATTAGATACCATAGAAGAACTGTAAATAGATTTTCCTTACACACCAAAAGTAATAAAAAAAAGCCAAAATTTAAAAAAACAGAGGCGAGAATGGTCGACCGCAATGAATCCAAAAAAAATGAGAAATGATGTATAAACAAGGTGTATAACATACTCCCCCTAAATATAGATGAACATACAATAATCAAAACATGAGAATAAGCAATTTTTGGGGAATATTACAATTGTGAAAAATAGAAGAAAAATCTACTTACATGATACCATTGATTGCGAGACTCTTTGATATACAGAGAGAGCTCTTCATGGTATCATAAATTTGAGATTTTCCCAATACAAACGAGAGACATAGAGCAAAAGATTTAAAAAATAAATTTCAAGAAATTAGATACCATAGAAGAACTGTAAATAGATTTTCCTTACACACCAAAAGTAATAAAAAAAGCCAGAATTTAAAAAAAAACAGAGGCGAGAACGGTCGACCGCAATGAATCCAAAAAAAATCTAGTTGAGCAGTGAGCGAAACGGTCGACCGCACGGTCAACCGTAATGCCAATTGAAAGCCCAGTTGTCGAAAAAAATAAAACCCGAGAGCGAACCGATCGAAAGCACGGTTGGCCGCAAATCCACTAAAACTAGTTTCGATGACGAAACAAAACCGGTCGGCCGCCCAGTCGACTGTACACCTTTACAGGCTAATCGTTGACCGTCCAATCAACCGAAAACACAAATTTAAGCAGAAATATCAATAACGTTTAATTCTCCCTTTGAAAAAGGAATCGTTTTTCATCTAAAGGTTTAGTAAAGATATCAGCATGTTGAGAATCAGTGGAAACATATTCAAGAATAATATCCGCTTTTTGAAAATGATCATTAATATAGTGGTACCGAATATCTTTGTGTTTTGTACGACTATGTTCATCAAAATTTTTAGTCATATGAACAGTACTAGTATTATCGCATTTAATCGGAATATGATCAAAGAATACCTTGTAGTCCTCTAAAGTGTTTTTCATCCATACTACCTGAGCACAGCAAAATCCTGCGGCAATATATTCGGCTTCGACGGTGGAGAGAGTTACAGAATTCTGCTTCTTGGATGCCCATGAGACAAGGCAATTTCCCAAGAATTGACATGTGCCGCTAGTACTTTTTCTGTCTGTTAAGCTTCCGGCATAGTCTGCATCAGAGTACCCTCCAAGAGAAAAAGTTTCTATTTTTCGGGTACCAAAGTCCAGTATTTGGTGTCTTTAAGATATCGAATGATACGCTTAACAGCAACCAAATGCGATTCTTTGGGACATGATTGAAAACACTCACATAAAAAAACACTAAACATGATATCTGAATGGGATGCAGTAATATAAAGCAAACTACCAATCATACCACGATAGGTAGAAATATCAACATTATTACCAGATTCGTCCTTGGATAGCTTAGTGGTAGTTGCCAAAGGTGTTTTTTAAGCATTTAAATTCTCAAGGGCGAACTTTTTGACTAGTTCATTTGCATATTTAGATTGATTTATAAATATGTCATCCTTTCTTTGTTGTATTTGAAGTTCAAGAAAGTAAGTTAGTTCACCCATCATACTCATTTCGAACTCATCCTGCATTTGCTTAGAGAATTCCTTGCAAAGATTTTCATTAGTAGATCCAAATATAATATCATCAACATAAATTTGAACAATTAAAATATCTTTAGAAACATGTTTTATAAATAGTGTAGCGTCTACTTTCCATTTAGAAAAACCTATGTGAATTAAAAACGAACTTAGTCGTTCGTACCAAGCACGAGGAGCTTGCTTCAAACCATACAAAGCTTTATCAAGAAGGAATACATGGTTTGGGTGTGTGGGATCAGTGAATTCAGGTGGTTGTGCAACATAAACTTCTTCCGAAATAAAGCCATTTAAGAAAGCACTTTTGACATCCATTTGAAAAAGAGTAAAGTCCATATAAGAAGCAAAAGCAAGTAGAATGCGAATGGTTTCAAGTCGTGCAATAGCTGCAAAAGTTTCATCAAAATTGATACCTTCTTGTTGGTTATAACATTGTGCAACAAGACAGACCTTATTTCTAGTGATAGTGCCCGATTCATCAAACTTGTTCCTAAACACCCACTTAGTTCCAAGTATGGTCCTATTGTGAGGTCTAGGAACAAGTCTCCATACTTGATTCCTTTAGAATTGATTAAGTTCTTCTTACATTGCAATGATCCGGTCATTTTCTTGTAAGGCCTCCTTAATATTCTTAGGTTCAAGTATAGAAACGAATGCGAAAAAACACATGAAATTTTGATCTTGTGTTCGAGTAGTTACCCCTTTCGACATATCGCTTAGTATAAGATTTGGTGGATGGCTAGACATGATTTTTCAGGTGGGTCGCCTTACGCTGGTGGAAAGTTAATGTTGTATGTGATCATCTTCCATGGCATCAATTTTTTGTGTATGCATCTCTTTTATTTGAAATTTGTATGCATCTTCATCTTGAGGAGACTTATGATTTTGAGAATGCACATTTGGTTCTTGGTCAATGTGTACCTGTTTCTTTTCAACACAAATACCTGTCTCATCATCATCAACAACATGTAATATTTCTTTGGTGTAAGGATTAGTTTCATCAAATATAACATCAATAGATTCCTGAATGGTGCATCTTCTTTTGTTAAATACACGATATGCCTTGCTACTTAGGGAATATCCTAAGAATATGTCTTCGTCACTTTTATGATCAAATGTACTCTAGTTATCTAGAGTGTTTAGGATAAACACTTTACACCCAAAAACACGAAAATAACTTAAGTTTGGAATTTTTCCATAATATAGTTCAAAAGGCGTTTTCTCAAGATATTTCCTGATGATTACTTGGTTAATAGTATAACATGCTATGTTGACAGCTTCGACCCAAAACAACTTTGGTAAATTATTTTTACTAAGCATAGTTCGGGCCATTTCTTGAAGAGATCGATTTTTCCTTTCAACAACCTCATTTTCTTGGGGAGTGCGAGGACAAGCGAATTCATGTTTTATTCCCATTTTGTCACAAAATGATGTAAAGAGTTCGTTTAGAAATTTCCCACCATGATCACTATGAATAGTAAAAATGGTGAGGCTTTTCTCATTTTCCACTCTACGACAGAATTTTTGAAAAATATACAATGTGTCATCCTTTTGTGACAAAAAAGCAACCCAAGTGAATCTACTATTGTCATCTACAATTACAAAGGCATATCGTGCACCTCCAATACTACGGGTTCGTGATGGCCCACATATATCCATGTGCAAGAGTTCAAGGGGTCTAGAAGTTGATACCATTATCTTGGGCTTGAGAGAACTTTTAGTTTGATTACCGAACAGACATGACTCATAAGATTTATCTTTCTCAAATTTGATTTTGGGAATCCCTCTCACAATCTCCTTGGTAACAAGTTTGTTGCAATTATCCATGGTTGTCTGTCCAAGTCGCCGATGCCATAACCAACCATCCTCATTTCCAGCAACAAAGCACCTCATATTTCCTGTGCTAATTCATTAGAGCTTATAACATATACATTGTTACATCTGTTAGCAAGAAGTAAACATGATTTATTGTTATCTAGCACAGTGCATACATTTTTATCGAAAGTAATAGCATAACATTTGTCACATAATTGGCAGATGCTAAGTAAATTGTGTTTCAGACCTCTTACCAATAGAACATCCACAATGGAGCATGAAGAACCAACGTTTATTTTACCTTTAACGATGGTTTGACCAGTGCTGTTATCTCCAAAGATGATGTCCTTCCCTCTTTCCCTTCACAGTGATGCAAAGTATCTTTTATCACCTGCCATATGGTTTGAGCATCCACTATCAAGGTAACACTGATCTTTAATCTTGATACGTTGAGGTACCTACATCAAGATTAGTATGTATAATTTTAGGTGCCCAAGTTTGTTTTGAACCTGCATTTAAATTCTTTCTTATCCAAACAAAATTAGTATTCCTTTTTAAAGAGCAGTTATAAGAAATATGCCATAATCTACAGCAGTAGTGACATGTGATACGACTATGCCTTGGATCATGCACACTTGCATAGTTTTGTGTTGATTTGTGATTATGTTGGTGACTATGCATATGTGTATGTCATGATGACTTAGATTTTTGATGGTGTATTGGCTCTTCGTAGCCAAGCCCTCGATTATCATGATAAGATCTTGAATTCTTTGTAATAAGGTAACTCGGCCCTTCATATTTTTCAACAATTTTCTCAAGCTCAATTACTCATTTACAAAGTCTTTTCCTAGTCATCGCATCATCTTTTGTGTTCCAACGAAGAGTGTCTAGTGTAGCATCAAGTATTCGATTTTTTTCAAGACCTTCATTACAACCTTCCACTACTTGCATAAGGCATAGTTAACGATAAATAAATTGGAACTACTTGCATAAGAGGTCAATAAGCTTGAACTAGAATAATTAAATGAGTTCAAGTGGACTTGCCTGTTAGTTGACGACGATGAATTTGGGGATAGAATAACGGGATCAGTATCCCGGGCAGCAGAATGCGTGTGAGATGTGTGGCAGCCACGCCAAGTCAGCAATTCAACTCCACAAAGCAAAACTCCAAATAGCAGTCGACTCCTTTCAACAACTCCAAGGCAGTGAACAGCAACAACTCTTAACAACAATCCCAAATAGCAAACCAAACAACAACACTCCAAACTTCAACAACCAACTCCAATAAAATACTCCAATAGCAAAGCACCCAACACCAAATAGCAAAATAATAACCCCAACTTCACTTCACAACATTAACTCCAACACACCAAAAACTACACAGTACACAACAGCAACAATCCCAATACTCCTTCTTCTTCACTGCCTTATTCAATCCACAGAGAGAGGGAGAGAGAGCAGGAAAAGAGATTCGGTAGCTACTGGAAGGCGAGGCTTCGGGGTCGCGTTCGATGGAGATGACAGCGGCGTTCAACTGGAGGAAGGCGACGCAATGGCGGAGGTGTGCAACTGGGGGCGAAGTCGAGGAGCGAACGGCGACGGTGGTGCTTCGGGATGACGACGACGTGAGGAAGAGGAACGGGAAAATGCGAGGCAAAGCTTCACGGTGGTTGGTCGAGGTGCTTCGGCAATAGCGGAGGGTTCTCGGGGTGGTTGACGATGGCGAGATTGATCGGCGGAGGAGGCGGTGCGAAGTCGATGCTGGAGGGGAAGCGGATGCGATGGGGACCTCGGGGCTCGACTGGAGACGACGACGCAGGGGCTGCACCGCTGGAGGAGGGGGAGCGATGGTCGAGCAGCAATGGCGGGGCTCGAGATTGAAGATGACTGGGGGTGGGGTGCTCAGGCGAAGAGGGGGAGAACGATGGCGGTGCAGAGCTCGAACGGGGAAGGCGCTGGGTTCTCGAGCTGGCGCGTCGACTGAGTGCTCGGGATGGAGCGAGAGGGAGGAGGCGAGCGGGAATGGAGCTTCGGAGGAAGACGAAGGTGGAGGCTCACAGTGGTGGAGAAGCGGAGGGCGATGGGGATGAGCGGCGGTGTCGAAGTTCGGCAATGGTGGAGCTTAGGAAGAGTGGGATGGCATCGAGTCGAGCGGAAGAAGAAGGACGAAGGCAGCGATGGGTTCTGTTTTGTTTTGTTTTGTTGAGAAACAGAGAAGAGAGATGGAGAACGGGAAAGAGGATATTAATATAATAATAAGGTAATGGGGTGGGAAGAGAGTGGGGTAGTTATGAGGTAGTGGGGAAAAGTGCTGGTAAAGTGGGGGAGAATTTGGAGTACGGGACAGAAAAGTGGGGAGGTGTGGAGAATTGTATACGGGTAGGTGTGGAATAATTGGTTTGTATAAATACGGGTGTTGGATTATTGGATTTGGCCTTGGGCTTAAAAATGGGCTCAAAATATTTAAATAAAATATTTAAGGTGTTGGGCTAAATTTTGGGCTCGGATTAATTTAACAAAATCGAATACAATTTTGGGCTTCAAAATAATACATAATAAAATCAAAATACAATTTGGGCTCACATTAATAGTTAATGAAATCAAAATGCAAACTTGGGCTTAGAATAAAGAATTAAACAATTGGGTTTATAAAAATAGTTCAAATAGTAAAATCAATGAGAGAAAAATATTTATAAGATACTGAGAATTTAAATACGGAAAAATATTTTGAAAATACGTATTAATGAAAACAGGGGTTACAAATCCTACCCACCTTACAACAAGAATTTCGTCCTCGAAATTCATTTTGGCGGGGCGGTAGGACAAAACCGAGGCAACATAAGAAATAACAAGGCATGAAAATTAGAAAAAGAAAACTCAAGTGATGGAAGCACTAGAACAAGAAAAGACACAAATAGAATTAATGTCGAATAATAAATCGACAAAAGACGACGGGTGAAAAGAACGAACAAGAATCGAACGATACAAGACGGATGAACAACAAGAGAATCCTGAGACCTGTGGGTTATGGGTTCACCATGCTTCCGCTGCGCTACTCTTATGGCGTTGTCCCAAGAAACATACATGTCGATGTAGGCCACATGACACCAATCAACGAACCGAGTAAGAAGAAAAGAATGAGACACCAGGATCAAGGACAGTATGGGCCCAAGATAGATATAATTAAACAAAGCAGAATGAATATAAAGTTTGTCTTCAATTTTTAAATGATCAAAAGATATGTTATAGATCAAGACTAATGGGTAAGAGAATTGGGTTATAAAACAGGTTTAAATCCAATCAGGAAATAGGCTATAGGATTTTTAAAATATACATTAAATCATATAGTGAAAAGTATATAAAATGGAGCATGTTCGGGCTCAAAACAAAATAATAGTAATAGTAACGACAAGCATAATAATACCAATAACAATAATAATAACAAAATATCAACACTGCTAACAATAAAATAACAATGATAATAACAATAATATTAATAATAATAAGAATAATAATAATAACAATAAAAATAATAATGATAATAATAATAATAGCATAAATGAATATAATAATAATATGCACATATGTGTCAGAATGGAAAAGTGAGTTTAATAGATTTACTATAATAATCCAAACAGTAGTAATATATGATATAAATATTCGATCACTTAAATGTAAA
The DNA here is from genome assembly GCA_017893485.1 of Hemerocallis citrina. NCBI lineage: Eukaryota > Viridiplantae > Streptophyta > Magnoliopsida > Asparagales > Asphodelaceae > Hemerocallis > Hemerocallis citrina. The sequence goes on along the minus strand of CM030360.1, from coordinate 290,891,130 downwards.
ATAAAATTAAAATACACCGTTGTTTGAAATAGATAAAATTTTCAGATAGTCAAATGAAATAAAAAAAATTCTTAGAAACCAGAATAATATTTTGTTAAAATCCGATCAATTGAAAATGTAAATTGTTGAAAAGAATTTGAAAGTGAAAGAAAGCTATAAAAATCTTAAATACAGAAAGTACACGGAAAGATACATATGTGCAGGAACAGGGGTTTGGGCTCAAGTTAAATATAGTGCAGTCAAGTGTATATAAAATTTAGGCTTCAACAAAAATACCAATAATAACACCAATAATAATAAAATATTAACAATACCGGTCAAAATTAATAATAATGTAAGACAGAATATAATTCGGGTTCAACACATTTTCTTGTGTGAAGGTAATTCGATATCAATAGCAATAATAAAATAATAAAAACAACAACAATAATAATAGCACTAGTAACATCAGTAATAATAATGATACTAATAATAATAACGGACACAATAGCAATAATAATAGTATTAGTATCAGTAATAATAAAATAACAGTAATAATAATAAAAGTAATGACAGTAAGAATATTGAACACAATAATAACAACAGCAATAGAAATAATAATAATGATAATGATACCAAGAATAACAACGAAAACGATAGCAATAATAATAATAATAGTGATAATAATTTTATACACAAAATAGAGTAAAATCAACTATACGAGTTCAAATTATATGGAAACATAAAGTGTAATAGTATAAACAAGATGTCATAAAGAAAATATTTCTTTACCTTTAGTTTCATTATATAAGTAAAGAGTTTTGAATATCAATTAGCAATTAAGTAGAAAACCTTGCCTCCTTAACATCAAGTTGCATGTTTGCCTTCACGACATCAGGTTGCAGATTGCCGTCTGGATATTTGGCTGCACATTTTGCCTCGCCGATATCCAGTTGCAATTTGCCTCCATTGACATCGAGTTGCATATTTGCCATCTCGACATTAGGTTGCACCGAAATGGTGAAATTGAGGATGGAACTCCCATATGCACAGGGACATGGGACATTTAATTTAAATATGATGTTATGTTTTGAAATTCGTGATATAAAAATAGTAGGAGAGTAAGAAATAGAGTTGAAAGCCGCACAGTAAAATATCAAAATAGTTGTATAAATTGTAAACATGAAACACAATAGTACAAAATAGCAGTAGTGAAAATAATTTATAAAAGTATGAAGAAAACGGAATAAGATACATGCATAAGTACAATGCAAAAGAGAAAATAGATATGCAGAGTAGCAAATTTACGCAATAATTATATCATAAAAATATACGGTAACGTAGGAATTAAACGAGCCTCTAACATGTCCTTGAAGATCCACCGATGCCGATCGACGAACCAAGCGGAAAGAAAAGAATGGACAACTCCAGAATCAAAAGAATGTTGGTACAAAAAGGAAGAATTTATACCCAATGAAGAATCAATGAATGTGAACGAATTGAGGGGATGAAACAATTGGGAGATGAAGGAACTGAATACGAGGGATCAAAATAGGAATCAAATGAGAGGGTATCCAGATATATGTTGGTTATTCATGTTCATGTGATTAACGTGGTGCGCATATTATCGAGTTAGACTGGCTAGAACCAAACTTGACTAACACATTAGCCAATCATGACTAACACGCTAGTCAAAACCCAGCTAAACTCCAACATAGTTAGAGCCTAATCTGGGCTCTGATACCACTAAAAACCTGTCACGCCCCGCTTCCCGAAATACAGGAACACAAGCCGTGACGTAGGCCCAACGAATGATATAAGTATGCCAACTCATATCATCCATAAGCTGTACCAGTCTTAACACAACAATATAAGAAAAATGAATCACAACCACGCAGAAAATATAATCACATAAACGAGAATGGGATTCGATAACCAAATTTGAAAAATAGGAACTTACTAAATAGCTCAAGAGGCTCCTGCTCCAATTGTAGAATAACTGCTCATCAATACCTTCAGATAATTTCTCCTTGTTCACCTGTACTTGTTCATCTAAAAAGAAAGAATAATTTGTCCTTAGAGCAAGTACGGACAGCAAGTAGTGAAAAGCAGAGAGTAAAGGACAAGGTACGTGAAGGAATATGAATCAAGATCAAATTGCAAGATCAATAATGGTACTAATAGCAATGGTCTTAATCAAGTATATATACATGTCAACTAGGTCTATTATCAAGTTGTTCTCCTATCTAGTGCACGTACTACTGCATCCCATACTACAGGTTCGGTACACGCAAAACAGTGTTTGTTTGAGACATAGTGGTGGGATCTGCAGAGCGTGTACTCAGTGTCAATAACAATCATTTACCATTTACAATCAATCAATTTCCAATTATTCAATCAATCATTTACAATCAATACTTCCTCTTCCATGTCAATACGATATCAATATAGGCCTTACCGAGTACATTTTCTGAGACTATCCACTGCTAGGTCAACCCTTATTAACCCTGGCTTGTTTAGTATTTTATTAATCATTCATGTCCATGTAAGTGTGCATAAGTATGTCAAGGGAACGATATGAATGCAGCAACATGATGCATTACACAATAATAACATGAAATAGTAAATCTGAAACAACAATTCTCTTTATATTATTTTAACTGATTCCTATTATAACTGGGTCGAAACCTCAGTACAAGATGGACAATACAGCAGGAATTATAAAAGCCATCACATATATGTTCATTCAAGTCGATAAACAATAGGTTATTGTATCAGGAAATGCATTACACCAATGTACAATAATTAGGATGTTCTTTACAGTGTACGATTCAATTCATAATGTCATTGTTCAAGTCACAATATCTCAATCGATCAATGTATTCAATCACCATTCATTTTCTTTGTATACAATTTCTAGTCATTTTATTTATCTCAATTGTGTATGCAGGCTTAGGTTTGAATCAATGGATAATTATAAGAGGTCAAGAGTATGTCGGGTTAGCTCGTGTAAACCCTCGATACTCTCAACGGACGGGACACAAGGCAGAGTTAACGATAAATAAATTGGAACTACTTGCATAAGAGGTCAATAAGCTTGAACTATAATAATTAAATGAGTTCAAGTGGACTTGCCTGTTAGTTGACGACGATGAATTTGGGGATAGAATAACGGGATCAGTATCCCGGGCAGCAGAATGCGTGTGAGATGTGTGGCAGCCACGCCAAGTCAGCAACTCAACTCCACAAAGCAAAACTCCAAATAGCAGTCGACTCCTTTCAACAACTCCAAGGCAGTGAACAGCAACAACTCCCAACAACAATCCCAAATAGCAAACCAAACACCAACACTCCAAACTTCAACAACCAACTCCTTCTCTAAAGCAGCAAACACCTCCAACTCCAATAAAATACTCCAATAGCAAAGCACCCAACACCAAATAGCAAAATAATAACCCCAACTTCGATACCAATATAACACTCCAACTACAACCCAAAACACCAACAACTAATAAAATACCCAATCTCACCACAGCCAATCAAAATCTCCAAATCCAATCTTCTTCTTCTTTTACAACCCAGAAAGAGGGAGAGAGAGCGGGAAAAAAGATTCGGTAGCTACTGGAAGGCGAGGCTTCGGGGTCGCGTTCGATGGAGATGACGGCGGCGTTCAACTGGAGGAAGGCGACGGAAGCTCGAGCGAAGGCGACACAATGGCGGAGGTGTGCGACTGGGGGCGAAGTCGAGGAGCGAACGGCGACGGTGGTGCTTCGGGATGACGACGACGTGAGGAAGAGGAACGGGAAGATGCGAGGCAAAGCTTCACGGTGGTTGGTCGAGGTGCTTCGGCAATGGCGGAGGGTTCTCGGGGTGGTTGACGATGGCGAGATTGATCGGCGGAGGAGGCGGTGCGAAGTCGATGCTGGAGGGGAAGCGGATGCGATGGGGACCTCGGGGCTCGACTGGAGACGACGACGCAGGGGCTGCACCGCTGGTGGAGGGGGAGCGATGGTCGAGCGGCAATGGTGGGGCTCGAGATTGAAGATGACTGAGGGTGGGGTGCTCAGGCGAAGAGGGGGAGAACGATGGCGGTGCGGAGCTCGAACGGGGAAGGCACTGGGTTCTCGAGCTGGCGCGTCGACTGAGTGCTCGGGATGGAGCGAGAGGGAGGAGGCGAGTGGGAATGGAGCTTCGGAGGAAGACGAAGGTGGAGGCTCACAGTGGTGGAGAAGCGGAGCGCGATGGGGATGAGCGGCGGTGTCGAAGTTCGGCAATGGTGGAGCTTGGGAAGAGTGGGATGGCGTCGAGTCGAGCGGAAGAAGAAGGACGAAGGCAGCGATGGGTTCTGTTTTGTTTTGTTTTGTTGAGAAACAGAGAAGAGAGATGGAGAACGGGAAAGAGGATATTAATATAATAATAAGGTAATGGGGTGGGAAGAGAGTGGGGTAGTTACGAGGTAGTGGGGAAAAGTGCTGGTAAAGTGGGGGAGAATTTGGAGTACGGGACAGAAAAGTGGGGAGGTGTGGAGAAGTGTATACGGGTAGGTGTGGAATAATTAGTCTGTACAAATACGGGTGTTGGATTATTGGATTTGGCCTTGGGCTTAAAAATGGGCTCAAAATATTTAAATAAAATATTTAAGGTGTTGGGCTAAATTTTGGGCTCGGATTAATTTAACAAAATCGAATACAATTTTGGGCTTCAAAATAATACATAATAAAATCAAAATACAATTTGGGCTCACATTAATAGTTAATGAAATCAAAATGCAAACTTGGGCTTAGAATAAAGAATTAAACAATTGGGTTTATAAAAATAGTTCAAATAGTAAAATCAATGAGAGAAAAATATTTATAAGATACTGAGAATTTAAATACGGAAAAATATTTTGAAAATACGTATTAATGAAAACAGGGGTTACACCTTCTTTCCATCGCTGACAGGAATATCTATTTTGTTTATGCACACATTCCATACTTCTTCTCCAAGCATCTGCAACAAGTGAGACATAAGAACTTTCCAAACATCATAGAATTTTCTATCAAAATATTGTGAACGTGTTAGACTTGTCCCATTGGAGATGAATGGCTTCGATGAGTACAAGTTTTCAGGAGGAGGGATTTAGGCCATTGGACATTTTGCTTAAGCTTTTAAGCTCTTAGTAAGCACCTCGCTCTGATACCACTGTAAATCACCCTAGGGGGGTGAATAGGGTGATTATGTGGAATTAAAATTTGAATAAAATTGCGTAAAGTAAAAGAGAAGAGTTAGAGAGATCAAACACAGCAAGCACAAGTGACACAGCAATATAACGTGGTTTGACTCCCATCTCTATGTCCACACCACTTACTTGTAGCAATTCTCCACCACAAGCGTTCCACTATACTCAAACCCTTGTACAGTGATTCTCAGATTCAGGTCGAGACACCTATTACACCCACATGACTTCTAAGATAAGCCCCGTCAATCTTACTGAAGTGGAAGAAAAGAAAAACTCAAGATCTGTAATGATCCTGACTGAAGAAAATAAATAAATATCACACACTCAGATTGATTGTTGAATTGATTAGTTCAGAAGTTTTTTTCTCACAGGAATATGTGAGGAATATGCAGTGGGTTCGTCCAAATATATAGACGGGGAAGTGTATATCTCAAAAATAGAAACGATACTTTCCAAAAGAGTAATCAGAGCGAGTTACGGTCGACCAAAAATAAGGACAGTCGACCGTTCATCCTTTAATCGAAAGTCGAAAGATGAATGGTCGACTGTCTCATCCTTTTAAAAGCGATGAGCGGTCGACTGTGGTGCGGTTGACCGACAATGTGGTATGGTCGACCGCAATCGTGATGATTGTAACGAAACTACTATATATTTTTACCATAAACTAATCAATCATGAATCAATCAATTACATATAAAATCCTCACATATACGGAAAGAAAGAAGCTGATCTTGCTGGCTTTCTTGAGCACTAATCAACATGTGCTCTTTTTGAATAACTTTTTTTTTGCTTGATTTTTGCAATTCTTCTTTATTACTTTCCTTCTTTTGCTTGATACTCAATCTTGGTAGCTTCATATTGATTTATTTTATTCTAAAAATCTGAACATCTCAACTGAAACTTATTAGTATTTGTAAGCACGTTTTGTGCACATCAAACTAAGAGTCAAGAATATATATATATATATATATATATATATAAAATAATAATAATATGAGATGGTGAGATTGGTGAGATGAAAATGTTTTTTTCTAGAGACAAGCGATTTGAGTCATTCGAATCTCGATCACAGTGTTCACGTCACTGTACATGTCCTTTAGATGTTGAGTACAAAATTTTATGTGATTTGGAGACTTCTAGCCTTTGCATCAAAACGTTCGACACGTCATGAAGATGGTACGAAATACATATATATGCAGTTATTTGAACGTCACCAATCTCACCATCTCATAATAGCATGACTCACTCTCTCACTCTCTCTCTGTATATATATATATATATATATATATATATATATATATATATATATATATATATATATATGGCAATGCTCCATTGCAAACGACTGAAGCCGTTGTTGGAAAAAAATGGCTTCAGACTTAATATAACCTAAGCAGTTGTTCCCAACAACAGCTTAAGTTATAATTTAAGCCGTTGTTGGAGTCCAACAACGGCTTAGGTTTATAACCCTAAGTCATTTTTGGAAACAACGGCTTCAGTGTTCTGTATATCCATTTGCACGGACTCGTTTGCAATGGAGCATTGCCCATATATATATCTCTAATATTATAATGGGAGAAGGCCTTAGTGTTATTTGTAAATCTACCACTCTACATGCATTGTATGTGCAACTCCAACTTTCCCATTATACACTTCATTTAAATATACCAATTTACGTGCATTACACGTATAACTCATACTCTCTCATTATACTCTTTATATTACTTCAAAAAATATGCATTTATTAACATGTGCTATATTATATTACTTTAAAAACTATATATTGATTAAAATGTGCATTGCACGTGTTAAATACTAGTATATATAATACTATCTATCTATAACTATTATAATGGGAGAGATGGGGTTCCAAACAAATAAACAAATTTTTTTTTTGTATGTGTGCAAACACGTGCAGCGCACGTGTTGGTAGGTTTTTTTTGGGTCCTTTTCCTTCCTCCTCCACGTGCATCGCACGTGCATTATACTAGATTTTTTCTTTTTTGTCCTTTTCCTTCCTCCTCCACGTGCATCGCACGTGCATCATACTAGTTACTATTTAATGGGAGAGTTTGTTACAAACAAACATTTTAAAAATAGTTTTTTGTCATACAACAAACACCACTTTGTCACCAAATAAATCCATGCATTGCACATCCAACTCCAAATATATTTATCAACACGTGCATCACATGTAAAAAATCAAAGTTTTTCCTCCTTAATTTTTAAAAAATACGTGTATCACCCGTTCAGCTCCAATTTTTTAAAAAAATTAAGACATCCATCACACGTGCTAATTACACCGACTTACGTGTATTGTGCATACTACTCCAACTCTTTATGAAAACGTGCATTGCATGTGTGTGTGTGTGTGTGTGTGTGTGTGTGTGTGTGTGTGTGTGTGTGTGTTTGTGTATGTATATATATATATATATATATATATATATATATATATATATACATATATATAGTCCCCTTCCGTTGTGCACTAGGTCTGCACTCGTGTGCATTCGGCCTTCCCGCCTTCGTATTGACGATCCGAACCGTTCACATTGATCTACATATATAAATTTTTTTAAATATGTAAAATCAAGTCATTTGAAATTTATTTTCTCATCTATCATGTGACTATAGAAAACAACGATTTTCAGCCATACAATTTTGTAATGCTTCAAAGGATGGGCAAATGAATTTCAAATGATTTGATTTTACATATTTAGACTAATTTAGATGTGTAGATCAATGTGAACGGTTTGGATCTTCAATACGAAGGCGGGAAGGCCGAGTGCACACGACAGCTTAGTGCACAACGGAAGGGGACTCTCTCTCTCTCTCTCTCTCTCTCTCTCTCTCTCTCTCTCTCTCTCTCTCTCTCTCTCTCTCTATATATATATATATATATATATATATATATATATATATATATATATAATGCTTAGTTGCAAACGTATATATATATATATATATATAATGCTTAGTTGCAAACGTGTCTGTTTTCACAGACCCGTTGCAAACCGAGTACCTGGCCGTTGGATCGTTTCGATCATGATCCAACGACCATGATCGATGCCGCCCATTAGCCGCCTCTCTCACTTAAGTGAGGAGGGTTATTTTGGGTATTTTACCCCAATATAACTCTTCGACTTAGCCCATTAGCCAATCTCTCGCACTTGCTCTTTGTCGAAGCTGATCAAGTTCTAATTTTTTTGGCCAAATTTTAACCTGGCCGTTGTTGAGAACAACGGCCTAAGTAGTTAAAAATATTTTTGAACCTTAGCCGTTGCTTCCAACAACGGCCTATGTATAACTTAGGCCGTTGTGGGGAACAACGACTTAGGTTATACAACTTTTTTAAAACACCTGTACAAATATGCTCAAATTTCTACCTCTATCTCCCACTCTCTTTTGCCATGCTCGAACTTTCTTGCTCATTTTAGAGCAGCATTAAACCCTAGCTCTGGTACAACGAATTTAGGTAAGCTAATTGTTTGAGAGTTTTTATGGTTAGGTATTTGGGGGTTTTTTAATTTAATTTAATTTTCAGTTTTTTTGAAGTTGTAAAATTTTAAACTTAATTGAAGCCATTTTCTCAAACAACGACCTTCATTAACCTTGGCCATTGTATCAGACAACGACCCACAGTCAATAATAAATCTTAAAAAAAAACTCTTCGTGTTTGACTGGATGTCTTATTTGGAGGGTTCACGCTCAAACAACAAGGAACTTGCTCAATTTTTTTATATTAACTGAAGCCGTTGTTATAAACAACAACCTAGGTGAGATTAGGTCGAAGCTATTTTTTTCCTTTATTTTTTTCCATTTAAAAATTTCTTTTATTTAACCTAAAACCGTTATTTGAATACTAGTAATTCTATATGAAGAAAATGATAAATTCGTGCATATAGTTTAACAAAAAACTCAACTCTACATAAGAACCAAGACAAAAGAACATATTATTTTTTAGAAATTGGTACAGATAAAATAGAATAAGAAATTAAAGTGGGATTTTTAGGAAAGAGAAATGATCATACCGGAGAACAAATTGACAAAATTTTTCCATACACAACCCCCTATGTATTGGGTTGATTATGGTTGGAGGGTTAAGGTTAGGGAGGCTTAGGGGTTAAGGTAGCGTTAGGGTTAGAGTTAGGCTGTACACAAACGGTTCTATCTGTTGGATAATACATGAGAACTTATTTAAACATAATTTTTGTATATTTGAAATGTCGGAGTAATTTTGGCTTAAAATATTTTTTTAAAACCATTGAACTTTAAAAAAACCTTCCTTACGTTCTACATGATCCCAATAGATGTGTTAATCCCCTTAATTAGAGATGTCATCACATTTTCATAATAAATAAAATTATTCAATAACATGGTTCACTTTTTCACTATACTTTAGTACCCAAAATATCCTAAACTGGGAAAAAAGAGGGAAAAAAAAGGTTTTCACACCCCCTAAAAGTCAGAGAAAATTAATTGTTTTTTTGACATTTATGGTTAACCCTTAGATCGCTGTTTGCAACAACGACCTAGACCTAGGTATATTAAATTTTTTTTAAAAAGGACAAAAAATGAAAAAAAAAATCATTTATGTCTTGGGCTACCCTTAAGCCGTCGTTGTAAATGACGGCCTAGGTTATACTAGGCCGTTGGTTTGAACAACGAATTCTGTTTAGTATTTAAACATGTACGAATTACCTTTCTACACTTATTAAAGCTTTCTCTTATGATGTACATGATCTCAATAGATGTGTTCAAGCATTTCCTTTATGATCATATAATTATTTAAAAAATTTTCCATAATATATGTTCACCGTCTAGTATGACATTTCCCTTATTAACATTATCCACCAATAAAAAAAATAATTTCCCCCAAAAAAGATGTACATACCCCCGAAAAGTCTTAAAAAATAGTGGGAGAACGAACTTAGGTCGTTGTTGGGAATAACGACTTAAGTTAGAGAATTTTTTTTACTTCACAATTTTTTTTTATTCCAAGCAAAAAAAAATCAGCTATTTACCCTTACTGCTAAAAAATAAAATATTAAAATATTAAAAATATGGGAATTATCTTTCTCCACTTAAAGGAAATTTTCCTTACGATGTACTTGATCTCAATAGATGTGTTCATGCACTTCCTTAGTAATGTCATCATATAATAAAATTTAAAAAATAACGTAAAATATAAGTTCAACGTCTAATAGGAAATTCCCCCTATTAACATTATAAACCAATATTTCTAAAAAATCCTCCCCCCCCCCCCCCCCCCCCCCCCCCCCCCCCAAAAAAAAAAAAGAAAAAAAAAGAAAAAAAAGTACACACATAGCATTCCCCCAATTAAAAAAAAATATTATACCCTAACCCTCCCCTAACCCTTTCTAACCCTAACCCTAACCCTAACTTTCCAACCATACCTTTGACCTTACCCTATCCATACTCCTAACCATACGCCATTTCTCATTTTTTATTATTATCCGATATGATCATTTCTCTCTCCTAAAAGTCTCATTTTAATTTGTTTTTCTATTTTAATTATCTGTACCAATTTCTAAAAAATAGTATGTTCTTGTGCCTTGGTTCTTGTGTAGAGTTGAGTTGTTTGTTAAACTATATGTATGAATTTATCCTTTTCTTGGTATGGAATTAGTAGTATTCAAATAACGGTAAACTCTTGTTTTTTTTTCTTTTTCTTTACCTTTGAATTTTAAATGGAAAAAATAAAGGAAAAAGGAAAATAACAAAGTCATTGTGTGGAACAATGGCTTTAGTTTTAAATGAAGTTCATCCAGAAAAAAGTTGCTCTGTTCCATGAATTTGTCCATTTGCTACAACTGAAGCCATCGTTTGAATCTATGACCTAGTCCACCTAGGCCGTTGTTTTTAACAACTGCTTCGGTTTATATAAAAAATTTGAGCAAGTTGCCTTGCTCTCTGACTTGAACCCTCTAAATAACATATCAAGTCAGAGAGTAAAAGTTTTTTCTTCAATTTCTTATTGAGCGTGGGCCAATTTATGAGACAGTGGCCAAGGTTAATATAGGCCATTGTTTGAGAAAATGACTTCAATTAAGTAAAAAAAATTACAACTTCAATTGGTATATCCCAATTTTGTATAAAATAATTAACTAACCTTATGCCGTTTTGGGTTCGGAAGATTCTTCGTAAGATAGAGAGAGTTCGAGAAGAGGAAGAGAGTGAGTGAGTGGGTGAAGTGAAGGAGGATGGGTGGATTAGGTGAAGGAGGAGCTAAAGTTTCGAGTTTGGGTTCGGAACGAGAGAGAGAGAGAGAGAGAGAGAGAGAGAGAGAGTAAGAGTGAGATAAGTGTTTTAAAACACTTGTATAACCTAAGCCGTTGTTCCACACAACAGCCTAGGTTATACATGGGCCGTTGTGTGAAGCAACAACCAAAGTTTTAAAAAAAAATGAAGTACCTAGGCCGATATTGGGAACACCGACCTAGGTTCAAATTTGGCCAAAAAAATACAAGTTCGCGCGAGCGAGAGATAATGTGAAAAAGTGAATAAGTCGAAGAGTTATTTGAGGCGAAATACCAAAATTGCACTTCTGTTGCTTAAGTGAGAGAAGGGGCTAATGAGCGGAGCTGATCCTGGCCGTTGGATCAGGAGCGATCTGATCCAATGGCCACAAGCCTAGTTTGTAACGAGTCTATGCAAACAGACCTATTTGCAACTGAGCATTACTCTCTCTATATATATATATTAAATGAACACTAGACATACTTATTTAAAATATGATTTAAGTATGTGACTTCTTTTTGTTAATTACATGTAGCTAAGCCATTTGCCAAACCATTCGCTCAACCAAAACAGCCACTAACTAAATGTTAGGTCAGGGATATTATTCATTGATTATTCAGCCGGCTATGCCCTTAATTTGGCAAGAAAATAATATGTAGATATAGAAAAGGGAAAATTTCCTAATATTATCCTAAATGGTTCTAATTTAATTAGGTTAATCATCTTATGGTGTGTAATTTATTACTTAGTTATCATTATAATCTAGTGAATTAAATAAATGTGAGAAATGTACTGTATTTTTAAATCTTGATGCTGCTGCCTTCTCTGTATTTACGTAGTGAGACATGGAATAAGTGAGAAATGTACTGTATTGCTGAAACTAGCAAATTGGAAGGTCAGTCGGACCAAAAAAGTTTCTTCCTCTTATCCAGATTTTGGCTGTGAAAAAGAGGTCAAGGGATTGATCTCTACTTTCACTGACTGTTAGAGCATCTCCAAAGGCTAGTCAAAATAAAGAGACATAGTCATATTTGGATAGTCATACTCATTTTGCATCTCCAGCGGTTAGGCATAATGACTAGGCATTTTGTCTAGCCATGAACATGAAGAGACAAAATAGAGAGCAAGAGGCAAAATAGAGAGCAAGAAGCATGGTTGGAGATGAAGCAAAATGGCTAGCCAAATTCACTAGGCAAAAACACTATTTGAACAATTTGGCTAGCCATTTTAGCTAGTATAGTTGGAGATGCTCTTATGTCCAACTAATATAAATATAGAATAATGGGATGAGAGCGGTAAATGTGTGTGGCTACGGCTTTGTGTCAGACCATACAAGATCAAACTTTATAGAATCTCATTGAAGGTTCCCAACACATCGAGCAGCCGATTGTGGTGACATATGTCGATATATCGGCTGTCGAAAACTTATTTGGAATTGACATATGTCAATATACTAAATTTGCCTGTAGGCACGTGTCTACGGTACGTTTTCGGAACGATACAATATATGAAAAATCTTGTAAACAATAAAATAACAATTATGTAGCTCAAATTTAAATAGTATGACAATAATTAGTTGTAAATAATAGTTCATGTTTCCATTAGTATATGTTAAAAATAATTTTAAATGAGGGTGTAAAATCCAACTTCTTAGAACTTTGAAAGTGGAAAATGATAAAATTTAACCGTCGAGGAGATATTTGCTATTTTCAATGTAACATGAACAATAAAAAAATATAAAAAATCTGAAAATTTACAAACCTGAAATTCGAAAACCTAAATTTCTAAGTAAATAAAGAGAGAACGAATGAGAGAGAGAGAGATTAAAAAGTAGAGAGAAAAGAGAGATAATAATAAAGTAATGAGTTTTTTAGTCTTGGGAAGAAAAAAAATTGGTTTTCGGGAAAAACTTTTTGAAGAAAAATTATGTGTTGGGAGAGTAAATTTGAACCGTTGAATTTGTTTCAATTGAAGAAGAACCAGTTGATAGCTTTGTCTTGTATTTTATTATATAGATTGATTTTCGATAACTATTTGGAATTGACATATCTATGACCGACTAACTGAGTGACCTATATAAAAAGACCTGGTTAATGTTTTTATGCAAATGCTAGACCCGTTCAGCTAAATACCTAAGATCCTTAAAATTGTTACACCAGGCCCAAAGTTTGTTTGTCTCGCACCAGCCCATTAAATGGTAGTTCCGAGCTAGGCCCATCAAACCTTTCTCTTCTGAAAATTATAATTTGGTAAAATAAAATACATGCAGTACACGTACAACAAAAGATACATATAAGTACAGGTACATTCTAATTTCGCTCAATTAGAAGAAGAAGAAGGAAGATAGAAATTAGCAAAGGTATCAGAAAGAACTGAAAGGTCATTTTTCTCAATGCTAGGTTTAGGTTTTTTGAGGTTACTTCCTTACCATTAAGCAGGTAACAATAAACTTGAAGCCCCCCCAATAATATATATATATATATATATATATATATATATATATCTACTATTATAATGGGAGAAGGGGTTAGTGTCATCTGTCATTGTTGTCATTTTGAAGCCAACACGTGCAGCGCACGTGTTGACAAAATAACCCACTTTGGTAAATATTTTCGAAAGTAGACCAGTTTGGTAAATATTTTCGGAAGTGGATCAGTTTGGAAATTATTTTCTTTTTATCCTTTTCATTAACCCTTCAATTTTTCCCACGTGCACGTGTGCACGTGTGTGATACTAGTCTCTACTATTATAATGGGAGAAGGCCTTAGTGGTATTTGTCATCATTTTATTTTATTTTTTCATTTTGTCATTTTGAAGCCAACACGTGCAGTGCACGTGTTGACAGAATGACTCACTTTGGTAAATATTTTCGAAAGTGGACCAGTTTGGTAAATATTTTCGAAAGTGGATCAGTTTGGAAATTATTTTCTTTTTATCCTTTTCATTATCCCTTCAACTTTTTCCACGTGCACGTGTGCACGTGTATGATACTAGTATATATAATGGGAGAAGGGCTTAGTGTCATCTGCCCCTGGATGCCATTTTGTCAACACGTGCAGCGCACGTGTTGACAAAATGACTCACTTTGGTAAATACTTTTGAAAGTGGACCAGTTTGGTAAATATTTTCGGAAGTGAATTAGTTTGAAAATTATTTTCTTTTTATTTTCGAAAGTGGCTTTTTTTTTCCCTTTTCATTCGGGTTTTTTTGGGTCTTTTTCCTTCTTCCTCCACGTGCATTGCACGTGCATTTTTTTTTCTAATCCTTTTTATTCGGTTTTTTTTGGATCTTTTTTCTTCTTCCTCCACGTGCATCGCACGTGCATGATACTAGTATATATAAATTGATAATGTTGATAATGTAGGTTGATTTTGATTTTTCATATTTCTATGCTAGGGTTTTGGGCTTCCCAGCTGAAACTGGTGTTAGGGTTTTGAGGTTAGTCTTGATGTTTGGTTTCCTTCCGCTGATGGATGACACTAAATTATTATGTGGGTTAAGAATGTTTCGATTCAATCCATTGATCTAGTAATTTTTTGGTGGGGGAGCCGGGGGTTGCATAGGCACATAATACCCACTCACTTTTACGGAGCGTTTGATTTCATTCCAACTGCAAATGCAATTACAATTGCAATTACGGCATGCATTTGCAAGTACAATATTTGGACAACCTGGTAAGAAGGTTTGTTCAAGCAAGTGAGCTAATACTTTTTACTCAGTAATAACTGGCAACTCACTTTGCACCCACAAGATTTTCCCACAATGACCAACTTTTTGAACGTATTTACCAAACTGACCCACTTTCGAAAGTATTTATCCAAATGACCCACTCGCTATTTCAGGTAGTGAGTTTGGTGAAAATATCCTCGCTGTTCGAGATAGTGAATGTAGGCTTGGATGTTTTACTTCACCACTTTGAGAAATCTTGTAGAGTGAAAATATCTCAAACTACACTCGCTGTCTCCAATAGCGAGCGCGGTTATACTAAACTCGCTATTGGAGACATCGAGTGTCGTTTAGTTTTTTTTTATAATCGCACTCTCAACTCTCACTTCATTTTTTTCATTTATCTCTCCACTCTCACTCCTAACTCCAAAACTTAAAATCCTAGCCTTCCACAAAATCTCTTCTAAATCTCAACTGTATGTGTAAAGATTTTTACGGCAACTTTGAAGTCTCTGAAAAAATAAAAAACATACAATCATTATCTCAGATAGCGAGCGTCATTATACCACACTGGCTATCTGATATTGCGACTGCGTATGTAGAGTTTTTTGTAGAGACTTTGAAGTCTCTGAAAATTTTATCAATACTAAACTCACTATCTGAGATAGCAGATCTCTTTGAACTAAATTTGTTATCTTAAATAGCGAATGTAGTTATGAATCTTATGACATTTTAAAGTGTAACCTCCAGCAACAAATTTTTATGTATACATCTGATATGGTTCATTTTCAGATTTTCACCACAATTCATTATGAACAATTCAGCATTTGAATGAACATTTATCTAACAATATAAATTCTACATTCAAAAAAAAAATGCATTCAATGTTTATATATATATATATATAAAAGTAAAGTCAGGCTCACTATCTCAAACATCAAGTGTAGTATAACTACGCTCTCTGTTTGAGACGAGTCTTACTTTGATATATTTTTTTTCCAAGTTTTTTTTCCAAGTGGTGGAGAAATACCTAAGTCTATACTTGCTATCTCAAACAGCGATGGTATTTTTACCAAACTCGCTATCTCAAGTAGCAAGTGGGTCATTTGGTAAATACTTTTGAAAGTGGGTCAGTTTGGTAAGTATTTTTAAAAAGTGGGTCATTTTGGGGGGAAATTCCACCCACAATGGGTGCAAAGTTGAAAGTTGTAATTGAGGGAAAATTTGCAATTAAAAAGCGAGCATGTAATGGTTATTGATAAGTGATGCTGTTTATTTCTGAGAAACGTGTGGAAGCACCAGGTGTGAGTTCGGACTCAATTTGTATTGAAGGAGATTGCCGCTCGTCTGCCGACCTTCAGTTGACCTTCTGGGACCTACGATGAGCTCGGAAAGATGTGGGAGGTTGGGCTCGGATCGGAAGAGTCGGATCCGAGGTCTTGTGTACCTGCAGACGGTCCTGAAACACCGGGGTTTGTCCCGGTGGCGGACCCTCCGACGCTCTAGTCAGTCTCTGTGAGAGAGTAGCAATAACTAGGTATATTTAAGTGGCAAAAGATTGATTACCTCAAAAGGTGGGTGTGGGTCTAGTATTTATAGAGAATCCCAACCGGGTTTGGTTCCACTTGGGGGCCGGGTTTGGATCCGAAAGCCCATGGGCCTGTCGTGGCAGAAGGCCCAGGGGGTTTAGGGCGGACGTGGCGATACCAGGAGTGGTATAGGGCTGACGTGGCGAAACCCTTGGCGGTATTTGGAGCTGACGTGGCCCATCGTGAGCCTCCTGTGCCTCTGGGGGGAATCGGAGGGCCTAGGCTGCGCCAGGTCATCCTTCTGCCCCGCCAGAGAGGGGGGACGGCCTGTGGGACTGCCCCGGATCGGACTCCGAGGGCTACTGAGGCTCGTCGGTACGAGGAGGCCAGTACCATGAGGGCAAACACGAGGTTCGGCACCGACCCAGAAGTGGTCCGGAGCCGAACCAGGTTGTTATTTTTACTTTTCTGAGTAGGAATAGTATTGGGCCCTGGTTGGGCCTCAGGCCATTTTTACACTGTCACACAAGCCCCCCACTCCTGCAGGGGGTGCGGGAGCTAGCCGTGGAGGAGTGTTTATGGTTGTAGAAAAAATGGGAGGACGAATCCCAGGGCCTTCCTGGCGGTGCTGTCCTGAGGCTTTGACCGGACCTCGAGTTTGTCGAGGGTTTATGTGTCGACAAGGGTGATGGCGAGCCGATGTAAAGGTGTTTCTCAAAATCCTATATGAAGTAGATAGGAATGGGATGGAGATGCACATCTTTAAGATGCTTTTTTGAGTTGCAGTCGTATTCTCCGTGTTAGAATTAGAGATAAGAAGAAATTTTTTATTATTAATTATTGATTGATTAATAACTGAGTACAATATGTCTTCTATATAGAAAAGAAGAGAATACTAAACTGATACATAATTAATATGAGGCTAAACTAATATCAATCGAATATAATATCTAACACCTCTCTCAAACTCAAGTTGGTTCTGTTGGATATATAGGTATATTCTCACTATATAAATAATATTATGTGTAATATTATTCTATGGGTAACATGTGTGTTACACTTACTAATTGTAAGGATATCGGAACGCGGGTTGAATGAGTTGAGAACCTAGTACCCAAACCAGTATTTATTGGCTTGTGATAGTAGTCTAGGTATTCTAATCTTGATACCTAGGGTAAATATCTGAAGCACCTTAGTCTATGATATTAATCATAATTTCAATTGTTATAATCTCTCATAATCTCTAACAATCTTTAGATATTTAGCATTAATTTTGAGATTAAGAGAGATTGAGTCGGAGTTGACCGTTCGTCAGAATCCATCATTGTCGCCGGTAGCAGCCATTGTCGTTGCCTTCACCAACGTCGGTACAAGCCTCCGCCTCGGCCGCCACCAGCCGTCGCGTCCACCGCGAACCCCTTCTCCCCTACTTCGATCGCGATCTGTTTGACTCACAGTCGCTGGGGATGCCGCAAGCCGTTAGGGAGTCCGTCACCGTCTCCAACCGCACCACCGCCATCGATGTCGTCGCAGGCTGGTGGCGCACCCCATCGCCGCCCTCGCCAGATGCTGCGCGACCCCTCCTCTCCTCTTCCAAACCCAGAAACTGCACCATCGCCAGATCTGGAATGATTGAGATCGAATTATCTTATTGGTGGGTTTCGGTGTTTGGTGTTCGAGTGGTTGGAGTAGATCCAAATTCAAATCCAGTCCAAAAGTTGCTCTATTGGTTGGAGATTCGCTTTTTGGTGTTTGGACTGTTGGATCATATCCAGATCCAGCCAAAAGGAATCAGATCTGGACCTGACTTGTGGAGACAATTAATTGGGTATTGTTTTGTGTTCCATGTTTGAGGAGAAGACTCGATCTACTGCAATCTACTTCCAATTCAGATCTAACTCTCCATTTTTCCTTGATTCTCATCAAGATTGGTCCACTCTAAAACTTTAAGATATGTGCTGTTTTATTTGATTTAATTTTCTGTTTAATGTTTATTAGGCAGTTTTATAGAAAACTTTTTCTTTTACTGAAATTACGCTAGTAGTAATTATTCAGAATAAACCCTCTAGATTTTGAAATTTACTGTTTATTCCTTATGATGGAAAAACTGAATCGAGCGTACAAGATTTCGAAACTAGATATGTTTGATAGTTCTGAATTTAACAGTCGGAAGATGAATGCATAATATGAGATGTGGATAAAACTTTTGGAGATAGTGCGGGAGGTGAGAATGTTGTTTAGACTGGATCCAAATATGTTTGGACTGGATCAGATCTAAATTAAAGATAAGTTCTTTACCTGTATATACTTTAATTATTTGTCTGTTGCTAAGTGCTGAAGTTTAAAACCGTGTTGATCATTGTTTGAATAACTGTTTTGGCTATGTGCTAAGGATCAAATATTTATTTTGATAAGTTAAATTATAAGTTTTGATTGCAACACTGTATCTCCAATTAATTTATTCTTAGAATTAAATAAAGCTAATAATTCGTTTAATTGGCTAATTTTTAACAATTTGATGAATGTAGGAACTTCAAAGTTACTTACAAATTGTGTGTTGGAGACGATGGATATGCATCACGGTTGAATAAGTTTGCACTATGCAGGCTTCTCCATCAAATTTGGAAAATACTTCTAACTTGAAGTGTCGGTATGATCTACTCTAATCTTTCTTAGTATTTTTATATAATGAATGTGTTAACATTTTGTGCGTTTGATCACATGATTGAGAGTTTTAGATCATAGTTATTCTCGCCTTGAAAACTAGCATGTTTAAGATTGTTAAGTGCTTTATCATACCATGTGTATATATATTTTGACAAATCCATTGTTTGCAGTTTGTGTGAGATTATATATTTGCTTCTCTAATATAAAAAAAATTGATGTATAAGATGTATAACAAATGTCTGTAACTTAGGAGAGAGAATTTCTTAATGTAGGATATGCCTCCATTAGTTACGTTTTGTTCTTTCTCGTTCTTTGTACTGTGTGTGCAACGTTGAATTATAACATGTCAGTCACTATCTCGTTTAATGTTTCGAAGATGATGAAGAACAAATTAAAAAAAATATAGCTCAATGTGTTTGCAAAGTAGACATTGTTAGAATCACTAGAGAAAGGAAATAGTTTTGTGAAATACGGTAAAGTAATTATGTATTAACTCACATTGTTATTATTTTATAATGTGCACATCATAGTCATTGTCATATGTAAGTTGAGTTTAACAAACGAAGCAATTGACAATATTAGTTCTAATTTGTGTAGTCCATAGTCCTCGAATATGGCATAATAAGCTAGGACATGTGAACTATTTGTTAAATTGTTTATTCTTGTTAAAACTCATAACTTTGCCAAATGACACTTCAGCAAATATGACAACTGTGAAAATTTGTACTCAGATTCTGATAACTGGAAAACCATTTAGTATGTAAGAGTACACAACTTCTTGAGTCAATACGTTTTGATATTTGTGATCTCAGTAGGTTTGTAACTAGATGAGACGATGATTGGTCAGAAATATTTAATCACCTATGTAGATAATTATTGAATGTTTGCCATATATATATGGAGAATGCAGCACTCGTTATTTTGATGAATTAAAAATTAGTTAAATGCTAAGATCAAAATATTTCAGATTTGATAAAGGTGGTGAATATGTTTTAACAATTTTAGAAAAGTTTGTATTTGGCATAATCTCTAGTGCACTCTATTTACAACAGTGAACTGAGGATGCTATAGCTACGTACGCCAAAATGATCCGGATATGCACAACAATTGGGTTTTAGATTTAGTTGGGCACAAGAATTATTGGAGCAACATATAATTAAGCTCAGTTAATGGAAATTTTCATTTTAAGGTACTGTTAAAGTAACCTGCAGATTGCCATCTTTGGCTTGAGTTTTAACCAGAAATGGGATCACTTCCAAACTGAGTATGCTGCTAGCATCCCCATCTTCTTTCACTGTTAATGAAGCTCATTTCATGCATCTGATTGTCTTCTTGGCATGTTTTTTTTTATATTAAATGGGTTTACTGTGAACTGAGGCTGCTATAGCTACGTATGCCAAAATCCTCCGGATATGCACAACAATTGGGTTTTAGATTTAGTTGGGATGAAGAATTGATAGAGCAACATACATATAAGCTCAGATAATGGAAATTTTCATTTTAAGGTACTGTTAAAGTAACCTGCAGATTGCCCTCTTTGGCATGATTTTTTAACCAAAAATGGGTTCACTACCAAACTGAGTATGCTACACTGTTAATGAAGCTCATTTCATGCATCTGATTGTCTTCTTGGCATGTTTTTTTTTATATTAAATGGGTTTACTGTGAACTGAGGCTGCTATAGCTACGTATGCCAAAATCGTCCGGATATGCACAACAATTGGGTTTTAGATTTAGTTGGGCTAAAGAATTGATAGAGCAACATATAATTAAGCTCAGATAATGGAAATTTTCATTTTAAGGTACTGTTAAAGTAACCTGCAGATTGCCCTCTTTGGCATGATTTTTTAACCAAAAATGGGTTCACTACCAAACTGACTATGCTGCACTGTTAATGAAGCTCATTTCATGCATCTGATTGTCTTCTTGGCATGTTTTTTTTTATATTAAATGGGTTTACTGTGAACTGAGGATGCTATAGCTACGTACGCCAAAATGGTCTGGATATGCACAACAATTGGGTTTTAGATTTAGTTGGGCACAAGAATTAGTGGAGCAACATATAATTAAGCTCAGTTAATGGAAATTTTCATTTTAAGAAACTGTTAAAGTAACCTGCAAATTGCCCTCTTTGGCATGATTTTTTAACCAGAAATGGGTTCACTACCAAACTGAGTATGCTGCTAGCATCCCCATCTTCTTTCACTATTAATGAAGCTTATTTCATGCATCTGATTGTCTTCTTGGCATGTTTTTTTGATATTAAATGGGTTTACTGTGAACTGAGGATGCTATAGCTACATACGCCAAAATGGTCCGGATATGCACAACAATTGGGTTTTAGATTTAGTTGGGCACAAGAATTAGTGGAGCAACATATAATTAAGCTCAGTTAATGGAAATTTTCTTTTTAAGGTACTGTTAAAGTAACCTGCAGATTGCCCTCTTTGGCATGATTTTTTAACCAGAAATGGGTTCACTACCAAACTGAGTATGCTGCTAGCATCCCCATCTTCTTTCACTGTTAATGAAGCTTATTTCATGCATCTGATTGTCTTCTTGGCATTTTTTTTGATATTAAATGGGTTTACTGTGAACTGAGGATGCTATAGCTACGTACGCCAAAATGGTCCGGATATGCACAACAATTGGGTTTTAGATTTAGTTGGGCACAAGAATTAGTGGAGCAACATATAATTAAGCTCAGTTAATGGAAATTTTCTTTTTAAGGTACTGTTAAAGTAACCTGCAGATTGCCCTCTTTGGCATGATTTTTTAACCAGAAATGGGTTCACTACCAAACTGAGTATGCTGCTAGCATCCCCATCTTCTTTCACTGTTAATGAAGCTTATTTCATGCATCTGATTGTCTTCTTGGCATGTTTTTTTGATATTAAATGGGTTTACTGTGAACTGAGGATGCTATAGCTACGTATGCCAAAATGGTCCGGATATGCACAACAATTGGGTTTCAGATTTAGTTGGGCACAAGAATTAGTGGAGCAATATATAATTAAGCTCAGTTAATGGAAATTTTCATTTTAAGGTACTGTTAAAGTAATCTGCACATTGCCATCTTTGGCATGATTTTTTAACCAGAAATGGGATCACTTCCAAACTGAGTATGCTGCTAGCATCCCATCTTCTTTCACTGTTAATGAAGCTCATTTCATGCATCTGATTGTCTTCTTGGCATGTTTTTTTGATATTAAATGGGTTTACTGTGAACTGAGGATGCTATAGCTACGTACGCCAAAATGGTCCGGATATGCACAACAATTGGGTTTTAGATTTAGTTGGGCACAAGAATTAGTGGAGCAACATATAATTAAGCTCAGTTAATGGAAATTTTCATTTTAAGGTACTGTTAAAGTAACCTGCAGATTGCCATCTTTGGCTTGATTTTTTAACCAGAAATGGGATCACTTCCAAACTGAGTATGCTGCTAGCATCCCCATCTTCTTTCACTGTTAATGAAGCTCATTTCATGCATCTGATTGTCTTCTTGGCATATTTTTTTGATATTAAATGGGTTTACTGTGAACTGAGGCATCTTTGGAAATTTTCATTTCAAGATACTGTTAAAGTAACCTGTTTGCCATCTTTGCCATGATTTTTTAACCAAAAATGGGTTCACTTCCAAACTGAGTTTGCTGCTAGCATCCCCATCTTCTTTTACTGCTACTGAAGCTTATTTCATTAAGATCCAGGATGGCAAATTTTGATTGGGTTGTGATTGGATTGTTCAGTGGCTATTGTCTATGTTCTTAGTTGGGCTGTGATTAGAACGAGAGGGCTCGAGTGGAGATCTGGAAACCCATATAGAGACATCTTGTTCATAATGATTTATTATTATTGTTGTTCTTGTCGCTCTTGATGTTGTTGATGATGTCTCTTTGTGTTCGTGGGCTGAAGGGAAACAAGGGATGAGAGAGATGAGGAAAATGCCGCTATGTTAGCCTGGTGTATCCAAAGTCTCTACTATTCTTCTTTCTGTTTCCATTTCTGGCTTCTATATTTGGTTTCCTTCCACGATGACAGTTCCCTAAAAATACACTTGATATGAGCCCTATCTTATTTTTCTTATTTTTCTTATATTTGGTTTCCGTCCACGATGACAGTTTCATGGATTGTCTGAACAATCCATGAAAGACATGCTTAGATACTGAATTTTCATTTGTTTTACTGTTTTAGGTAGTGGATATTCCCAATCAAAGGAGAATATAGAGTTTTCAAGTTAGATACTGAATTTTCATTTGTTTTGTTATTTTAGATATATTTTAAAAACAAAATTAAGTACCGGATTTTTAGCATTGCAATGTAATTATTTTACCTCTCTATATATCATCAACAATTCTATTTGCAATTGGCACTTTGATCTTATAATTTAAGATACAGTTAGATTTTTTTGCAAGTTCAAAAAATATGTATATTCTGTATTGTGGTCTACTGTTGAATTAAACTATTGTTTTTTTTTTCACAGAGCTGTCGCCTAGATGAAGAAAATTTTGATGATCAGAACTGAAGCTCCTCGAGGGTATGAATCTGTGGTCCTCCTTGCTGTTCTTGTGTCCTTGCTGTATGATTGTTCTTATGTCCTCCTTGCTGTTATGTCAGACTGTTTTTTTTGGATGAGAGTTATGTCAGACTGTTAATTTGGGATATTTGTCAGACCTGAGATATTTGGGATGTTCGTCGGTATATTAATTTGTTAATTATGACTGTTAATTTTGCGGTGAATTTGGTTGTGATTATGACACTGTTAATTAGTTTGTTGAGATATTTGGGATATGACACGTGTTAAACTTTATTATTCTTGTGTTTGGTTGTGATTTGCGCATTAATATACAACGAAATTGGTTGAATCAGTTGTGAATTAGTTTACAGGTTTTGTAAAAGAAACTGTGAATTGAAATCGAACGGAAAACCGGAGAAAGGAATACAAGCGGGCATAGCTAGACCGGCGTTATATAAAACGCCGGTCTATCTATTGAATTAGTTGTAGTGTGCGATATACCGGCGTCCACACAAACGCCGGTGTATGCGGCTAGACGCCGGTGTATGCTGGCAGCTGTAACGGCAAAAAGAAACACCGGCGTTTTATAAAATGCCGGTGTAGTTGGGTTCACCGGCATTTTTGATCACGCCGGTGCTTGTAAGTAGGGAAAAGCGGACACTCATAAACGGACATACACCGGCGGTCACAGACCGCCGGTATACGTTCAATATACACCGGCGTTTCTATAAACGCCGGTGAATTGATGAACACCGGCGGTTTTCAGCCGCCGGTGAATGTATATTGGGGTAAAAGAACGGCACTCAGTGGCCCCCATACACCAGCGTTTTCTGGCCGCCGGTGTAGGTTTCACATTTACCAGCGTCCACTAAAACCGCCGGTGTAGACCTCTTCCTTTCCGCGACGCTCGCTTCGGCGGCATTTGGACTGGCGCTATTACAAACGCCGGTGAAAGTTTCACCGGCATAAAAAAATGCCGGTAAATACGTACAAAAACGCCGGAAAATCGAGTTTCTTTTGTAGTGCACTCACCTTCGCGATTTTCGGTTCTTGACTTGGACCTATGATTCCTACTTTGCGACCTCCCTCTGTTACTACTTCTACCACGGTTATCAACTGACAGCGCGATATTGCTAGGATATGACACCGAAATCTCTCCATGTCTCTTCCTCCTTGCATCCTCATTCATGATGCTACTTATAACATCCTTTAGGGTTGCCGTATCTGTCATGGTGCTAGTGATAGTCTGCTTTACTGTGCCGTAACTGTCGGAAAGACTGGATAGCAACAACAACGATTGTGCCATCTCCTCAAACTTTAAACCCGATAATTCCATCTGATTGTAAACCATACAGAAATTGTTGATGTACTCAGCAACCGAACCCCTTTCTGACAACTTCAAGTTAACCAACTTCTTTAGATGTAAGATCTGATTCGCTGCATTCGGCTTCTCAAACATATCTGTCAATATCTCTATTGCCTCCTTTGCGGTTCTTGCCTTCTCAATATGAAATAGCGCCTTCCTGATCAGCGACAACTGAATCTGCCCAAGCACTTTCTGATCCAATCTATTTCAAGCTGCCAATGCAACCGAATCGCCCTCCTCCCCTTCTGACTTCACACCAAACAACGGATCATCTAGATCCTTCTGTCGGAGATACGCAATCATTTGGATCTTCCACATTGTGAAATCCGTTCCATCGAACTCCTTGACTCTACTCTTGTCCCCCATCTCAATCAAGACTACCAACCTCTGGCTCTGATACCACTTTGTTGAATTCTAACTGCGGAATAAACTCAACAACGATGACGAGATGCAAGAACTATAAAAATCAAAATAAGAGAACAAAGAACAACCAAAAGCAACACACAAGAACACACAAGATTTTTATCGAGGTTCACCCAAACAATGGCTACTTTCTCGCGCAGAGGCACTCCTGTGATTTCCACTAGAAATATGAAGATTAGATTTACAAATCTCTCAAGAACTCACCACCAAGGTGTAGGGTTTCTCTCTATCTCCCTCTCTCTTAATGACAACTGGTAGATCTCTATTTTCTTTTAAGTTGGTTAACCCTAAAATCGTACACAATACAATATATATAGGATTCCACAACTCTAATCTTAGCCGTTCATCTATTCAGCATCGGGACGGTCCACCTCAATTCTAGGACGGTCGACTGGTCCTTTCCTCGACTGCATGAAATCCAACAGAGAGCAGGTCGGTCGAATTCGCGATCGATCGGTCTTTCCTTCAAGATACAGAATTGAGTCAGAGGGCGAGACGGTCGACTGCGCGGTCGACCGGTCGTCTTGCCTAGGCGGTCGGGGGGTGCGGTCGACCGCAACTCTGCTGTAGCCACTTGCTACTCTTAACCTGTTGCTCCCACTTCGACTCTGCTTCCTATCTATCTTCTTCAACTCATTATCGTGTATTGGATCCACAAATCCGAACAATTCGTTCTTTGAGAACCTGAGGACAAAATCCCTTGACATATTTAGTTCCACTAATATTTTCTTAATTCTGCTTATTGTATTGTATCAACAAGTAGCTTTCCAAAATGAAAGTGCGAACATACACATAATGAAACACGCCTTCAAAGAACATGAACTAGTATGTGTGCCTCTTCCATGCAAATCTCTTCTCTTATTTAGGCAGGCAATGAAATATCATCATAAAGAATTAACAGTTCAATTATGTCAGTAAAATGAATACACTACAGCATTTTTGGACTACCCCAGCAAAACTACCCCGGCGTTTTATTAGTAGCACCGGGCTACCCCGGCATTTTATTTGGTTTTGTCTGATTGTAATTGTGTCCTGACATTATTTTCTTCACTGCATCACTTGATTTTCGCAAAGTTCAAATCATGTTTGCGCTCTTACTGCTCGACATTTGTCTTTATGATTAATTGTTAATTGTTGGTGATCTTTATGATTGATTTTGAGATTGGGTCTGATGTTTGCACTTGATGGTTGTGTTTAGTTTAACAATTATTTGAAAATAGCAAGATGAACAATTCTTTGAAAGTGACAATTGAGTTGGGTTAGTTGCATTTTTGTCTGAATTTGGAGATGAGATGGATCATGTATCTAAAGTTGCACACTATGATTTTTTGAGGAGTGACTAGTGATGGAATTTTTTTTATCTAAACTTTATATACAATTATATCATGATGTCTAAATGAGTATCAATTTCTAAGATAATGTTCATGCTTGTTGCTTGGGTTTGAAAATGAGATTGTTCTTTCTCATTGGTTTTAAGTGATGATGAGATAGATTATGTAACTGAAGTTGCATACTATGATTTACAGAGGAGCGACTAGTGATGAAATAATCATGTTTGAACTTATGTTGTGGTTTCAATTGACAGTTATCTCATGAGTATTATAAAAGTATAAGTTTCATCTCAGTTAGTAGCATTTTTGCCTGAATTTGACAGTGAAAATATTTTTTTTCACTCTTTGTAACTCAATAATTTGAACTCCATATTTTGGTTTTGGTTGTAAGAGTGTTGCAGGGTTTTTTTTACCTACCCCGACGTTTTTACAAACACTGGGGTAGATTGTAACCAAAACTGAAAAGCCTACACCGGCGTTTTACAAACGCCGGGGTAGGTGGTGGCCAAAAACAAACCCAAAATGAAAACACCCATACGACGGCGTTTTTAAAACGTCGGGGTAGGTTTTGACCTATACCGGCGTTTACTTTAAACGTCGGTGTAAACCCCAAATCTACTGTGATGCCCGCTTCCCCGGCATTTATACCGGCGTTTTCAAAAAATGCCGGTGTAGGATACACCGGCGTTTGTAAACACCGGGGAATCGAAAAAAAATCGCCGGAAAAGACGTTTAGTGTTGTAGTGATTGCAAAGAAATGCTTGAAAGAGATAGTTCTTAGTAAGTGAGTTTAATTTCTTATATTAAGTGAATCAGAAACTCCTTGTAATCTCTTCTAGTTGTCAGATCTCCCTATATTTTCCTCCGGATTAAGCAAAAGCTAATCTGGATAAATCATCGTTGTGTTTGTGTTAGATTGGTGGATCTACTTGCTTGCTTAATTGATTTGTCTCATCTACTTTGACTTCCTCATTACTTTATTTAATTCCGCTGCGACAACGGGCATTCGTTGACGTCCCAATCCCAACAAATTCAACCTCATTTAATTATTTTCCACATCCACTCTCTTTCTCTTTCTCTTTCTCGCTAACTCAACTCTGTACTACATATTCGTTAAAAGATAACTACTAACGTTGGATAAGGTCAAGATAAATTACACAAAGCATACCAAGAAGATATAGTCTATTACTATTTGATCTCCAGAGAAATAAAGAAGGATGGAGTTTAGGGGGCGTTTGGTATGCGGTAATGTATAAAGGAATCTAGGATTACCCTCTTGATTACCTGGTTTGGTAAGACATAGGTATAGTTTTGTAAATAATATTAAATTTTTAGGGTTATCAAAATAATTATTTGGGAAGGATAAACATTCCCCTTGAAAAAGGTGGGATTTGTGGATTCCTCCACATAAAAAATGAGTGAGATTATTGCATACCCAAAACACCCTCCAGAAAAAAATCGGACCCAACCAAATCCACCCAAATATCACACTCCTCTTCCCGTCTTCTTCTTCTCTTTGAAAAAAAAAAACAAACGAAAAAAACCCCAAGCCCCCTTACTGCTTCTTCTTCTGATCGTCTTCTCCGGCCCCCTCCGGCGACCCCCAACCCCCGTCGCACCACCTCTCTCCCGTCGACGCTTCTCCCATCGCCGCCCTCACCCACGTCCTCCATCCTCGTCGACACCCTCACAGCAGCCCCAAAACCCCAATCCCATCTCCCCTTGCTCCTCCATCCCGTTGTCCAGCTCTGTAGCGCCGCTGCTCGACCCTGTGCTCCGTCGCGCCACCGCCAGCGACGTCGACGACCACCAGTCCCCCCTTGCCATTGTTCAGTATAACTTGGAAGTGTACTCTGGTTAGGGGGAAACAGCTAACCTATGCAAAAAATTCAATTCTTAATTTGGACAATTAATTGGGTTTCAATAGCAAGAACTAGTTTGGTTTGATACTTGATAAGTACATCTACCAAATTCTGTATATGCTTGCAATCTCGAATCCTGATATTGAAATTGGCTAACCCAATACCAAATTCTTGAATCTCTCAAGGAGGATACTTGATAATTATTTCAGTATTTTACAATATTTGTGAAAAACGAAACTCTTACACAAGCTAACCCAAACTCTGAGAAATTCAAATTCTGATGTTTTGGGTAACTATTATGTGCTTGCAATCTCGAATCCCAAAGACCCGTTAATACCCCATCTTTACCACCGTTTGTATTTCGGTAGATGGTGTAATGAAAGTAGTAAATGAAGACTCTGGACACATCAAATTTGCTCTAATGATTTGGAAGACGTTTTACAGCTTACTATACATCTCGTTGTTCTATTTCAATACAGCTTACTATTGAACTTGCAGAAAATCATAATAAATGATAATTTGGTGGAAAAGGGTATTTTCAGTAATGTCTACTATAGAGATGGATTGATGGGAATGAATTGTTCTATACCAAACACCGTAATAAAGTATTCCCAGACATGTAATGTTGTATACCAAACACAGTATTACAACATTTTCGGGAATCTTCATTCCCACCCTCATATTCCTAGGAATCCACCAATTCCTAGGAATTCTCCAACCGCGTAGCAAACGCCCAGGGCCGGCCCTACCCTAGAGGTAGGTAAGGTGGCCGCCTTAGGCCCCCAGAGATTTCGCGATTTTAGGGGCCCCAAATTTGAACTTCCCTTGTAAATATAGATACGTATTTTGCACGTAAAAAAAAAAATATATGTTATTAGGGGTCCCCATGTCGAAAGTTCGCCTAGGGCCTCCGGGAACTCAGGGCCGGCCCTGCAAACGCCCCCTTAGAGAAATTTATTTCCCACTAGTTGATCCATGGAAAAGGAAAAGTAATGGAAACAACATAGAGACCACCAAAGTCAGTCTCTTCGAAAAGCCTACCCCTGCAAAGTATCCTACGAGAGTTCTCTATTCGCCTCTGCCTTGCTCTGCCTAACAATACCATCCTTGTAAATACAGGGTTCCTATGCACATCTTCAAATGGAAGGCGGTAGTTACACTTCCACATAATATATAGTTATATAACAAGTTTTCTATATATAGACTTAATTGTAGTGGCCAAGTTTTTAATTAGATTGGCTTCTTTTTCTTTTCAGTTTAAAACTCCCCCACGTTTGGAATGCCTCATTGCCCTTTGTTGCATGAATCAGCTCCATTTCTGTCTTCTGTAGAATCTCCCACATAACTTGCACATCACGGTACTCGCATGTCTGCACATCATTGTGAAGTTTTACTATTCCTTTCCCTTCAATTTAAAAGAAACAAAAATTAATTAGTTTTCTCTTCAAACTAATCACCCCAACAACATTCTGTTCGTATCATCATGATAAAGCAAGTGTGTTGGCCATTAACCACAAAACATCTTAAAGATTTGACATTTTTAAGGTTGACTCGTCTACATGTTACCTCACCACAATTTTAGAGTTTTGGTTTAGTGCTATATTCATTAGTTCGAGTTAGAATAGTGAAATTTCCTCAACCCCTCCTCCAACTTTCAAAATTAATTAGTGTATTGACGTGGTCTATGCAAGTGCCCAGGATTGAGTCTCCTTGGGTATGCTTCATTTATTTCATTACTGTTAGTTTTACAAAATTGTTATACCATTGCGCACATTCATGTTTTGATCCACAATTTGGTATTAATAAACCATGAGGGTAAAAAAGAATCCTATTTCATGCGTAAAATCCTACAAAAAATGTGCTCGACTTGCGACGCTCACCACAACTCAAAACTATGACCAAATATGAACATTTTATAAATCAATTGATCATACTACAAACTATGCACACGAGACGCATGTATCTACAATAGTTCTAAAGAAAGCATTGATAGTGTCCAATAAATTCACCTTATTTGTAGGGATAGATCTAAAAAAAAGAAGAAATGAGTAATTAGCTATACAGACATATATATATACATTAAACTTGAGACAGGGATAAAGTCACATAGAAATTATGGCATTTCATACCCTGTTGCATACAAACTATTCTGACACATCATACCCCTATTACATGCAAATTGTTGAGATATGATCTTTAAGCAATAGGTAATGTGCCTATCCATTAGGGAATTCAGACTCCCTTTGCTAAGCCCAAATGGTCATGTGACTCAAATCTCTCAGTGGGTAATCCACTAGAAAATTGAAGTGGAGATCCTAGTGAACTTGGTGTACACTAGTCAAATATCCACTATTCCTCTTTTAGTGGGACAAGCATATATATATATATATATATATATATATATATATATATATATATATATATATATATATATATTTTTTTTAAAAAAAAAAATTGAAATCCACTCATGTGGCTGATTATTTTGATATTGTAACATGACATTCTTTTGCTGCAAAGTTGAACAGTCAAAGTATAATTTGACTTATTTCTGCAAAGAGTACCTTCACAAAACATAGTAAATAAAAATTGTATTGTAAAGAAGAATATATAATTTAAAATAACATCATACCCTTTTAACAACTCGCACACATTTTGCCTAAGAGCATCCACACAAATCTATTATTTAAGTTGCTATTTTCATATTTGACAACTCAAATGACAAAAATCCTCCACACCAACCTCTTATTTGAGTTACTAAATTTAAAAATAGCTTTTTTTAGGGTCAAATTTGGCGAACCAAATAACATTGTCATATCTCACATCACCATATTTTTTTTTTTTTCCTCCAAATTTATATATATAATACTAATGGTGTGTATATATATAGGGTAAAAGGGATATGAACAACTTGTTCATTTAGTAAAATGAGCAATTGATTATGTGGCATGCATATGATACATTGGACAACTAACTCTTTGAATGATTTTCCAATCACATGTATGCCACTTCATCAATTGCTTATTTAGAGCAAATTGCTCATACCCCTTTTTCCCATATATATAATATACATAAATATCTATTTTATATATACACTATTATATACTATTATATACCATTATATATATATTTTGTAACCTAAATAACAATCATTGATGCAGAATCTATTACCATTTTTTAAAAACTATTTGGCGTGAAAGAGTTGCATATAACAGCTTTCTGTGAAGGAAAGCATAGAAGTGCATAAAACATATTCTTAAATTCAAAGCAATAACTCTAAAAATCAGGATCAAAGTAGGACCTTAAAACATATATATATACTTCCCCAAACTTACAAAAAGAAGAAAAAAAGAAGAAAAGAAAAAGTAAAAGGTCACCTTTGGATACCTATAAATTTAAAAAGAATAAATACAATTTACTAGAATTTGTATTGGTTTCCGTTACAATTTCAATTTTGTTATAAAAGCATCAAATAATATGTAAAAAGAAAGTATACTAGTAGCCAAAGCTAAATCCGTCAAAATTCAAATATTCAAGTAGTATGCTAATTGGGCGTGGATATATGTGTGATTTTACGGCCTTGTTCCAACTAGATAGAAAAGGAAAAAGGATAAAAAGATAGTAACAGTACATAAACAATAAACAACAAGTACAGAAACAGACAACGGTTGCAGAAGAGAGAGTTCGAGATGGGATATGGAGGAGGAGGCCGGGAGAGGTGTAAGCTTACGGTTCTTTCTCGACTTGACAACGCGCGCAGCGACAAACACTAGTGCTCTCTTCACCGGGAACACCATCTTCCTCCACCACTCCATTCCCTCCCACCCTACAGCTGCTATACTGCTCCGCCGGTCCAACTTACCGCGAAGTGCCAGATCCCTCTAATTACTCCGCACTCAGATCTGAACGCGTTCTCTCACGCTCCCTACACCGCGCCTCTTTATTATTTGCTTCTCTTTCACAAACGGACCTCCTAAATATAATATTTGCAAATATCAACAAGTTGTGGTTGTCTTAGGGGATGTTCTGCAAAAGTGCCATGTATGTATGTATGTATATGTGGATTCAAACGGCGTGGTCGCTGCGCGTGCAAGTTCGGTCTCGATGCCGATGTGTGAATCCAACGAGGGCCAACCTTCTTTGGATGTACACGTGTCTTTTTCTGATTGGATTTCAATGTTTTGGAATTTTCTTGAGTGGACACGTGAGTATTGACAAAGGTGGTGAAGTTTTGAGCGGACTGGCCACTCATTTGTGAGATTTGTCATTTAGATTATTTGTTTGGGGACCCCACGATGAACAGTCGTGGGGCCGACCAAATGTTATGGACTCTATCTAAACCCCTAATGCCTAATTTGAAAATTGACATGGGCCACGAAGGCTGAACAATTTTACCGGTGACCCAGAAATTTTTTTATAACTATATATATATATATCTATCTATATCTACTAGTATCATGCACGTGCGATGCAGGTGGAGAAAGAAGGAAAAAGACAAAAAAAAACCCTACCAACACGTGCGCTGCACGTGTTTTTTTCTGCACGTGTGGAAAATGGGAAGGGAAATGAAAATGACCCCAAAAAAAATCTAGTATTGTACACGTTGCACGTGGAAAAATGGGGAGGGAAAATGAAAATGATTATAAAAAAAAACCAACACGTGCGCTGCACGTGTTGACAAAATGACAAACGATGACAAATGATACTAACCCCTTCTCCCACTATAATAGTACTAGTATCATGCACGTGCGATGCACGTGGAGGAAGAAGGAAAAATAAAAAAAAAGGAAAATAATTTCCAAACTGATCCACCGTCGAAAATATTTACCAAACTGGTCCACTTTCGCACGTGCACGCGGAGGAAAAAGGAAAAAGACAAAAAAGGGGGAAATAATTTCCAAACTAATCCACTGCCGAAACTATTTACCAAACTGGTCCACTTTCGAAAATATTTACCAAAATGAGTCATTTGGCTTCAAAATGACAAAATGAAAAAAAAAAAAAATTAATGACAAATACCACTAAGGCCTTCTCCCATTATAATAGTATATATATATATATATATATATATATATATAATTAAAACACAAAAAAAGCTATCAAGTGGCTCTCCTTCAATTTCCCCAAAATCAAAGGCCCAGATCTAACCTCACAAAACACATTTTTTTCCCAAAAAGTTTTTCCCCAAAACTCAAATTCAAATCCCTAAAATAAACTCATTTATTTATTTAATTATTTCTCTCTCTTCCTCTCTCTCCCTCTATCTTCAAACTTGAGCTACATAATTGTTGATTTTCTGTTTACAAGGCTTTTCGTATACTGTATCGTTCTGAAGACGTGCCGTAAGCACGTGCCCACGGGCAAATCTAGTATATATATATGGTATAAATTACGTGGTCCCATCTGGGCCCTCAGATCTACTCAGATTCCGCTCTCCTGTGATCAGGTTAAACAAACCCAACGAACTTCAACCAGCTCAGGCCCTTGGGCAAACGGATCCGAGCCGGCCCGTTAGGATTCCAGACTTGTTTACTCTTGCCTATAAATACCAAACCCCCTCCTCACTTTCAAAGGTAATCAATCTTTCTCCACTTGAATCCTAGCTATTTTTGTTTTTTCAGTAACTGACTGGATCGTTGGAGGACCTGTCTTCGGAAATTCTCCCGAGATTTCTAGGCATTGTGCAGGTACGAAGATCCGAGCCGAGCTACGAAGGTCCGAGCCGAGCACCCAGCCTCTACCTCCCTTCTGCTACTCTCGAGCCGGTCCTACAGCTGGGGATCGGATCAACGCCAGTGTCGCGTCTTTCGCTTCACAAATTACAAGAACTCACACCTGTTGCCCCCACACAAAAAAACAATCAGCATCAGGTTGGCGCCGACTGTGGGAAATGCAACACCGACACCGGTTCGACCCTGTCCGAGGACGTCACCTCAAAGCCAAACTTTATCATGGCTCCCAAAGTCAGAAAAACCTTTACCTCTAGACGTCGTCCAGATCCACCTCCCCCTCATAGCCATGCGACCGCCTATAGCCCTGGTCAACCTCGACCCAATGGCGCGGCAGGACCCGAACCGGTCGATCGCTGCTCCCGACTTGGGGCATGTAATCCAAAATCGACAGATCAGCCGATCTAGGGGATGGGCCGCTTCTAACTCGGTCCCGAACCATGGCAGACAGTCAACCCTAGAATGGAAAACAGGGCACAGTCGCTTACCCCGAGGACCTCCGCCCTCGCGTGACCCTGTGGAGCAGGCCCCAGTCACGAGGGCCGAGTTCCAAAACTTTAGGAACGAGGTCCTCCAGACAATCCGAGGCGGTCCCAGGATCGAGGCGCACAACAACTCCTACCCTCAGTCAGAAGCCCGGGGCAGCGAATCCCATAGTTTGACCCGCCCACTAGAACAAGAAGATGCCGTCCTTTGACGCCTCCGGGTAATGGAGAACCGCTTCGCCCATCTCGGCGAGGGCGGGTCATTACCAGGACAAGGTTACATGCCGAACTAACCCCCATTCTCCACCCAAATCTTGGAAGCTGAGATCCCCAGAAATTTCAGGCCTCCCCAATTTGAGACCTACAATGACGAGAGTGATCCCGCTGATCACATGGAAGGGTTCAAAACCCTCATGCCGATTCACAACGTGTCGGATCCTCTCCTATGTCACGCTTTCCTTACCACCCTACTTGGTTCAGCTCGGGAATGGTTCTCGAAACTCACCCCCGGCTCGGTCTTCTCTTTCGAGAAGCTAGAAACGAGCTTTCTAGCCCACTTCGTGACCAGTCGAAAAGTCGAGAAGACTAGCGCGTCACTTCTGGACCTTAAGCAGAGGGAAGGAGAACCACTCCGCAAGTTCGTTCGGAGGTTCACCACCGAGGCGAGGTTAGCCTCCTCTCTCAACGCGGACGTGACTTCTGTAGCTTTCCGGCACAATGTTCGCCATGGCCAGGTGAAGGCGTCCTTGGCCAAGAAACCACCTATTGACTTCCCCGACCTTCGCAACAGGGTCGAGAAGTACATTCGGGCCGAGGAATCTCTACACCCCGAGGACATCAAAGAAGCTACGGCCAAGGGGAAGCACAAGGCAGACGACACCGAGCTCGCCAAAAAAGCCACAAAGGATGCGTCTGGTCTGAAAAAGCCTCTTCTGATCCCTCGTTTTGAAAGATATACACTGCTGACCCAGAACATGTCAGCAATCCTCTTAGAAATCGAGGACAAATGGATCATCCGACTCCCTCCCAGACCGAGCAATAATAAAAAACGGTACCAGATGTTCTACTGCCGGTTTCACCAGGACCATAGGCATAAGACTGACAACTGTCGTGCCCTTAAAGACGAGATAGAGGCCCTCATCCAGCAAGGGTTCCTGAGGGAATTCACCCGAACTAACCTGAGGGGCCGGAGGGACCAGATGAACCTGAGGCCTTCGTCTTCTCTTCGAACGGTCAACAAGCAACCTGATCGAGATCCTGAGCCCAAAGAGACGGGGTGCCAGGCCATCCTACACTGTGTCCACGGCGGGCCCATGGGAAGAGATTTCAAAACCTCCCGCAAGGCCTTCTTGCAGGAGGTAAGCTTGGTCCATGGCCAACCATTCAGCAGCAGCAGACAGTCTCCTTCTCGGGAGAAGACCTTGAGGGCGTCCGACTCCCGCATTGCGATGCTCTGGTCATCAGCCTCGGCATGGCCAACCACGAGGTATGAAGTTTTCTCGTGGACAACGGTAGCTCGGTCAACATTCTCTTCCTGGCCGCTTTTGAAAGTCTCAAGCTCTCCCGCGAAAGGTTGAAACCAGTAGGGTACACGCTCCATGGATTTTCTGGCATTCCCGTCCAAATCGTGGGTATTGTCACGCTTAACGTAACGGCTGGCACGGCTCTAACCCTCCGGACCGAAGTAATGGATTTCATGGTGGTCAATGTTAAAGCCGCCTATAACGCCATCCTCGGCAGACCCGGCCTTTGCACCCTCCAAGCGGTTCCTTCCGCTTACCACTTAAAGCTCAAATTTCCCACCGATTATGGGGTCAGCGTTGTCCGAGGCAATCAGGAGTCGGCCTGTTCGTGCTACATGACCACAGTAGGGAGCAGCATCTTTCCCCTCGACGCTATAGAACTCCATTTTGAGCGAGGCTTGGAACCTGTAGATGTGGTTTTTCCAAGGAAGAAACGTCCAAGTGGTTCCGGGTTAGCCAATCCTTGGTCCCAGACCTAAAGCAAACAATCATTGAGTGCATCCGCTGGAACTCCGACCTCTTCGCCTAAACTCCGTTCGACATGCTGGGAATCTCTGGAGACATCATAATGCACCGGCTGAGCGTTCGTCCAGACTCAAAGCCAGTCCAGCAGAAGAGGCATAAGTTTGTCCCGACCGACAACTGGCGGTAAGGGAGGAAGTCAGAAAGCTCCTCTCAGCATGATTCATTCAGGAGGTCATCTACCTAGAGTGGCTGGCTAATGTGGTGATGGTGAAAAAAGCGAGCGGCACATGAAGAATCTGTATTGATTTCACAAACCTCAACAAGGCCTGCCCCAAAGATCCATTCCCGCTACCAAACATCGATGCCTTCATAGGTGCGACAGCAGGGCACAAACTGCTGAGCTTCATGGATGCCTTTTCAGTCTATAAATATATAAGAATGTTCCCCCCCAGACATACCAAAAATTGCCTTCGTGACTGACCAAGGCCTTTACTGTTATCGAGTCATGCCCTTCGGGCTGAAGAATGCTAGCACCACATATCAGAGGCTCAAAAATCGGGTCTTTAAGGACTAGATCGGGGGGAAATGAAGGTGTATGTGGACAATATGCTCGTCAAGAGCCGTTCGGGCCAAGATCATGTGGCCGACCTTGAAGAAGCTTTCGGGGTCCTGCGATCTCACAATATGAGGCTCAACCCCTCCAAGTACACCTTTGGTGTCTCCTCGAGAAGGTTCCTCAGATTCGTGGTGAGCCACCACGGCATCAAAGCAAATCCTGAAAGATTCAAGCCATCCTCGATATGGCTCCCCCTAGAAACACCAAGGAAGTACAAAGGCTCACGAAATGGTTGGCGGCCATCGGCCGTTTCCTCTTCAAATCTGGAGAGAAGTCGCTTTCATTCTTCAAAGCCCTCAAGGGGGCAAAAAGCATTGAGTGGGCAACCTCCCAGCATGAGGCATTCGACCAGCTAAAGGCATTCCTCGCCAACTCACCGCTCCTCAGCAAGCCGGAGCCAGGCGAGCCCCTATTCCTATACCTGGCCACCACTGAACACGCGCTCAGCACCGTGTTGGTAAGATAGGAGGATGGATCACAAAAGCCCCCCTACATGTTATCAAGGTCCTGCATGACGCGGAGGTCAGAAACCTGGGGACGGAGAAAACTGCCTATGCACTAATAATGGCAGCGTGAAAACTCCGACTCTACTTTCAAGTCCACTCCGTCCGCATTCTCACAGATTAGCCTCTCAAGACAGTCCTTGAAAAGCCCAAAAATTGCGGCCGCCTCATCAAATGGTCAATCGAGCTCAGTCAGCACGACATTAACTATCACCCTCGGACAGCAATCAAAGGCCAAGCTCTCACAGAATTAATTACCGAATGCACCATCCCCGAGTCCCTGGAAATTCAGGAGGAGGCCCCGGCCTGGGACGTCTACGTCGACGATTTGTCCTATGAGGAAGGGAGCGGCGCGGGCGTCATTCTCAGAGGCCCCGACGAATTCATCCTCCAGTATTCTCTTCGGCTTAACTTCCCAGCCACAAACAACGAGGCAGAGTATGAGGCTCTGATCACAGAACTTACACTGGCCTACCAGGCGGGAGCGAGGCAAATACGAGTCTTCAGTGATTCCCAACTCGTGGTCAATTAGATCACCGAAGAGTACGAGGCCTGTGACCACCGAATTACCTAGTACTTGTTACATGCGAAGCAGCTCCTGCAGCTCTTCGTGCAGGCGGATGTCCGGTGGATCCCAAGAGAACAAAACTGTCATGCCGACTCCTTATCTAAACTCGCGTCATCTTCCCTCAGAGGTATAGACCGCACCGTCCTAGTCGAGGTCCTTCTCAAACCGACCATCGAAAGAGCCTGAAGTCTTCTGCCTTGCCAATGGTGATTCCACTGAGACATGGATGAGCCCCATACATAGATTCCTGACAATTGGCGAGATGCCACAGGACCTGACCTCGGCATGAAGTATTCGGGTGCAGTTCGAAAGATTCACCTTAATTAGGAACGTGCTCTTCAAACGCTCCTACACCAAGTCGGACGGAGACCCTATCTTCACTGCCTAACACCAGACGAGGCTAAATACGCTCTGGAAGAACTGCATAAGGGGATTGGGGGATGTCATATGGGCAGCAGATCGCTAGCCCGAAAAGCACTAAACCACGGCTACTACTAGCCAACTACGCTGCAGGATGCTAAAAACCTTGTTCGAAGCTGCGGTCCTTACCAGAGGTTCACCCCCGTTAAACACTCACCCCAAGCTGAGCCGAAGTTGCTAACCAGTCCTGCTCCCTTCGCGATGTGGGGAATGGACCTGGTCGGCCCCTTTCCATAAGCAACCGGCCAAAGGCGATTTCTCATCGTGGTCGTTGACTACTTCACCAAGTGGGTAGAGGCGGTGCCCCTAGCTATGATCACCAAGCATCAGGCTCAACAATTCTTCTGGAAACACATAGTCTGCCGATTCGGGATCCTGCGCATGCTAATCACCAATAACGGAACCCAGTTCACCGGCAAAAGTTTTCGAAAGTTTTGTGACGACCTCGGCATTCAGCAACGCTTCTTGTCGATCTCTCATCCCCAATCGAACGACCATGCCAAAAACACCAACCATCAAATTCTCGATGATCTGAAAAAGTGGCTGGACCAATCGCCCAAGGGTCTGTGGGTCGAGGAATTGTCGAGCGTCCTCTGGTCACATCGGACTACTAAGAGAATTCCATCCAGTGAGTCCCCTTTCAATTTGACATATGGGATCGAGGCGGCCATCCCTCTGGAAGTCAACCTCCCATCGCCGAGATACATGGGCTTTAACGAAGAATCAAACTCAAGTGACCTCAGGACAAACCTAGACCTCGTTGACGAGGTACGGGAAAGATCCAGTATCCTACGAGCTATTTACCAACAATGGGTAGAGAGGCTCTACAACAAGAAAGTCCGCCCAACCAACATCAAGGAAGGGGACCTCGTGCTACGAAAGCTAGCAATCTCCCAGCCCACCGCCAGAGGCAAGCTCACCCCCAATTGGGAGGGCCCTTATAAGGACTCCCAAGTGGTACGTCCAGGCACGTACCGCCTCGAAGACCTGGGGGGGCAAGATGGTTAAAAGGCTCTAGAATGCGGAGCACCTCATCAAATTTCAAGAGGGAAAGTGAGGGAGAGTCCACTGTTGTAAGAGTTATGCACCACTTAACTTGTAAGCAAATGGCTGAGGTATAAAAGCAGTATATTATTGTCCAAAGTTCGTATTGGTTGCTCCCAAAATTCTAACAAGCTTA
This sequence comes from Hemerocallis citrina, assembly GCA_017893485.1. Lineage (NCBI taxonomy): Eukaryota > Viridiplantae > Streptophyta > Magnoliopsida > Asparagales > Asphodelaceae > Hemerocallis > Hemerocallis citrina. Next base: position 290,850,823 of record CM030360.1, on the reverse strand, counting down.
GACGCCCGATGCTCGGCATGTATCTCGAGCAAGACACCAGCTTTCTCACAAGCTTGGACGCCCGATGCTCGGCATGTACCTCGAGCAAGGCACCAACTTTCTTACAAGCTTGGACGCCCGACACTCGGCATGTATCTCGAGCAAGGCACCAGCTCACAAGCTTAGACGCCCGATGCTCGGCATGTATCTCGAGCAAGGCACCAGCTTTCTCACAAGCTCGGACGTCCGACGCTCGGCATGTATCTTGAGCAAGGCACCAGCTCTCTCACAAGCTCGGATGCCTGACACTCGGCATGTATCTCGAGCAATGCACCAGCTCTCTCACAAGCTCGGATGCCCGATGCTCGGCATGTATCTCTCACAAGCTTAGATGCCTGACGCTCGGCATGTATCTCGAGCAAGGCACCAGCTTTCTCACAAGTTTGGACGCCCCGACGCTTGGCATATACCTCGAGCAAGGCACCAGTTTTCTCACAAGCTTAGACACCCGATGCTCGGCATGTACCTCGAGCAAAGCACCATCTTTCTCACAAGCTTAGATGCCTGATGCTCGGAATGTATCTCAAGCAAGGCACCATCTTTCTCACAAGCTCGGACGTCCGATGCTCGGCATGTATCTCGTGCAAGGCACCAGTTTTCTCACAAGCATGGATGCCCAACACTCGGCATGTATATCGAGCAGGGCACCAACTTTCTCACATGCTTGGACGCCTGACGCTCGGCATGTATCTCAATCAAGGCACCAACTTTCTCAAATGCTTGGATGTCCGATGCTTGACATGTATCTCGAGCAAGGCACCAGCTTTCTCACAATCTTGGACGCCTGATGCTCGAGATGTATCTCAAGCAAGGCACCAGCTTTCTCACATGCTCGGATGCCTGACGCTCGGCATGTATCTCCAGCAAGGCACTAGCTTTTCCACAAGCTTGGACCCTCGGCTCGAACGGGGAATTCTATGATCCCTCAACTCCTAGCCGCTCGGCTCGGACGTAAGATGCTCACATCCTCGCCACTCTGCGAGGATGTCGAGCGCCCACGAGGGATTCTACGATCCCTCAACTCCTAGCCATTCGGCTCGGACGTCACACACTCATGCCCTCGCCACTTGGCATGGACTAAGAGCATCCACAAGGGACTCTATGATCCCTCAACCCCTCCGAGCACCTAAGGGGGTTTCAGCAACATTTCCCAAGTCCTAAACCTTCGGCTGAGACTTTGACTAAACCCCCGACACAAAATTTCTGCTTGGATTTACGGCCCTCGCCCACGACGAGAGCCACCAGACCCCAAACCATGGAGTGACCCTCCTTTCAACTGCTGGTAACTAGGAGTAGGCAACACTAATAACCGTTACCCTGAATTGTCAGAGGATGGCAGGAGAGCCACCGGTCTGGGCTCCCGAACAAAAGCTTGATTTTGGGGGCACTCGCCTACGACAAACGCCCCAAGTGCTGCCCTCCGGGATCGACCGCCCTCCACTCGCTGGTTGCAAGGGATAAAGCGGCAGTCATCGTCGTTACCCCTAATTATCAGAGGGTGGTAGGAGAGTCATCGGCAGCAAGGACTCACGGTGAAGTGTAAAATAAACTGATGAGAGGGTGGGGGTTATATAGCCCTCAGGGGAGGTGCATTTATTACGTGGGAATTCGTAACGTATAAAGGACCATTAATGTTCTTGGAAGACGTAACGTCCTCTGTTACCAAGCTTTCAAGATCCCTCGCTCTCGCTACCACCTTCGGATCGGACCCCTCGCTCGGCTCAAACACCGAGGATTGCCCCTTAGAATTAATCATAAGACAGAAAAACAGCCAAGACAAGACAATCGTCTTCTCATTATTATTTCATCAAAAGAAATTGCGTCGTTACAAAGAAAAACTTCGTTACATTGGTAAAACCTAGCCTAGGGCTCCTGTGTCGAAGCCACAGGATCGAGGCAGATGAGCTCTAGTCCGGCCGACCAAGTCAGTTCCTTCGCCGGGTCTCCCGGTTTTGCCAAGGTGGACACGCTGGCGACTGAGCTCTGTGCATCACAATGCCTCGTTGGACCAATCCTTGGGATTGGCAACGAAGCACCATCGGGGGGACAGGGGTCTGTGAAGGAAACAGGCCAGGACCCAGACATCCTTAGCATTATCTTGTACCGTTGCACCTCCAATTCCTTCTCCATAATAACCTTATAGAGGAAAGACTAGATGAAGGCCGCTGGGAAGAAGTACTAGCCATCAAAAACGGAGCTCCAGTAGGGTCCAGGTCACAATCGGCTAACAGCTTCTTGAACCGCTCCAGCTCCACGCTGCGCCCCTTGGACTTGTCCATAAAGTATTTGACGACAGCCTCACGGTCACGAGCCTCCTTACGGTATCGATTCAAAGCAAACTCCATAGCTGAGATCTTACCTTTCAGTCGGCTCACCTCCGAGCTGTCAAGGTCCCCCTCCGGGGTCACTGTCATCTGCAAAAGAACAGAGAAATATCACTTCGAGCCAAAAACACTTGGCTAAAAAATCAAGCCAAAATCTAAATTCATCCAAGTCAAGAGGTTCAGCCAAAAACGCTTTTCATTGATCAAAAAAGTAATTTTACAAAAGTGCGATGGCCAGTCCTCTTTCGGCTATTACAAAAAATGCAAACAAAAATGAAACGAGGAAAAGAAACAACAATGACTACTGCTGTCCCACCTCTTCCTCAGCCTGCTTCTCGGGGTGGGTCTCATCATCCGCAGGATCATCACCACCTCGGGGGTCAGCGAAAGCTCCGGCATGACCAAGTCATAGTGAAAGCTGCTCAGGTCCAGCTCCGGATGAAAGTACTTGACATGCCGGATCACCCTGGCGTAGACCACATCCTAGGCCTCGATCACTTTGTCCATCCCGGCCGTTCTCATCTCCTGCATGCGTGCATCAGCCTCCTTCCTCAGATAAGGAATTCTTCTTATATAGGCATCCTCCTGGTTCACCAAATCCGCTCGAAGAGCCTGGATCTGGCCCTCGAGGAGCGTCTTCTCTAGCTTGAGCTCCTTCGCCTCCCGCTCCCAGTGCTGGGTATTCCTCGTCTCGTTCGCCAGCTCCTTCTTATGCAGCTTCATTAGTTGAGCGCCTTCCACGCAGGCCTGCAACTGAGGGAGATATACTTAGAAAATGGGCCAAAAAGTATTAACACAACCCATTACCACGTTACCTACAAGCTGGCCAGAGCCCACTTCATGTACGAGGACTCGACGGTGTAGCACTCCCGGGCCTTCTAGTCTCGGGGCGGAGCGATCTTCCCAACCATCTCAATGGCCACCGGCCCATCCGAAATGGTATCCCTGATCTTAACAGCCCAGTCCAGCGCCCAGGGCTGCAGGCCTACCTCACCAACAATTTGGTCAACCGTCGGAGCGACTGGAGGGAGGCCCACCTGCACCATCGAGGCGACCTTCTGGCTGCTAGAGCTGGGGCCCGATTTCGAGCTCTTATGCTTCTTCGGCGTCGGGAGTGAGGTCTCCTCCGCAACCCCCTCAGGAGAGGCTCTCCCATGCTTCTTGTGGTAGGGTCGGTCGGCCTTCTCGGTCGCCTGTTTTTTCAGCAGCGCCCTCCTCGGGGCAATCACATCATCATCCATGTCTACAAAAAAGGAAAATCACGTAAGAAGAGCAAAAATACTTGAAGGAAAACTAGATAAAAAAACATACTGATAGGAATGGGGCTCAGTAAGATTCGAGCCAAGTGTCTTTCCATCACCCTCGGCCAACCGATGCTATTGCCCGAACATATCTTCTCAACATTCGCCCATTCCTCGGCCGTCAAATCCGACTTGCGAGGACCCTTCAAATTGGGCTTGTAGAACCTCCAAGCCGTGGGTATCACCCATGGAGTCAGGTTCCGAATGATAAATTACTTCTCTTTCCACCCTTCGATGGAGTCCGGGTGCCCGTGCACAACCCTTCTCTTTCGTCTCGGTGAAATATAGTAAATCCCCTCATATTTGCCGGACGAGCTGAGGCCGAGGAACGCCCGGAAGTACTTCAGTTTCGGGCAGACTCCCCGCTCAGCACAGAGTAACAGGAAGCACACTATCTACTTCTAGGAATTTGGCCCGTACTGCATTGGGCTAAGGGGCGCCCAATTCAAGACTTCCGTAATGAACGGGTGGAGCGGCAGCTGCAAACCATAACAGAAAGCATCAACCAGGAACATGCAGAAGTGGGGTGCCAGTTTGTCCGTGAGATGGATCCCGGGGCTGGGGATCAGCAACTCATACTCCTCACCGATAAAATAATTCACACGGATGACGGGAAGGTCGTTCGCTGTAACGATGGTCGGTACCTTGTCCATAGCAATTTTCTGCCTACCAGGCGAGGAAGCATCCTCATCATCGTCAGCACCTCCCCTGTATCGGAGCAACTCCTTAACATCGTCCGGATACATTCGGATAGAGCGCGGCTGGACCTCAAATGGGACCTCCAGATTAACCACGGGAGCTGTCTCGTCCAGGCTGTCCGAATGAACCCACTTCGTCTTCCTACGTCGAACACGAGGACCCTTCGGGGGAGATGGCATCGCCAAAGGGCCCAAGTCATCATCCTTGGACGAGTTATTATTCCCTCCAAGTTCACCCTCCTCGGCCGTTGTGACCCGCTCTTCCTCCTCAATCACTTCAACCTCTTCTTCTCCCCCCTTCCTCTGCCACTGCGATCTATTCTCTGCCCCCCTCGATCACCTCGACCTCCTCCTTACCTTCGACCAAGGGTACGTCCCGTTACGAGTCACTCGACTCTACCACGAAGGGTCTTCTACTACGTAAAAGGCGCAACATCGTAGACCTTTGTCTCTGACTCCCAAGACGTTGAGTCGGAGGCACAGGGACCCTCGTCCTGACCCGAGGTAGTGGTCGACTAACCGGACTGAGCTCGCGACATACTCAAAAATAAAATTAACTAATCTGTTCAAAGAACGGTGGAAGATATCGGAAAACTCGCCGCCGGTGACTGAAAAGCGCTAGAAGAGGAGATTTGGAAGCTTAAGAAGAAAAAGCAAAGATGGGAAATGGAAGGGGGAGGGAGGATTTATAGCAAAACTAGCAACACTTTGTATTCCGTGAAAAACATGATGTCATCAATTACACATGTCACCACCCTATTGCCCCACGAACGGTCCAAGTCCCCAAAACTCCAATGCACGGAGCTCGCAGTACACTTTGTACACACCAAAAACCGAGTGCCCAACTAGATTTTTCCAACAAAGCTGTCTGATAAAGGCTAAGTTGGGGGAGGGGGGGGGGGGGGGGGGCTCGACGCTCGGCAAGTACTGCGAGCACCCACCTAACTATTTCCAATAAAGCTGCCTAGCAAAGGCTAAGTCGGGGGGGGGGGGGGGGGGGGGCTGGGCAAGTACTGTGAGCACCCACCAAAGCTTTTTCTAACAAAGCTGCCAAACAAAGGCTAAGTCAAGGGGGCTCGACGCTCGGCTAGTACTGCGAGCACCCACCTAGCTTTTTCCAACAAAGCTGCCTAACAAAGGCTAAGTCTGGGGGGCTCGACGCTCGGCAAGTACTTCAAGCATCTACCTAGCTTTTTCCAACAAAACTGCCTAACAAAGGCTAAGTCACAGGGGGGGAGGGCTAGACGCTTGGCAAGTACTACGAGCACCCACCTAGCTTTTTCCAACAAAGCTGCCTAACAAAGGCTAAGTCAGGGGGGGCTCGACACTCGGCAAGTACTGCGAGCACCCACCTAGCTTTTTCCAACGAAGCTGCCCCTCGAGGCTTCAGGGCTCAACGCTCAGCAAGTACTGCGAGCACCCACCTAGCTTTTTTCAACAAAGCTGCATAACAAAGGCTAAGTCGGGGGGGCTCGATGCTCTGTAAGTACTGCGAGCACCCACCTAGCTTTTTCCAACAAAGCTGCCCCTCGAGGCTTCAGGGCTCGACGCTCGGTAAGTACTGCGAGCATCGATCTAGCATTTTCCAACAAAGTTGCCTAACAAAGGCTAAGTCTAGGGGGCTCGATGCTCGGCAAGTGCTTCGAGCATCCACCTAGCTTTTTCCAATGAAGCTGCCCCTCTAGGCTTCAGGGCTCGATGCTCGGTAAGTACTGCGAGTACCCACCTAGCTTTTTCCAACAAAGCTGCCTCTCAAAACTTTAAGACTCGGGGCTCGGCAAGCTCTCCGAGCCGACCCTCCAAGCTCGGAGCTCGGTAGTGACTTCGAGCACCCACTCAGCTTCTCACTGGAGTTGCCTCACTCAAAGCTCTCCGAGCCAACCCTCCAAGCTCGGAGCTCGGCAGTGACTTCGAGCACCTACTCAACTTCTCGCTGAAGTTGCTTCACCCGAAGCTCTCCGAGCTGACCCCCCAAGCTCAGAGCGCGGCAGTGACTTCGAGCACCCCTCAGCTTCTCACTGGAGTTGCCTCACTCGAAGCTCTCTGAGTCGACCCTCCGATCTCGGAGTTCGGTAGTGACTTCGAGCACCCTCTCAGCTTCTCACTGAAGTTGCCTCATTCGAAGCTCTCCGAGCTGACCCTCCAAGCTCGGAGCTCGGCAGTGACCTCGAGCACCCACTCAGCTTCTCACTGAAGTTGCCTCACTCAAAGCTCTCTGAGCCGACCTTCCAACCTCGAAGCTCGGCAGTGACTTTGAGCACCCACTCAGATTCTCACTAAAGTTGCTTCAGTTGAAGCTCTCCGAGCCGACCCTCCAAGCTTGGAGCTCAGCAGTGACTTCGAGCACCCACCCAGCTTCTCACTGAAGTTGCTTCACTCGAAGCTCTCCGAGCCGACCCCCCAAGCTCGAAGCTAGGCAGTGACTTCGAGCACCCACTCAGCTTCTCACTGGAGTTGCCTCACTCGAAGCTCTCCGAGTCGACCCTCCAAGCTCGGAGCTCGGTAGTGACTTCGAGCACCCTCTCAGCTTCTCACTGAAGTTGCCTCACTCGAAGCTCTCCGAGCCGATCTTCCAAGCTTGGATCTCGGTAGTGACTATGAGCATCCACTTAACTTCTCACTAGAGTTTTCTCACTCGAAGTTCTCCGAGCCGACCCCCCAAGCTCAGAGTTCGGCAGTGACTTCTAGCACCCATTCAGCTTATCACTAGAGTTTCCTTACTTAAAGCTCTCTGAGCCGATCCTCCAAGCTCAGAGCTCGGCAGTAACAGCGAGCACCCACCTGGCTCCTCTCCCTAAGCATCCCTCATGGAGTGCTCGGCGCCTGTCGGACGAACTCGTCCTTCGGCCTTCGGCCCTCGACCTTTGTCCCTCGACCTTCGTCCCTCTACCCTCGATCTCAGCACTCGGCCTTCGGCCTAAATTGTGGCCAGTTCTAAAAACACCCCTCAGGGATTCAGAGCAACAAATCTTCGCCAAATACTCCTCTCCTCTCTTTCTACAGAGACAGATTATTCCTACACCGCTGGGTTACACATTCCTCCAGGAGTGGGGGCTTGTGATATGATATAAATTACGTGGCCCCATCTGGGCCCTCAGATCTCCTCAGATTTCGCTCTCCTGTGATCATCAGGTCAAACAAACCCAACGGGCTTCAACCAGCTCAGGCCCATGGGCAAACGGGTCCGAGCCGGCTCTTTAGGATCTCAGACCCATTTACCCTTGCCTATAAATATCAAACCCCCTCCTCATTTTCAAAGGTGATCAATCTTTCTCCACCTGAACCCTAGCTACTGTTGCTTTTTCAGTGACTGACTAGATCGTCGGAGGGCCTGTCTCTGGGAACTCTCCCTGATTTTCTAGGCATTGTGCAGGTACGAAGATCCGAGCCAAGCTGCGAAGATCCGAGCCGAGCACTCAGCCTCTACCTCCCTCCTGCTACTCTCGAGCCGGTCCTACAGCCAAGGATCGGATCAACGCCTGTGTCGTGTCTTCCGCTTTACAAATTACAAGAACTCACACATGTTGCTTCGATACCCAAAAACAAGCAACATCATATATATATATATATATATCATAATTTATAATAAAATTTTTATATATATCATAATTTTTAGTAGGTTCAAATAATAAAATTTAATAAATTTAAATGGTGGTTTTCAAAAAATTTAAAAAAGTATGGGGGTTTCAAATTTTTTGGGGGGGGGGGGGGGGGGGGGGGGGGGGGGGGGGGGGTCCCCCACATAGCTCCGTCACTGAGTTTGGCTAACATCGTAGATGGTTACCATTCTTATCACCAACAAAAATATCTACTCTTCTATTTTTCTGAGTGTCGCAGTAACAATCTCTAGTGTTTAGCTGTTCGAAGGTTGCAAAATGCTCACAACGTCCGATCCAGATCAAGATCAACGTTTCACGTTAAATAAAAGAAATCCTCATCTGATGTTTTCTCACGCTGAAATTAGCTCCAACAAAAGTTTAGAAAAAAATTAAAAGAAGAAAACTACTACATATTTAAAGTAGTAATGCGTTAATCGTACTTATTTTGCATGCTAAAAGAGGTTGAAATTTTGTATTTAATGGAATAAAGTCATGAGTTTTTATCCTTTTGTTGATTTGGCATGATTAATGAGTAGATTAATTTTTCATTATGATAGAGATTTCAACTTAAAACATTTGGGGTCAAAAGAAGGCAAAAAAAAGCTCAAATAATTAAAGAAAAAGGCTCAGATAAGATAGAGGAACAATAATTTTTTTAAAAAGTCACTTAGATAAGTGAAGTTAGCTTTTTTGTTAGTGATATATGAAGCCCAAAATCATTCAACTTCAATTTTAAACAAAAATTTCATTATATTTTATTAGCAGGAATTTCAATAAGATATCTTTCAATTCCATCCCAGTTCATTTCGGAATAGGCGGCTAATATTAATCTCATAAGTGCAGTAGTCGTCGTCTGACCAATCGGCTATAATTCTAATAGTTATTCACCATCCACCTAATTGATTCTCTGCTAAAGCAAAAAACATATAAAACCAAAATTGATGCGGTTTGTTTTTGGGGGGTGGCTGCACCAGGTGTGAGTTCTTCTCGATTTGTTTTTTTGCGGAAGCTTCGGTACGGATGGTACGCCCGACCCTCAGCTGAGGGAACGGTTCGGGAGTAGCGGGAGCGAGGTGGAGATCGGATGCACGGCTCGGATCCGGAGGTCTCGTGTACCTGCACTCGGTCTAGAAACATCGGGATTAATCCCGGTGGCAGACTCTCCGACGATCTAGTCAGTCACTGAAGAGTAACAGTAACTAGGGTTTTAGAGGGGAGAGATTGAATATTGATTACCTCTTGAAGGGGTAGAGGGCCTGGTATTTATAGGCAAAGCCAACCGGGTCTGGACCCGGTTGCCCGTGGGCCTGACGTGGCAGAAGCCCAAGTGGTCTAGGGCTGACGTGGAAGGAGCCCTGGGTGGTTTAGGGCTGACGTGGCGGAAGCCCAGGCGGTTTTGGGACTGACGCAGCAGATCTGGATGATCGAGGGTGAACGCCTTTTGAGGGGATCTTGTGGCCCGGAGGGGGCCACGTCATTTGACCTATATCAGGAGCCCCTCACTCATGGAGAGCTGGGTAATCCAGCCGTGTAGGAGTGATTTTTGTCTCTGTAGGAAGAGCGGGTTGGTGTATGCGGCGAAGAATGAGACCCGTATTTTCCAGAAGAGGTCAGCGGGGTAGGATGAAGGGATCCCCTCTTGGAGTTACTCGTGGTCGTCGAAGCTTCGGCCGGCCGAGCCTCTAGGGTTGGTAAGCGAGCCCTTTGCTGGTTGGAAACGCAAAGGGCGATGTCGATGCCATGAAGCAGGAGACCTTCTTGACGAGCGTGGAGGGTCGGAAGACGAGCCCTCATCGTTGGGGGGCCTACTTGCCGAGTGTTTGTGGGTCGGCAGGCGAACCCCTCTTTGTTGGGGGATAATTTTGGGGCTCGCGGTGACATCCGAATGTCGACCCAGAGGTCATTTGGCCGAGAGAGTAGGAGGTTGGTTGGCGATCCTCTCACTTGTTGGAAAAGCAGTGGGATGTCGAGACCGTGGAGCAGGAGGCCTTCTTGACGAGCGTGGAGGGTCGGCAGGAGAGCCCCCTCACTTGTTGGAAAAGCATGAGGGCGTCGAGACTGTGGAGCAGGAGGCCTTCCTGACGAGCGTGGAGGGTCGGCAGGTGAGCCCCCTCACTTGTTGGAAAAGCAAGGGGATGTTAGGAGTCTAGAGCGGGGGTCCTTCTTGACGAGCGTCGAGGGTCGGCAGGCGAGCCCCACATTGTTTGGGGGGATAATTTCGGGGCTCGCAGTGACATCCGAGTGTCGACCCAGAGGTCATTTGCCCGAGAGAGTAGGGGGTCGGTTGGCGAGCCCCTCACTTGTTGGAAAAGCAAGGGGGCATCGAGACCATGGAGCAGGAGGCCTTCTTGACGAGTGTGGAGGATTGGCAGACGAGCCCCCTCACTTGTTGGAAAAACAAGGGGGCATCGAGACCGTGGAGCCGGAGGCCTTATTGATGAGCGTCTAGGGTCAGCAGGCGAGCCCCCTCACTTGTTGGAAAAGCAAGGGAGTGTCGAGACCGTGGAGTAGGAGGCCTTCTTGACAAGCGTCGAGGGTCGGCAGGCGAGCCCCCTCACTTGTTGGAAAAGCAAGGAGGCGTCGAGACCGTGGTGCAGGAGGCCTTCTTGACGAGCGTCTAGGGTCGGCAGGCGAGCCCCCTCACTTGTTGAAAAAGGAAGTGGGCGTCGAGATCGTGGAGCGGGAGGCATTCTTGATGAGCATCGAGGGTCGGCAGCCGAGCCCCCTCACTTGTTGGAAAAGCAAGGGGATGTAGGAGTCTGGAGCGAGGGTCCTTCGTGACGAGCGTCTAGGGTCGGCAGGCGATCCCCTCAATGTTTGGGAGAAACTTTTTGGGCTCGCAGTGCAGTCCGAGCGTCGAGGTCCCAACAGTATGGGAGAAACTTTTTGGGCTCGCTGTGACATCCGAGTGTCGAGGTCCAAGTAGTTTGGGAGAAACTTTTTGGGCTCGCGGTGCAGTCCGAGCGTCAAGGTCCCAACAGTTTGGGAGAACCATTTTGGGCTCGCGGTGACATCTGAGCGTCGAGGTCCAAGTAGTTTGGGAGAAACTTTTTGGGCTCGCAGTGCAGTCCGAGCGTTGCGGTCCAAGCAGTTTGGGGAGAAACTTTTTGGGATCCCAGTGCAGTTCGAGCGTCGAGGTCCCAGCAGTTTGGGGAAAACTTTTTTGGCTCGCGGTGACATCCGAGCGTCGAGGTCCAAGTAGTTTAGGAGAAACATTTTGGGCTCGCGGTGCAGTCCGAGCGTCGAGATCCAAGTAGCTTGGGAGAAACTTTTTGGGCTCACGGTGCAGTCCGAGCGTCGAGGTCCCAGCAGTTTGGGGAGAAACTTTTTCGGCTCACGGTGCAGCCCGAGCATCAAGGTCCAAGCAGTTTGGGAGAAACTTTTTGGGTTCGCGGTGCAGTTCGAGCGTCGAGAGTCCAGCAGTTTGGGAAAAACTTTCTGGGCTCGGGGTGACATCTGAGCGTCGAGGTCCAAGTAGTTTGGGAGAAACTGTTTGGGCTCGCGGTGCAGCCCGAGCGTCGAGTCCAAGCAGTTTCGGAGAAACTTTTTGGGCTCGCGGTGACATCCGATAGTCAAGGTCCAAGCAGTTTGTGAGAAACTTTTTGGGCTCGCTGTGCAGCCTGAGCGTCGAGGTCCTAGCAGTTTGGGAGAAACTTTTTGGGCTCGCGATGCAGTTCGAGCGTCGAGGTCCAAGCAGTTTGGGGAGACACTTTTTAGGCGCACAGTGCAGCCCGATCGTGGAGGTCCAACCAGTTTGGGAGAAACTTTTTGGGCTCGCGGTGCTGTCCGAGCGTCGAGGCACCAACAGTTTGGGAAAAACTTTTTGGGCTCGCGGTGACATCCGAGCGTCGAGGTCCAAGTAGTTCGGGAGAAACTTTTTGGGCTCGTGGTGCAGTCCGAGCGTCGAGGTCCAAGCAGTTTGGGAGAAACTTTTTCGGCTCACGGTGCAGCCCGAGCGTCGAGGTCCATGCAGTTTGGAAGAAACTTTTTGAGCTCGTGGTGTAGTCCGAGCGTCGAGGCCCCAGCAATTTGGAAAAAACTTTTGGGCTCGAGGTGACATCCGAGCGTCGAGGTCCAACTAGTTTGGGAGAAACTTTTTGGGCTCGCGGTGCAGTCCGAGCATCGAGGTCCAAGCAATTTAAGAGAAACTTTTTGGGCTCGCGGTGACATCCGATCGTCTAGGTCTAAGCAGTTTGGGAGAAACTTTTTGGGCTCATGGTGCAGTCCGAGCGTCGAGGTCCCAGCAGATTGGGAAAAACTTTTAGAGCTAGCGGTGACATTCGAGCGTTGAGGTCCACGTAGTTTGGGAGAAACTTTTTTTCTCGCGGTGCAGTTCGAGCGTCGAGGTCCAAGCAATTTGGGAGAAACTTTCTGGGCTCGCAGTGACATTCGATTGTCGAGGTCCAAGCAGTTTGGGAGGAAATTTTTGGGCTCGCGGTGCAGCTCGAGCGTCGAGGTCCAAGTGGTTTGGGAGAAACTTTTTGGGCTCGCGACGCAGCCCGAGCATCGAGGTCCAAGCGGTTTGGGAGAAACTTTTTGTGCTCGCAGTGTAGTCCGAGCGTCGAGGTCCCAGCAGTTTGGGGGGAAACTTTTTGGGCTCGCGGTGCAGTCCGAGCGTCGAGGCCCCAGCAGTTTGGGAAAAACTTTTTGGGCTCGCGGTGACATCCGAGCGTCGAGGTCCAAGTAGTTTTGGAGAAACTTTTTTGGCTCGCGGTGCTGTCCGAGCGTCGAGGTCCAAGCAATTTGGGAGAAACTTTTTGGGCTCGCGGTGACATCCGATCGTCGAAGTCCAAGCAGTCTGGGAGAAACTTTTTGGGCTCGTGGTGCAGCCCGAACATCGAGGTCCAAGCGGTTTGGGAGAAACTTTTTGGGCTCGCGGTGCAGCGTGAGCGTCGAGGTCCAAGCAGTTTGGGAGAAACATTTTTGGGCTCGCGGTGCAGTCCGAGCATCGAGGCCCCAGCAGTTTGGAAAAAACTTTTTGGGCTCGCGGTGACATCAGAGTGACGAGGTCCAAGTAGTTTGGGAGAAACTTTTTGGGCTCGCGGTGCAGTCCGAGCGTGGAGGTCCAAGCAGTTTGGGAGAAACTTTTTGGGCTCGCGGTGACATCCGATTATCGAGGTCCAAGCAGTTTGGGAGAAAGTTTTTGGGCTCGCGGTGCAGCCCGAGCGTCGTTGTCCAAGCAGTTTGGGAGAAATTTTTTGGGCTCGCGGCGCAGCCTGAGCGTCGAGGTCCAAGCTGTTTGGGAGAAACTTTTTGGGCTAGTGGTGCAGTCCGAGCATCGAGGTTCCAGCAGTTTGGGGAGAAACGTTTTGGCTCATGGTGCAGCCCGAGCATCGAGGTCCAAGCAGTTTGGAAGAAACTTTTTTGGGCTCGCGGTGCAGTCCGAGCGTTGAGGCCCCAGCAGTTTGGGAAAAAAAATTGGACTCGCTGTGACATCCGAGCGTCGAGGTCCAAGTAGTTTGGGAGAAACTTTTTGGGCTCGCGGTGCTGTCCGAGCATCGAGGTCCAAGCAGTTTAGGAGAAACTTTTTGGACTCGTGGTGCAGTTCGAGGGTCGAGGCTCCAGCAATTTGGAAAAAACTTTTGGGCTCGAGGTGACATCCGAGCATCGAGGTCTAAGTAGTTTGGGAGAAACTTTTTGGGTTCACGGTGCAGTCCGAGGATCGAGGTCCAAGCAGTTTAGGAGAAACTTTTTGGGCTCGCGGTGACATCCGATCGTCGAGGTCTAAGCAGTTTGGGAGAAACTTTTTGGGCTCGTGGTGCAGTCCGAGCGTCGAGGTCCCAGTAGTTTGGGAAAAACTTTTAGAGCTCGCGGTGACATTCGAGCGTCGAGGTCCATGTAGTTTGGGAGAAACTTTTTTGTCTCGCGGTGTAGTCAGAGCGTCGAGGTCCAAGCAATTTGGGAGAAACTTTTTGGGCTCGCGGTGACATCCGATCGTCGAGGTCCAAGCAGTTTGGGAGAAACTTTTTGGGCTCGCGGTGCAGCTCGAGCGTCGAGGTCCATGCGGTTTGGGAGAAACTTTTTGGGCTCGCGGCGCAGCCCGAGCGTCGATGTCCAAGCAGTTTGGGAGAAACTTTTTGCTCTCGCGGTGCAGTCCGAGCGTCGAGGTCCCAACAATTTGGGGGGAAACTTTTTGGGCTCGCGGTGCAACTTGAGCGTCGAGGTCCAAGCAGTTTGGGAGAAACATTTTTGGGCTCGCGGTGCAGTCCGAGCTTCGAGGCCCCAGCAGTTTTGGGAAAACGTTTTGAGCTCGCGGTGACATCCGAGAGTCGAGGTCCAAGTAGTTTGGGAGAAACTTTTTTGGCTCGTGGTGCAGTTCGAGCGTCGAGGTCCAAGCAATTTGGGAGAAACTTTTTGGGCTCGCGGTGACATCCGATCGTCGAGGTCCAAGCAGTTTGGGAGAAACTTTTTGGGCTCGTGGTGCAGCCCGAGCATCGAAGTCCAAGCGGTTTGGGAAAAACTTTTTGGGCTCGCGGTGCAGCCCGAGCGTCGAGGTCCAAGCAGTTTGGGATAAACATTTTTGGGCTCGCAGTGCAGTCCGAGCGGCGAGGCCCCGACAGTTTGGGAAAAACTTTTTGGGCTCGCGGTGACATTAGAGTGACGACGTCCAAGTAGTTTGGGAGAAACTTTTTGCGCTCGCGGTGCAGTCCGAGCGTCGAGGTCCAAGCAGTTTGGGAGAAACTTTTTGGGCTCGCGGTGACATCCGATCATTGAGGTCCAAGCAGTTTGGGAGAAAGTTTTTGGGCTCGCGGTGCAGGCCAAGCGTCGAGGTCCAAGCAGTTTGGGAGAAATTTTTTGGGCTCGCGGCGCAGCCGGAGCGTCGAGGTCCAAGCAGTTTGTGAGAAACTTTTTGGGCTAGTGGTGCAGTTCGAGCATCGAGGTCCCAGCAGTTTGGGGAGAAACGTTTTGGGCTCGCGGTGCAGCCCGAGCATCGAGGTCCAAGCAGTTTGGAAGAAACTTTTTGGGCTCGCGGTGCAGTCCGAGCGTTGAGGCCCCAGCAGTTTGAGAAAAAAAATTGGGCTCGCGGTGACATCCGAGCGTCGAGGTCCAAGTAGTTTGGGAGAAACTTTTTGGGCTCGCGGTGCTGTCCGAGCATCGAGGTCCAAGCAGTTTGGGAGAAACTTTTTGGGCTCGTGGTGTTGTCCATGCGTCGAGGTCCTAGCAGTTTGGGAGAAACTTTTTGGGCTCGCGGTGCAGTCCGAGCGTCGAGGTCCAAGCAATTTGGGCAAAACTTGGGTGAATAATGGTGAAGTACCCGAGAGGATGACCCTGTGCAACGAGCCGCCGCGTTAGTCGACAGAGCTAAGGGTAAGAAGGTATTTTTGCGCACTAGGCTGACATCATCAAGATCCTGGTGGTCGTTAGATCTCGATGATGAAGATCAGACAGCCAGATCTTTTTGCAGAATTCGAGTCCAGATTGCGCTTATAAATCCCCCTCTCCCCACCTCACTTTTTCACTTTGCTTTCAACTTCCACATAACCAAAATTTTCCTGCACACCGCTGGTGACTGTTTTCCGTTGCCCTTTGCTTACTCCGGTGAATCAGGTTAGTATTTCTGTTTTTAAAATGTCACGGTCTCAGTCCTGTTCTGAGGCAAGTACTTCGGGTCGCGGCGAGGAGGAGGTCCATTCGTCTTCAATATATTTCTCGTCGGGGGACATCTGCCCGGTAAAGGAAGAGGTTCTGTCGGAAGGAGGGTCAGATGGCGATGCTGACGTAGCTTTTATTGTAGAACCTCTGCAATCCCGTAGGTCGGGTAAGGAGCCTATGAAGGAGGAGCATGAAGAGAAGGATCCTAAGGGCGAGGAGCTCGTGGAGGAGGAGAATGAATCCGGAGAAGAAGGCCCGGAAGAAGAGGAGCAGGTCGAGGAGGGTGGTGATGAGGAGGAGTTCGAGCAAGGGATGGAGAGTGGTAGCGATCATGGCGAGGTCGGAGGGACCGCGGAGGAGGTAGGGGAAGAAGAGGCAGACCTGCCACCGTTGCCTCCCCTAGCGACCCTTTTCCCTGATAGGAAGGATCACCCTTGAAAGAGGAGGAGGAAGTGGATAAGGCCTGACAGCCCGGCCGAGACGGATAATCATGAGTATGGCTCCGGATTTACATACCCCCTTCTCTCCGGCAAGAATCCAGGATCGATCAGGATGTATCCTGACGACGTGAAAGATCTTCTGGCGTGTACTTCTTTTTGAGGGACGAGAACCGGCCCATGATCAAGATGGACAGCGTGAAGTGCGCCGTGCCGAGGGACTACTTGCCCATCCTAAGGGCGGCCTATTTCATTCCTCGGGAGTTTGAGCTTCTGGTGCCGAACCCAGGGATTCGCCCGACCACCGTGCTCAAACTGAGCTTCTGTATGTTCCCTGAGGACGCTTTTGTCTCGGGGTTGAGGTTTCCGTTGCACCCATTCATCAAGAGGGTGCTGAACTGGGGGGAGCTGAGCCCGATGCAATATGGTCCCAACTCTTGGAAACACTTAGTGTGTTTTATTTTGAAGTGTCGGGAGAAGGGGATTATGCCAAGGCTGCCCTACTTCCGAGCCATCCTGAGGATGAGTTCTTTGGGGAACAGAAGGGGATTTTCTATCTTTCGCCCCGCCCCCACAAGAAGGTGATGCACGGCCATCTAGACTCCATCAAGGGTTGGAAGGAGAAGTACTTCATTGTCCGGAGCGAGAAGCCCTGGGGCATCCCCACTGTTTGGAACTTCGGAAAGCCGAACCATAAGCTGCCGAAGTGGAAGTACTTGACTGAGGGGGAGTGGGCAAAGGTCGATAAGATCGTGGAGGGTCATAGCATCGGGTGGCCTTGTGTCACGGAGCTACACCTCGTCCGAGCCGGACTAAGCCCGGCCAACCCTAGTATGTTTCTGTTTCTATACTATTTTTTCTGCCTTTTCGTTGACATGTTTAACTTTTCTTTTTATAGAAATGTCTGCCAAGGAGTTGGATACCCGAAGCACTGTAGTGGCCCTGACCGCCAAGAGGAGAGTGGACATGGTGAAGAAGGCCGCCTCAGGGGTGGGAACTGGACAGGCAGCGACTTGAAGACCCGTAGCGACTCCAAGGCCCGAGGAGTCGACCCCGAAGAGGGCGAAGAAGCACCACCACCATTCGTCGAGGTCGGGGAAAGAACCGGAGGCGAGCTCTAGTAGCAAAAAGGTTGCTGAGGTCGCGAAGGGACCTCTCCCGCCGCTTCGATCGGACGCTGCGGAAATGGTGGGTCGGCAGGGCATGAGGCCTTATACCCCCGACTAGGGGGTCAAGGCAGGGGATACGCTCCTCGAAGGCCCGGTCGCGATAGAGGTGGTGAAGCACCTTGCCACCAAGCGGGATTGTATGGCCCTGGTGGTGGAGATAACCGAGACGTCCTATATGAGGTTCGCTCAGGCCCACCTTGCGGTAAGCCTTCCTTCTGCGTGTTGGTTTAGTTTTTTGGAGAATTCTCCTAACTTGATCTTCCTCAGTCAGGCAATGCAACACACGCAGCACTTTCACGAGTGTCTGGAGAAGGAGATCACCATCCAGAATAAGAACGTCGAACGCTATTTTCGTGAAGCCACCCAGCTGAAGGACGAGCAGATGGCGGTGAAGGCTGCCCTTGCTGTCGCCCGATTCCAGTTGGTCTCCAACAAGGAGCATCATGAGAAAGAGCTAGCACAGTTCAAGGCGAAGTCCAAGAAGGCTAGCGATGAGGCAGCGATCGCCATGGCAGATACCCTGATCGCCTCGCAGGACGAGGCTTATAACAAGGCCCGGGAGCACATCCTGTGGATTTATCCGGACCTTCAGATTGGGCATCTCCACTACGGGTGGGACCCAGAGCTTCTGCTGACGCCATGTGGAGTGGAGGATGAGGAGCAGGGGGATGCTCGCTTGGAGGCTGGGGACGACCAAGTTGACGAAGAGGTGTCGTCCCCTTCTTAAACAATAGTTTAGGAATCTCCCCCTCCCCTCTTTTTTTTTGTAATTTGCCGACCGCGGACTGGCCACCGCCTTTTGTAGTACAAAAATTTTGAACTTAATGCAAGATAATTTTTTTGCCGATGCTTCATGACTTGTGCTTTTTTAGTCTCCTCTATGACTTGTTGTTTTTCTCGCATTTTTGATAGACGCATGAGGTCCTCGGTGTCGACCTTGGTTCTGTCGAGGTTTCCTTGGTCCGAGCTGGGATGGGAGCCATGGAGAGTGCTCTAGCTTGCCAGCGTATACTGGCTCGGGACCGAGCGACCGCAGTGAATTACTTCATGAACAAGTCTAGGGAGCTCAGCTTGGAGGTCGCTCGTCTGAAGAAAGCCATAGCCGACCGGGACTGGTGGGCAATTGAGACGAGCTGGTCGATCTCGGAGGCCACGAGTGGGCGTTCGGCTTCGGAGTCTTTTCTTCGTGAGGCTGTTGTACAGAAAGAGTTGGAGATCCGCAGGTTGAAGCTAATGCTAGGCACCGGTCTGACCGCGGAGGCGAGTAATTCCGTCTTAGGACCTTCTCCAACCTTCTTCTTGGAGGCAGCTCAGCCTGTCGATGCGGAAGTTTCTGGAGTGCCCTACCCGGTTTGCCAGGTCAAGCGCGCAAAGGAACCCGTGGGAAGCCCCGAATTTAAGTTTAAGCCGAGCGATGAGTGATTTGTAAGCTTTTCATTGTATTTGGGCGGCCGTTTTTGGCGCTCTAAAGTTAATAAAAAAGACTTCCGACCTCTTTGACTTTGACGATTTATTGAGTGGCGATTGTTGCCGAGCTCGGTCTCATAGGGGGTTGCCACAGAGGTAAAAAAGGCCGATCCGTAGTTTCTTGCAGGCAACGCCCAATAAGTGACGTTTTGCCTTCCGATAAACATTAATGGCGGCGTTTCGCCTTCTGCCGTTTAGACTTCCCAATGTAATAAATGTGCTGCTCAGCGGGCTATATAATCCCCATCTCCCCATTGATTTTCATCAGGATTTGAGGTTGACTCATCTGCCACCCGCTGGCAATTCGGGGTTTCGGCTCTTAAGGTCAGTTACCTCGACCTGTCAGTGGGTGAGAGGTGGGTCAACCGTGTAGGAGATCCGGGTGCCTGCCGAAGGTAGGCGTCCTAGACGTAGAACTTTGGTCTGAGAGTTCCGGATTGGTGGCGCACCAATCACCCTCGAACAATTCGGGGTTTTGGCTTTGAGGACCGTAAACCCTGGGTTGTTCGTTGGTGAGTGGTGGGCCGATCAATTGGTTCGGAAGCTTGGTGAGAGTCTTGGGTCGGTGGCTCCCCTGCCGCCCTCGAACAATTCGGGGTTTTTGGCTTCTAAAAGCCGTAAACCCCGAGCTGCTCGTGGGTGAGAGGTGGGTCAACCAACGGTCCGGGGCTCGGGGCGTTTGCCGAAGGCGGGTGTCCTAAACCTTAATGAAAATTTTTGAAACGGTCATGGTTGAAGGTCATCGGCAGGCGAAAAAAGGTATGGCTTGCCAGAGCCAAGGCCTTGCCCGAGTGCGACACCGATCCCTCACCTGCACGACAAATAGTATGGGTGTAGCCAGAGGTCATCGCCAAGCGCATAGGTTGATGGGCTTGAACAAGTCCAAACCACGCTCGAGGCAGATGCCGAGCCCCCATACCTTAGAGAAGCGAGTAATGGGCGTAGCTGAAGGTCGTCGCCGAGCATAAAGGACGCGCGACTTTGAAGAAAGCTAAGGCCTTGCTCGAGGTCGACGACGAGTCCCCACACCTGTTCTCGGGTAGTTCGCATGGGTGTAGCTGGTGGTTGACACCGAGTGCATAGGTTGATGGGCTTGAACAAGTCCAAACCACGCTCGAGGCAGATGCCGAGTCCCCATACCTTAGAGAAGCCAATAATGGGCGTAGCTGAAGGTCATCGCCGAGCATAAAAGTCATCACTTTGAAGAAAACCAAGGCCTTGCTCGAGGTCGACGAAGAGCTCCCACACCTGTTCTCGGGTAGATAGCACGGGTATAGTTGGCGGTTGCTGCCGAGCGCATAGGTTGATGGGCTTGAACAAGTCCAAACCACGCTCGAGGCAGATGCCGAGCCCCCATACCTTAGAGAAGCCAGTAATGGGCATAGCTGAAGGTCGTCACTGAGCGTAAAGGTCGTGGCTTTGAAGAAAGCCAAGGCCTTGCTCGAGGTCGACGACAAGTCCCCACACTTGTTCTCAGGTAGATGGCACGGGTGTAGCTGGCGGTTGCCGCTGAGCGCATAGGTTAATGTGCTTGAACAAGTCCAAACCATGCTCGAGGAAGATGCCGAGCCCCCATACCTTAGAGAAGCCAGTAATGGGCATAGCTGAAGGTCGTCGCCGAGCGTAAAGGGCGTGTGACTTTGATGAAAGCCAAGGCCTCGCTTGAGGTCGACGACGAGCCCCCACACCTGTTCTGGGGTAGATAGCACGGGTGTAGCTGGCGGTTGCCACCGAGCGCATGGGTTGATGGGCTTGAACAAGTCCAAACCATGCTCGAGGCAGATGCCGAGCCCCCATACCTTAGAGAAGCCAGTAATGGGCGTAGCTAAAGGTCGTCGCCGAGCATAAAGGGCGCATGACTTTGAAGAAAGCCAAGGCCTCACTCGAGGTCGACGACGAGCCCCCACACCTGTTCTCGGGAAGATAGCGTGGGTGTAGCTGGCGGTTGTCGCCGAGTGCATGGGTTGATGGGCTTGAACAAGTCCAAACCACGCTCGAGGCAGATGCCGAGCCCTCATACCTAGGAGGTGATCTCTTCTGACTCGAGGTGTCTTCCGGGGCCGAGCCCCAGGCTTGGAAGTGAAATTTTTCGTGGCTCGCAGTTCCTACCGAGTGTCAAACCCTACGCTTGTAAGAGAAGCTTTTTGTGGCTCGCGGTTTCTTCCGAGTGCCGAACCCTAAGCTTGTAAGAGAAGCTTTTTGTGGCTCGTGGTTCCTACCGAGTTCCAAAACCTAAGCTTGTAAGAGAAACTTTTTATGGCTCGCGGTTCCTACCGAGTGCCGAACCCTAAGCTTGTAAGAGAAGCTTTTGTGGCTCGCGGTTCCTATCGGGTGCCGAACCCTAAGCTTGTTTTAAGAAAGCTGGCATAATTACAACATACTTGAACTTTATAAAAACAAGGCACGACGTGCCAATTACATTTACCATAATTTACATTGGATGTTGAGGCTAACCCTCCCGTTCTAGGAATTTGATAAGGTGCTCTGCGTTCCAGGGCCTCTTGACAGCCTTGCCTTCCGGGTCGGTTAGGCGGTACATGCCCGGGTGTACGACTTCAGATTCCTTGTATGGGCCTTCCCAGTTTGGGGCCAGTTTCCTCTTTTGGCCGGGGTTGGATATCGCCAGCTTCCGGAGGATGAGGTCACCCAACTTGATGTTGGTGGGATGTACCTTTTTGTTGTAGAACCTTTCGATCGTCTGCTGGTAGGTGATCCTTCTGATGGCGGACTTCTCCCTGGCCTCATCTATGAGATCTACGTCGGCACGTAGCTGGGCCGAGTTGCTAGCTTCGTCGAAGGCCATGATTTGGGGCAAAGGGAGCCCAATCTCAAGGGGAATGATGGCCTTTGCATCGTATGTTAGATTGAATGGTGACTCTCCCGTGGGGATTCTTTTCATCGTTCGGTAGGCCCAGAGAACACTTGGCAGCTCATCGACCCATAAACTCTTGGAAGAGTTATCAAGTCGTTTCTTGAGACCGTTAAGAATTTAGCAGTTCGCATTCTCGGCCTAGCAGTTTGACTGTGGGTGACATACCGAAGAAAAATGCTGCTGGATTCCGAGATCTTCACAAATCTTTCGAAAATTCTTACCCGTGAATTGAGTCCCATTATCTGTGATGAGCACTTGCAAGATCCCGAACCGACAGACGATGTGTTTCCAGAAAAATTGTTGGGTCTACTGCTCGGTGATCGTGGCCAGTGGCTCAGCCTCGATCCACTTCGTGAAGTAGTCGATTGCCATTATGAGAAACTTTCGTTGGCCCGCTGTCTTTGGAAATGGGCCTACCAGATCCATCCCCACATAGCAAAGGGGGTCGGACTGGCCAAGGAGCGGAGGTTCGCTTTTAGAGCCCTTTTCATAGGGGAGAACCGTTGACAAGGACCACACTTTTTGACCAGGGCGAGGGCGTCTTGTAGCATTGTGGGCCAGTAGTACCCGTGATTCAGAGCCATTCGCGCAAGCGAGCGGTTTCCCATATGGCACCCGCCAATTCCATCATGGAGCTCCTTGAGAGCGTACTTTGCTTCATCGGGGGTTAAGCAGCGGAGGTAGGGTCTTTCGCTCATCGTGGTGTATGACCTTTTGAAGAGGGTTTCGTTATTCATGGTGAACCTTTCCGAACAGACCCTGATCCGTCGAAGCTTCGGGGAGCTCTCCTTGGATTAGAAACTTCTTGATGGGAGTGGTCCAATCGTCAGGGGGAGCTCCGTTTTCAATGCAGAGGGTCTCAGGGAGGTCAGTACTCAGCTTTAGAAGCACCTCGATCAGGATGGAGCGATCGAGACCCTCGAAGGACGTGGAAACTAATTTTGACAGAGCGTCAGCCTGGGCGTTCTGCTCTCTGGGGATCCTTAACACGGCAGATTCGTCAAAAAGATGCCAATAGTTGCTGGACCACAGCTAAATATCTGATCATCTGATCATCACGGGCCTCGTACTCTCCAGTGACCTGATTCACCACGAGCTGAGAATCGCTAAAGGCCCTGATTTGTCTAGCACCTGCTCGATGTGCTAGGGTGAGCCCGACGATCATGGCCTCATACTTTGCCTCATTGTTAGAGGCAGATGCAATATTGAAGGAGGACATTGTCAGGACCTCGCAGAATGATGCCCGTGCCACTTCTCGTTTCGCAGGAGGAGTCGTCGACGCAAACTTCCCACGTCTGGTCGGCCTCCCCTCTTTTGGGTTGCTCGAAGCTGGTGCATTCTGTGATGAATTCGGCGAGGGCCTGTCCTTTGATGACCGTCCTTGGCTGATAGCCGATGTCGTATTGACTGAGCTCGATCGACCATTTGACCAGTCATCCGGAGCTCTCGGGATTGTAAAGGACGGCTTCAGAGGCTGGTCTGTGAGGACCTGGATTGAATGTGCCTGGAAATAGGGACGGAGCTTCCGTACGGCCATGACCAAGGCGTATGCTACCTTCTCTATTTTTGAGTATCTGGTCTCGGCGGCGAGCAGAACCTTGTTCACGTAGTATAGCAGCTTTTGGACTCCGTCTTCTTCTCGGACGAGAACAGCGCTGAGCACATTCTCGGAGGCTGAAAGATAAAGCCAGAGTGGCTCGCCTGGTTCGGGCATGCTGAGGAGAGGAGGGTTGACAAGGTACTCTTTCAATTAGGCGAACACCTCTTGCTGCTGAGTACCCCACTCGAAGCCCCCGTTCTGCGCAAGGCCTTGAAGAATGGGAGGGACTTCTCTCCGAACTTGGAGAGGAAACGGCCGATAGCCGCCAGTCTTCCCGTGAGCCTGTGGACTTCTTTGGTGTTTCTGGGAGGGGCCATGTCTATTATGGCCTGGATTTTCTCAGGGTTTGCCTCGATGCCGTGCTGGCTGATGACGAACCCGAGGAATTTCCCTGAGGAGATGCCGAACACACACTTTGCAGGATTGAGTCTCATATTGTGGGTTCGAAGGACCCCAAAGGCTTCCTCCAGGTCGGCGACGTGGTCCTGTCCTCGCTGGCTTTTGACGAGCATGTCGTCGACGCACACTTCCATATTGCGACCGATTTGATCCTTGAAGACTTGGTTGACGAGCCTCTGATAAGTGGCACCAGCATTATTCATTCCGAAGGGTATAACCCAGTAGCAATAAAGACCTTGGTCCGTGACGAAGGACATCTTGACTATATCAAGGGGGAACATTCGAATCTAGTTGTAGTCGGAGAAGGCGTCCATGAAAGAAAGGAGCTCGTGACCCGATGTTGCGTCGATCAGAGCGTCGATGCTGGGGAGAGGGAACGGATCTTTGGGGCACGCTTTGTTGAGGTCTGTAAAGTCTATGCAGATCCTCCAGCTCCCGCTCTCCTTTTTGACCATTACGACGTTCGCTAACCACTCAGGGTAGCTGACCTCCTGTATGAAACGAGCGGACAAGAGTTCGTCCACCTCAGCTTTTACTGCCTGCTGCCGCTTCGGGGTAAAATTACGTCGCTTCTGGACGATCGGTTTTGAGCTGGGGATCACGCTGAGTTTGTGCATGATCAGGTCTTCGGAGATCCCGGGCATGTCAAAGGGTTTCCAGGCGAAGAGGTCGATATTACAGCGAATGCAGTCGATCAGGTCGATCTTGATGCTGGGGGCAAGGGAGCAGCTCACGCAAAACCACTTCGACATGTCGCCTGTCTCGAACGAGACTTCCTCTAGTTCGTCCGTCGGCTCCGGCTCGGGCTGGCTTCTTTCGGGCTGTAGCTCGACGGCATCGAAGGGAAATACACCACCCCCGACCGCCGTCATATAGCACACCCGTGCTGCTTCTTGGTTCCCCCGGATGACCCCGACACCTGACTTGGTGGGGAATTTCAGCTTTTGGTGGTAGGCCGAAGGAACAGCCTAGAGAGAGCAGAGCCCTGGTCGGTCGATGATGGCATTGTAGGCAGCCTTGACATTTATAACCATGAAGTCCATCAACTCGGTCTATCTGTGTGGGGTCGTGCCAACGGTGACGTCTAAGGTCACGATCCCCTCTATTGGTACCGGAACGTCGGAGAACCCGTGCAGGGTGTATCCGGTTGGCTTCAGCTTATCCCGGGGAAGCTTGAGGTACTCGAATGCTTCCAAGAAGAGAATGTTCACCGAGCTCCCATTGTCCACAAGGATCCGACGAGCCTCGGAGTTTGCCATGCTGAGGCTGATGACGAGCGCATCGCAGTGCGGAAGCCGAACTCCTTCCAGGTCTTCCCCGGAGAATGAGACAGGGAGTTGTTGGACCAGGGGGGAAGGGAGACCCTGGAGGGTGTTTACCTCTCGGACGAATGCCTTGCAGGAAGTGCTGGACTCCCCTCCCATAGGCCCTCCGTGGACGCAATGCAAGATGGCTTGACCCTCGGTTTCTTCATGTTCGGGGTTCCGCTCGGGATGCGGTTTGGGTGTTCGAGGAGGAGGGGAAGGCCTCCGGTTCCTGGTGTCCCTTTGATCCCGAGTGTCCTCCCATTTGAATTCCCGGAGGTACCCTCGCAAGATGAGGACCTCGATTTCGTCCTTCAAGGTGCGGCAGTGGTCGGTATCGTGCCCGTTGTCTCGGTGGAAGCGGCAATAGAACTGCTGATCCCTCTTCTTGTTGTTATTGGTCGGTCGAGGAGGGAATTGGACGAGGTCCCTGTCTTCGATCGCTAAGAGGATAGTCGATACGTTCTGCGTCAGTGGAGTGTACCTTTCAAAGCGTGGGACCGGAGGGACCTTTTTCGCAACGGCCCCATCTCATGGGACCTTTTTTGCTGGTTCTGCCTCGTCGGCCTTGCGCTTTCCCTTCCTGGGGACCTCTTTGCCGTACCGGACGTTGTACTGGAATGCTGCCGAGGCGACCCCTGGGTCGAGGGAGGAGACCGACCTCACCTCGGGAGTGAACCTTCGGACGAACAACCGGAGCGACTCTCCTTCCTTCTTTCGAAGACCCAGCAGGGATGCGCTTGTCTTTTCGACTTTTCTGCTGGTCACGAAGTGGGCGAGAAAGTTATCCTCTAGCTGGTCGAAGTATAATTGAAGCTGGGGGCAAGCTTAGAGAACCATTCTCGAGCCGGACCCCAGAGGGTGGAGGGGAAGGCATGGCACAGGAGGGGATCCGATGCGCTGTGAATCATCATGAGGGTCTTGAAGCCCTCCATGTGATCAGCAGGATCACCCTCGCCGTCGTAAGTCTCGAATTGAGGTGGGCGGAAATTCTGGGGTATTTCCGCTTGCAGGATTGCGGTGGAGAAAGGAGGTCGAATCGTTCTGTGGCCCTCAGCCGGCCTCGTGCTGCTGTCGCCAAAGTGGTCGAGTGTAACACCTCGAAATTGTAAAATACTGAAAATATCTATTTTTATATATTTGGAGGGCTAGAAATTATTTTTGGGATATTTTATTTAAATATTGATATTGGTATGAATATTTGTTGGATTGATGTAGATGGTATATTGAAGTATGAGCTGAGTTTTATATGGAAAATTATTGTTTATTTTGTTTTATGATTTTGGAGGATTATTATGGGATGTTTTAATATATTTGGTATTATTAAAAGTAGAGTTGAGGGTTTATTTGAAATATTTTGGAGATTGGGGGTATATGTGTAAAGATACCTTATTAATTATTATATTTATTATTATTATTCTTCCAAACCCCTTCCCCCCTTCCCATTCCTTCCTCCTTTCTTTCTTTTTTTTTCCTGTGTTCGTTCCCGACCGCAAGCCCCAAACCCATTCGGCCGGGACTTCTCCCCGCCCAATCCACCTCGATTCTCCATAGTTTTCAAATTAATTCTAGAGGATGGCCTAGTGGAAGGTACTCTAGCTCGTGGCAGTGTCGGATTTTCGAAAGGATGTTGGAAAGGTAAACCCTATTTTATCTTATTGTATAAAATTAAGTGTTTTCAATTTCTATTGAGTAGAATTATGGTAGCAGGAAGATTATGAGGGGTTGGGTGTTGTAGATACGAGGAATTAGCAAGTTGATGGAGAATTTGTACGTTGCTAATAAATTAGGATTTTGGGTTTGGAAATGAGAATTATATATATATAAATTATCTTCCGCATGGTAGTAGAAATTGTAGTGTAGCCATTAGAATAAATTGGGAATGATTCTAGTTATTGTTAGGGGATAAAAACCCCCGTAGGAATTTGCCTATTGCGTGCATGGCACGTGTGCATCCCAGACATTCGATAAAACGCCTGAGTGATATTAGAAATAGTGTTATTATTTTCTGTGATAGATTTAGATGATTTGAGCCTTAATTGTGTTGAAATTTGCTAATGGGATATGTTAGCAGATTTGGATGTGGAACGGAATGCTGGCGCTTCGAGTCTTCACGGGATGCTATGTGAGTATGAATGTATTTATGTATTTATTGTTTTAAGAAAATTTTAGTATAATTTGAATAATGGATATAAATCCCGGAATAGG